>CM065117.1:3217665-3730102 GCA_033026305.1 Cirrhinus molitorella
AAAACTCGAAGTTAAAGCTTACAGCACCTGGTATTCCCAGGCGGTCTCCCATCCAAGTACTAACCAGGCCCGCCCCTGCTTAGCTTCCGAGATCAGACGAGATCGGGCGCGCTCAGGGTGGTATGGCCGTAAGCGAAAGAGGCCGCAAACTACGAGCTACTTAAAGATCAGCCCCCCCCCTTAAAGGCCAGTGTAACACAGTAAAGAAAAGCTTACAGCACCTGGTATTCCCAGGCGGTCTCCCATCCAAGTACTAACCAGGCCCGCCCCTGCTTAGCTTCCGAGATCAGACGAGATCGGGCGCGCTCAGGGTGGTATGGCCGTAAGCGAGAGCGGCCGCAAAGAACGAGCTACTTAAAGATCAGCCCCTACTTAAAGGCCAGTGTATCACAGTAAAGAAAAGCTTACAGCACCTGGTATTCCCAGGCGGTCTCCCATCCAAGTACTAACCAGGCCCACCCCTGCTTAGCTTCCGAGATCAGACGAGATCGGGCGCGCTCAGGGTGGTATGGCCGTAAGCGAAAGAGGCCGCAAAGAACGAGCTACTTATAGATCAGCCCCCCCTTAAAGACCAGTGTATTACAGTAAAGAAAAGCTTACAGGACCTGGTATTCCCAGGCGGTCTCCCATCCATGTACTAACCAGGCCCGCCCTTGCTTTCTTAGCACAAGCTTTAGATTTGGTAATTCTTTAAACCTTAACCCATGTCGTCCTATATTTTGCTTCTTCAGTTTGCTTTTAGCCTGATTTTCATTACCTTCTCATCTGTTGCTTCTATGTTTTCTATCTGAACATTGCACACGATCAGTTGTATCTTTTGCCTCCACATTAGACTCAGTTTCCACAATTTCATTTGCTTTTCTTTTCTCAGTTTCTTTTCCAGTCCCTTTGCTGAAGTCTTTTCTCTCAAAACCATACGTTCCTTAATTCATTTCGTGTTCAGTTTCAGTCACATTTTCTCTAACGTTTTCTAACACAATATTTACAACTCCATTTTCTTCTTCCCTTTCAGTGTATTACAGTGGGAGTAACCCCCCACGCTTTCAGTTTATCCTCAATTGTTTTAGCCTCAACATAGAAAGGAATGTGAAGAAAAGACACAGTATATTCCTTTGTCAGCCTCCTTACTCTGCAGAGCTGCTCTTTGATTTCCACTCTACCCAGCAAAACATCACAAGCATGAACAGAAGTGATTGTGAGTTCATATTCCAAGCCATTTTCAAGCCTCACTGCCAAAAGTTTGCCAAAGCCCATCTTCTCAGTTACATCTTTGATGATATCCTCAACTTTTATCTCCTTGTTGCCCATTAGATCCATCACAACTGTTGCTTCTTTCAAATACTCCACCCTGCTCCCGCCGTTTGTTTGTCCTCCAGACTCCATGTTTAATCCAACTCCTTGTTTAAGCCTCTCTCTCTCCCCACTGCTGTCACACACTTCCTGGTGACTCACTATCTCCCCCTACACACCCAGGGTGGTATGGCTGTAAGCTATGACCGCCACAAAGAGTGAGAAGATAAGTAGTAAAGAAAAGGCAAAAGCTTACAGCACCTGGTATTCCCAGGCGGTCTCCCATCCAAGTACTAACCAGGCCCGCCCCTGCTTAGCTTCCGAGATCAGACGAGATCGGGCGCGCTCAGGGTGGTATGGCCGTAAGCGAGAGCGACCGCAAAGAATGAGCTACTTAAAGATCAGCCCCTCCTTAAAGGCCAGTGTATTACAGTAAAGAAAAGCTTACAGCACCTGGTATTCCCAGGCGGTCTCCCATCCAAGTACTAACCAGGCCCGCCCCTGCTTAGCTTCCGAGATCAGACGAGATCGGGCGCGCTCAGGGTGGTATGGCCGTAAGCGAAAGAGGCCGCAAAGAACGAGCTACTTAAAGATCAGCCCCCCCCCTTAAAGGCCAGTGTAACACAGTAAAGAAAAGCTTACAGCACCTGGTATTCCCAGGCGGTCTCCCATCCAAGTACTAACCAGGCCCGCCCCTGCTTAGCTTCCGAGATCAGACGAGATCGGGCGCGCTCAGGGTGGTATGGCCATAAGCGAGAGCGGCCGCAAAGAACGAGCTACTTAAAGATCAGCCCCTACTTAAAGGCCAGTGTATCACAGTAAAGAAAAGCTTACAGGACCCGGTATTCCCAGGCGGTCTCCCATCCATGCACTAACCAGGCCCGCCCTTGCTTTCTTAGGACCAGGAACTAAGGAGATCGGCAACGGGAAAATCAAACACAGGAATAACGCTCGGAAATGACAGTGCTGAACTAATCAAGACTTCGCGAATGGCAGTGCATGTGAAAGGCTTTTAATACTGAGGGAGATGAGGTGTAATGACTGTCAGGTGTGTGTGGGTGAAGGCAAGATGGCCGACAGGGGTGAGAGGTGAGAGGACACAGGAAGTTCATGAGAGGGGGTTATGGGAAATGGAGTGAAAAAGGAACATAAGTCCATGTGAAGGCTCCCTCTAGAGGAGAGAAGAGGGAGCCACAGCGTAGCAGTTTGTGACACAGACTTAATCATAACTTGAGTCAAGGGTTTATTATATAACTCAACTGATGTGGCTAGCATTTATTTACTTTTTTATTAGCTTTGACAGAGTATCGAGAGTGTTTAGCACTAAATACACTACAAAAAGTGATTTCCGTACTTAGTATTTTTGTCTTGTTTGCCATTAGAAATATGTAAACATTCTTGTATATATTTACAAAACTTATTAATTACTTGACCTATAGCAAACACTTAGGACCTTAAACTTTGTAATGTTGTTTGAGACTTGGACATGATATGAAAAAATATTGTTATTATATAATATGGATTGCTAAAGTTAGATGTTTGAATAAATCCATCTGTCTGCATTTACATCTGTAAGACATATTTTTTAGAGCAGGGGTTTTCAAACCTGTCCTAGAGGACCTCCCAGCCCTGAACATTTTGTGTATCTCTCTTATCTAACACACCTGATTCAACTCATCAACTCGTTAGTAGAAACTGCAAGAACTAAATTGGAGTGTCTAATTAAGGAGACATACAAAACATGCAGGGCAGGGAGTTCTCCAGGACAGGTTTGAAAACCACCGTTTTAGAGTGTTTGCTCATCTGCAATACGTCTATAGGACATCTTTCCTATCAGATGTCTCAAAGAAGTTTATGGTTTAGAATGTATGTAAAACAGACATCTATTTCATGTTTGTAGACAGCAGATGCTTTCCAGATCAAGTGATCTTTAACAGACATTATGTATGTGTGCAATCTGGGACTAGTAATTATCTACTAACTCAGCTTTAGGAAAATAACTATAAGTAATTACAAATGAACAGTTGATACACAAGCCTTTAGAACAATCAGGTTGTGGCCCTTCCTTGTTTATTTATTATTTTAATAATTATGGGCAATCTGTTGTGATCTTTTTCAGGCTTATCGTATCATAACATTTTTAGAAATGAATTCATTCTAATATCATTTTAGAAATTGCAGTCTCAAAGGCTACGTTCAGACTGCGAACCTTAATGCTCATTTCCGATTTTCTGCTCAGATCAGATTTTTTGTTTGGCCCATATCCGATTCCTGTGTGGCCTGAACTGAAACGCATGTGCACAACAACAGTAACATAAGGGGCCGTTCACATGTTGTGCCTAAAAACGTGTGTAAAACAGAGGCGCGCTGAAACATCCGACCTGTATCGGATTTAGATCCACATACTGAAGTGGCTCAGATCTGACTGTAAAAGATCAGATTCCCTGTGGTTTGTGCTGTTCACACTGTCATGCAAAAAACACCTGGGTCACATTTAAGGAAAAAATCTGATTTTTTTTTTGTCACTCTGAACATTGAACTCTGAGCATTGCAGCAATCCACCAATTGCTAATTTTGAACTTCATGTATTTGATTATTCTTTCTTACCAAGTTCTTAAAAATTCCAGCAACAGTCACAACAGTGTATATTAAATTACAGATGATTAAGCATATAAACGGTCAGTTTGTTGATTTACACACATGCATACAGACATTATTTTATACACGACATAGAGACGCATAAGAAATCTTTAGACGCGTAACATAAACCATAACATCACAACAAGATGATAGTTTACGCAGAATGTGTGCTGGTTTGAATTGGCTGCCTCCAGTTTTCCCTTTGTTTTGCCTCCAGCTAGCGCTGTGACGTAATCATGGCGTCAGCACTAAAAGGGTCTATATTAGGGGCCAGCAACCTATGGCACGTGAGCAATATAAAAAAAACTGCACAACAAAATACATTTGGAGCTAATCATTCTTCATAGTCAAACAACCTGTTAAAAGTCATAAATACTGTTAAAGTGCGAGAATTAACTTGCACTAGTCTACAGATGTGTGTGGCTTCACTTCAGATCAGTGATCCAACTGCGCTTGTCAATGTCAAAATAATTGTGATGGCCAATCAAATTTAAGTAGGAAGGGTTTACTGTTCAAAGAAGCAGAGTGTGAATTCCAGCACAGAGAGTGAGGTAAGATGGGAGCTGCAAATCACTAATTAATATTAGTTAACTGTTTTACGACAGAAATGTGTAATGACCAACAGCTATATCCAGTGATGCAAATTAACTGACAAATTCAAATTTTATAAATATGGCCATTTTGAGAGAGAGAGTGAGAAATTGTGAATTAACTATGCTTCTCTCTGTACAAACAATGAAGCTGAGTTTGGTTACTTCTGAAACACAGATTTTATCCCCTTTGATGCTGAGAAATATAGTGTAACGATTCAGTATTGGTTAATAAAAGTCACAGGGCATCATTAAGAAAAAGTTTATGAGATTCTGAATGTCTCCCTGTTTGCGCAGTGTACGATCTCTGTGCCAGTAGTGTGTGTGTGTGTGTGTGTGTGTGTGTGTGTGTGCACGTCAATTAAAGCAGCATATTTTTTATAGAACGGTCATTAAACTGAACATTGTAATGCACAATTGGCACAGGGATTAACAAAATAAAATTAAAAACAGCACTATATTCCAAAAAGGCTGCCGACCCCTGGTCTATATTATGTGTGTCTCTTTTCCTCAGCATGTATCACATTAACCATTATAAAGAACTACCAAATTAATTCTGTATGCAAGGCAATGACTAAGGGGAGATAGAAACAAAGAAAAAAAAAAGAGTAATCAAGAATGACTGCATCATTCTCAAAGAAGTATTTAGAACTTGGAACAGTTTTATAAAATGAAAATATAGGGAACCCATTTATGAATGATTATCTAGTGCAGAACCTTAATTTTATTTAAAAGAAGACAAATTATAAGAACATTGAAATTTTTTGCAATAAGTGTCGATTACATGTTTTCAATGAATTTGGTCCATTTCCAAACTGCAAAACAATCAGACATTTTAAAATTTGTCATAAAAACACTGTTTTAATACCAATAATTTGACATCACATGAGCAAGAATTGACCAAATGTCAACAAATAAAATAAATGGTTATGCACTCAGAGGGCCAGAACTTAGCAATGTTTCTCTAACAAACACATGTATAAACTCAGTTTACTTCTGTTTTTGACAAAAGTTAATGAGCAAGTCATTTATTTATTTATTTATTGATAATGACATTTCGAAGTGGCTCTTTCATGCACACTTCTTTGTATTCTTAGACATTTCTGGCATCTATGAAATGTTTCACTCCATGGTCGACCCCACACTTGCAGTACGCCAGCTTTTTGGTGAGTAAGTCCAAGTAATGCAGGAACTTTTTATATTTTTGTATTGTGTGCTCTGGTAGAAACACTGGGAGAGAACAAAGGTGCATGATCAATAAGTGACCCCAACAAGACTATTTTATATTATACATACATACAAACATAGATAGATGGATAGATAGATGTGCAAAAATTATATTAAATATTAAAATGATCGCTGGAGTAGGATTAAGAAAACAGTCCAGTGCAAGGCTTTAATACAAAAATGCACACAATGAATAGCGACTGTTGAGAGCAAAAAGCCAAATCCTGGACGTTTTGGGCGATTTAGGCCAAATGCATTTTTTAAGTCCAAAAAGAGGACATGTCCATGGAAAAGAGGACGTATGGTCACCCTACATTCATCGCTACTTGCACTTAATATACCGTGAATTAAAAAAAAGCACTTTTAATATTCTCACATAATTATAGTTTATTCACTATAGTTGAGAAAATGGTAATTAAATATGACAAGAACACAGAGTTAAACAGTGTCAGAACAAATTTGTCTTGATAATGTCAGATAACTTTGACGTAAAGTTATGTAATGGATTACAATCAACCAAAAATGTAGACAACTGTTAGTATGACAATATTTACACAGCTATCGATACTTTGTTGACCAATTACCAAGCAATGCTTAATTTTGTTCAGTCTGTGGTGTAAGAAGGTTGCATTAACAATTAAAGAAAAAAACACTTAAACAAAACAAGAATTATGGGCTATAACATGTCAGTTTACTTTATTTTGTAATTTATAATTTATAATTGTTTCCAACTGCTGGATGTTGCATACTTCTACAGTTGTGTAGACTGTAATGTTGAATTTGGCAGCTTCCATTTAGTTGGAGCTTGGTCAGGGCCTGGTCACGCCACAAGGATGCGTCCAGGATTCTGGAACCTCATTTGATCCCCACATCCAGAATGGGGACTTCTGGGTCCCTCACATTGGCCATCCATGGAACTTGCATCTGTAAAGTTATGGTACATTAAAAGTTAATATGACATCTTTATAATTTCTTGGACATTGTTTGATAATTCAGTTCTGAATAGGTTAAAATCACTCACATGTTCCTCTGTTGCTTCCGGTGTTAAGTAGCCCTCTCTTGAAAAGAGGTGCTGCTCATCCCCAGTCACTGGGCCAGATGAAAGAATGAGTGCATCTTTGGCCAATTTCTCTATCGCTTTTTTTAGTGAGAGGGCAGAGGATTTGTAGATTGTCATGTTTGGGCCCATGAATAGATGTTCTTGCCCATAGCATGAGGAAACAGTGTAGTTTTTCATATAGTATGTCATACCCTCTTCATATTAAAAGCAATCTGCAACTACTAAGAAAAAGCTGAGCTATATTTAACTGTATCATCAGCATAATAATGAAAATGTGAATTTTGAACATTTTTATTTATGTACATATAAGTAAATAGGAGTGGTCCTTCAACTGATCCCTGTGGCACACCTTTGGTTACATTCAGTGTATGATTAAAGGGATTGTTGACCCAAAAGTTGTAAATCTTTCATCATATTTCAAATATCTTCTTTTGTGTTTTGCATTATCACAAGAAGAAAGAAAGCCATCAGGTTTTGAACAACATGTTCATAAAGAATTTTCACTTTTGTGTGGATTTTTCCTTTAAGAAGATGATAATTTAAGATAAATTTATAAGGGTAATGCTAAATTTATGAAACAAAAACAACAAAGCTGCCATGACTTGTAGTACTGTAGTGTATAATTATTTCAATAAAGACACCTATCTCAGTCTACAGTTGGTGTAATAGTGCTCATCTGAAAAACGATTAAAAAGAGAAATATGATGTTACAGTAGTGAACTCATGCTAATAATTTGGAAAAGAAGAAATATATATTTTTTTTATGTAGTACTGCCATGCAGTGCTAAAATATACATTAATGTGTCAGGTATCATTTTCATTTTATTGAAAGAAAAACTTTAAAACATGCAGTTTGTAGAAAAGTAAAAACAGACTCACCTCAAAGAAATTGGGCTAATTTGTAGTTGTTGCTGAATGGTCAAGTGAGGGGGAACAGTGGTCTTAAACTTGTCAACAGTCCAATCAGAAAACAATGCCAAGGCACATGATGACAAGACTGTCTCCCTGAGACTGTGTCTGTGCAGGGGTGGGTTTTTTTTTATTAAAAGTGTGGTCAAAACAGGCAGGATCCAGTAACAGCAAACAGTTATATCCAAGGCAGAGGCAAATGAGTAATCCAGATGACAGGCAATGGTAAGGGCAGGCAGCAAACAATAGCAGAACAGTTTCTTGAGAACTGCTGGATTTGGAGTCTAAAGAAAGGAATGATCCTCCTAAGGTGCTCATTATACCTTGTGCTTAGTAGTAACAGAGAGCAGCTGATTATAAACCAAGATAGACTGTAACCAGCGTTCGTACAGAAAAAACAAAATGAAATTCCAGGACTTTTCAAGCATTACTTTTTTGGTTTTCAAGGACTAAAGTCAGAGATCTTACTTATCAAACGATATCATTATTATCATACAAATTCTAATGAACTAAAACTAAAACAAAATGGTGCAAATAAAGTACAGCACAAAAGCATGCAATGACTGTGGCAACTTTAACTTTTGAAGATGAGGCAATAATTACTGTTTCAAATAAAGTATTAAATAAAAGTAATTGCACGGGTTTATTGAACAACACTGTTAAAATACAAAATTATTACAGCGCTTCACAAAATATGAACATAACCAACTGAAGTACATTATGTATTATAACAAATACCTGCAGATGGCACCAAAGACCTCTTGATGTTTCACTTTACAGCATGATTAATTTAATTTTAATATCAGGTCACATGCAATCTTGAAATTGTGATGTACAACAATTTGCATGTTTAAAAAAGTTGATGTATTCTCCTGTGTAGGCATAGGTTTATAAATTATTTACATTACAAATCTAGTGAGAATGCACCGTTTTCCCAAATTAACATTAAAAATCAACCCAAACTCACAGCATATGAAGAGGAAGAGTTGATCGAGCTACTGAGATGGAAACTTTATGCACACTTGTAAATTATAGTAGTGCCTCAGACATTATATGCATTCCCAAACACATGTGATTGGAAACACAAACAAACACACAGCACGTGCAATAAAGACTGAACAATATAATGCAAGCACTATCAAAGGTTTTACCACAAACTCAACTTTATACTAACATTGCGAGGCCGCTTTTCACCTCAATGAGTATCGTCACGTTTAATATAGAGAGATCTTGTGCGCTCCCAAATTGGCTCTGTACATCAGATGCACTGCATTGTTAATTTTGTGTGAAAAGATTGTTTCATCGAATAAAAAAAAATATGAACACTAATTTCATATATACCGCCTTATAAAATGCAAGTACTTTTCAAGTAACTTGTCAAGGGTTTTCAAGGGTTTTGAAAATTCAAGTACTTTAAGCACCTGTGTAACAAAAGTCTGGCAAGTCTGTAGTGAAACCATGACATAACAACATTCAAGGTTTATAGTTGGTGCCTAATCAGCACACATTATTTGCAACATGTACCATAGTGACACGTGGATGCCTATGTTGTACCAGATCTTTTATGTCATCCTTTAGGATGTCCACAGAGATTGTAAAGTTGTTGTGACCAAAAGTGATGACTTGTTCACATTTGATTCCCTCACATCCAAGCCATTCCCTCTTTGAACTTTTGCCATCTGGCCGGCGCTACAGAGCCCCAATTGCCAGGACAACCAGGCATAAGAACAGTTTTTTCCCACAGGCAATCCACCTTATGAACAGCTAAATGTTCACACCATCGTACAATAAAAACATGTGCAATAACCTTATATTTATTTGTTACCACCTCCATCTCTTTTTTTTTTTTTTTTTTTATCATCAACAGCACAACTGTACATACCACTTATTTCTTAATTTAGTTTTCTATATATTTTTGTCTATTTATATTTAAATATGTATATTTTTTATTCTCACCTTATTGTATTTTTCTTATTGTCCGTGTTGTTGTTGTCTACTGGAAGCTACTGTCACAAAAACAAATTCCTTGTATGCGCAAGCATACTTGGCAATAAAGCTCTTTCTGATTCTGATTCTGATTCTGAGAAGCAATGCAATCTTTTTTTTTTTTTTTTTTTTTGCAAGGGACCGCAGTATGTTCTTAAAACCTTTGTCTGACAGCTTTTTTTTTTTTTTTTTAGCTTTTTTTAGCATGTTTAGCTTCAAATCTCATTGTCCACAAGGAAAAGGACCAAATTCCTGAATGATTTCAGGGTGTGTTAGAAAGTGGTGTTTTAAAATCTTCCAGAAATCTGTGTCGGTGCTCAGAAACCAAAGAGTCAAGGTAGCAAATGCTCTGCTCTGCATGAACTGGGGCTATCACAAGTTCCACAATGTCTTTTAAGGTAATTAACATCTGCCACACTTCATCATCCTCAGGTACTTTCAAGCTTATAATGAGAGGCAACATATGCAGCAGACACCAATTTTCATGTGCATTACCTCCTATGCAATTATTGAACTCCTCAAGTGAAAAGTATTTCTTCTTGATAAAGGCTTGAAATGCCAATGCCAGTTCCACTGAAACAAGACCTTCAAGTGAGGGGGAACAGTGGTCTTAAACTTGTCAACAGTCCAATCAGAAAACAATGCCAAGGCACATGATGACAAGACTGTCTCCCTGAGACTGTGTCTGTGCAGGGGTGGGTTTTTTTTATTAAAAGTGTGGTCAAAACAGGCAGGATCCAGTAACAGCAAACAGTTATATCCAAGGCAGAGGCAAATGAGTAATCCAGATGACAGGCAATGATAAGGGCAGGCAGCAAACAATAGCAGAACAGTTTCTTGAGAACTGCTGGATTTGGAGTCTAAAGAAAGGAATGATCCTCCTAAGGTGCTCATTATACCTTGTGCTTAGTAGTAACAGAGAGCAGCTGATTATAAACCAAGATAGACTGTAACCAGCGTTCGTACAGAAAAAACAAAATGAAATTCCAGGACTTTTCAAGCATTACTTTTTTGGTTTTCAAGGACTAAAGTCAGAGATCTTACTTATCAAACGATATCATTATTATCATACAAATTCTAATGAACTAAAACTAAAACAAAATGGTGCAAATAAAGTACAGCACAAAAGCATGCAATGACTGTGGCAACTTTAACTTTTGAAGATGAGGCAATAATTACTGTTTCAAATAAAGTATTAAATAAAAGTAATTGCACGGTTTTATTGAACAACACTGTTAAAATACAAAATTATTACAGCGCTTCACAAAATATGAACATAAGCAACTGAAGTACATTATGTATTATAACAAATACCTGCAGATGGCACCAAAGACCTCTTGATGTTTCACTTTACAGCATGATTAATTTAATTTTAATATCAGGTCACATGCAATCTTGAAATTGTGATGTACAACAATTTGCATGTTTAAAAAAGTTGATGTATTCTCCTGTGTAGGCATAGGTTTATAAATTATTTACATTACAAATCTAGTGAGAATGCACCGTTTTCCCAAATTAACATTAAAAATCAACCCAAACTCACAGCATATGAAGAGGAAGAGTTGATCGAGCTACTGAGATGGAAACTTTATGCACACTTGTAAATTATAGTAGTGCCTCAGACATTATATGCATTCCCAAACACATGTGATTGGAAACACAAACAAACACACAGCACGTGCAATAAAGACTGAACAATATAATGCAAGCACTATCAAAGGTTTTACCACAAACTCAACTTTATACTAACATTGCGAGGCCGCTTTTCACCTCAATGAGTATCGTCACGTTTAATATAGAGAGATCTTGTGCGCTCTCAAATTGGCTCTGTACATCAGATGCACTGCATTGTTAATTTTGTGTGAAAAGATTGTTTCATCGAATAAAAAAAAATATGAACACTAATTTCATATATACCGCCTTATAAAATGCAAGTACTTTTCAAGTAACTTGTCAAGGGTTTTCAAGGGTTTTGAAAATTCAAGTACTTTAAGCACCTGTGTAACAAAAGTCTGGCAAGTCTGTAGTGAAACCATGACATAACAACATTCAAGGTTTATAGTTGGTGCCTAATCAGCACACATTATTTGCAACATGTACCATAGTGACACGTGGATGCCTATGTTGTACCAGATCTTTTATGTCATCCTTTAGGATGTCCACAGAGATTGTAAAGTTGTTGTGACCAAAAGTGATGACTTGTTCACATTTGATTCATGGAGAAGCAATGCAATCTTTTTTTTTTTTTTTTTTTGCAAGGGACCGCAGTATGTTCTTAAAACCTTTGTCTGACAGCTTTTTTTTTTTTTTTTTTTAGCTTTTTTTAGCATGTTTAGCTTTAAATCTCATTGTCCACAAGGAAAAGGACCAAATTCCTGAATGATTTCAGGGTGTGTTAGAAAGTGGTGTTTTAAAATCTTCCAGAAATCTGTGTCGGTGCTCAGAAACCAAAGAGTCAAGGTAGCAAATGCTCTGCTCTGCATGAACTGGGGCCATCACAAGTTCCACAATGTCTTTTAAGGTAATTAACATCTGCCACACTTCATCATCCTCAGGTACTTTCAAGCTTATAATGAGAGGCAACATATGCAGCAGACACCAATTTTCATGTGCATTACCTCCTATGCAATTATTGAACTCCTCAAGTGAAAAGTATTTCTTCTTGATAAAGGCTTGAAATGCCAATGCCAGTTCCACTGAAACAAGACCTTCAAGAAGGTCATGAAATGCATCTGGTGGCTTACCAGATGTTACAAGAAAATTATGAAGTTTTTAAGACGGTATTAAATGTTTTTCAAACCATAGCAAGGAGTGGGTGTTGGACTTCAAAAACTCTCAACAAGCAGAGTGTGCTGCTCTTTATCTCTCCTCTGAAAAAGTCCAGATCTTACTTCTGTGGTCTGAAACTGAGACCTGTCTGCAAGATAAAATCGGCAGACATGAGATCCCATGAAGTTTTCTATAAATCCTCCAACAAAATGTGCTTCCAAATTATCAGCCACCACACTGACATTCATGACTTAAGCTTCTGCTGGTCTGGATCATTGAAAGGAGGAGGACGGAATGCCTGAAGCACGACATGCTGTGGTGTAGAGGTAGGGACCTTGGGTACATACCCTGCTCTAGGTTAAAGGAAGGCTTTGGCCATGCCAGGTGCAAAGTCGAGATATGAAGGGGCCACCGAAAGGGCTTGCAGGTCCCCAACTCTCTTTAGAAAAGACAAGGCTCCTAGGCAACGTAGTCTTTTTAGTCAGGAAGCGGTTGGAAGTCTTTTCTGTCTTCAGCTGAATGACTCATAGAGTACCAGAGGGGACATTGCGATGTGTCCCAAGTTGCAAAGAGGTCCACTTGAGCCTGGCCAAACACTCTCCAAATCTGCTTCACCACTTCTGGGTGAAGCATCCATTCCCCGTGCCTCAGCCCCTGTCTCGACAGGATGTCTCCTCCCATATTGAGATGCCCAGGAATATGTACTGCTTTCAGCAAAAGGAGTTTGTCCTGGAACCACACAAGGATCTGGTTCGCCAGCTTGTTCAAGGGGCGCGAACACAGACCACCGCTGTGTTGTCTCACTGCTAGAAATACGGCCAGCATCTCTAGACAACTGATATGCCATTCGAGATGGTGACCACTCCACAGACTGTGGGCTAAGCGGCCACTCATGACTTCTCCCCAACCAGTGAGGGACGTGTCCGTTGCTGGTGTCACACAGACACTGCTGCCATCAGACCCAATAGTTTTTGAAAGTCTTTTACAGTAAGTGACCGGCCTTCTCTGACTCTTGCGACTGCAGTGAGGATTGACTCGATCTGAGCAGGTGACAGATGTGCCTGCATTGTGATCAAATCCCACACCATGCCTAGATAAGTGGTCCTCTGTAATGGAGATGGCACAGTTTTCTTGGCATTCAGTCTCAACCCCAAAGCTCTCCTGTGGGCGAGAACAACATCTTGATGTCGATCCGCCAACTGCTCTGAGTGAGCTAGAATCAACCAATTATCGATGTAGTTGAGTATGCAGATGCTCGCAGGGGAGCCAGAGCTGCATCCACATACTTCGTGAATGTACAGGGGGAGAGTGCTAGGCCAAAGGGAAGAACTCGAGATTGGTAAGCTTCGCCCCTGAAAGTGAACCTCAAGAACTTCCTGTGTTGAGGAAGGATGGAGACATGGAAGTAGGCATCTTTTAGATCTATCATGACAAACCAGTCCTCAGACTTGATTTGAGACATGGCCTGTTTGAGCATCAGCATCTTGAACTTCAGTCTTTTGACTGAGCAGTTCAGACAACGCAGATCTAAAATGGGCCTCAAGCCCCCTTCCTTCTTTGGAGCGATGAAGTACCAGCTGTAGAACCCGGCCTCCCTCTTATGAGGAGGGACCACCTTGATGGCCTCCTTTACTTCTTGCTCCATGATCAGAGCCTGCTCGGGGCCCACCAGAGTGGGAAAGGTATTGGCTCACAGGAGACTGCTGCACCCTGTAGCTCTGGCAGGGGTAGCAGACTGGTCTCCTGAGGGCACCGAGGAGAGACGGACACCACGTAATGCAGTGCTACCCGCTCGTCCCCAGTAGGAGCTGCCCTCAGCGGTCCTGAGACACCATCATGACCGCTCCGCAGAGGACTTCCTCGACTGAAGCACGACCCTCAGGTCGGGCCGCGCCTTAGAAGCCCCGGCTTACATCTCGGTGATCTCGGTCCCAAGGTGGAGGGGCCAGAGGTAGCAAAGCTCTGTCTCTGTGCCTCACGGTATGAAGAGCTGGTACACGGAATAGTCAGAGAATAATAGTCAGAGGCAAGGATGAACAAACAAGAGGAAAAGGACCTTTTCCATGACTTCGACACCACAAGAAAGGAAGGCTAAGACGTGGAGGTGGTGTCTTGGTCCCTCCTCGAAGAGAGCCTTCTGGGATCAGAGCAACCGCACTGGAAGAAGATCACAGTGTAGGCAGCCAGCCCCCTCAAGGGCTGACAAATCATCCCAGGCAGACCACACACAAACTGTGTGTATCCCCATCAGGAATAAAACGCTGACAGGGAGGAACACACAGGTTGTAACATGATCTGCCCTCGCTCATACTTTTGCCCTTGCTAGCAGACATGTTTCACCAAAATAAAGTTGTGCAAACTGGCACAGAATAAGGTGAAACACAAACACAATGACACAGAGTGCTTCACTGAAAGACTGAAGCTGACGCCATTTGCCGGCACATGTGCTTTTATAGCTTCCTGGTCGCTTACGTCACCGCAGTGACATCACGCCACGCCCTTTGTTTGATAGATACACGTGGATTCAGACCGTGGTTCGCCGAAGGCATTCCCCCCAAAGCGTTTTGATGCCACGTAAGTTACCAAAGGGGACTTTTCATATTAAGTAGAGCATGATCTCATCAACTGGATATATATCTTTAATGTGTGATGAGAACTTTTTTAATGTTTTTCAAAAATGTGTGTGGTGATGGAAATGACAGGGTGGTGGTGGAAATGACAATTAATTAATGTGACTAGGGAAACAGATATTTATTAGAACATTTCTTAAACTCATCACACTCATTAAACTCAATTCACAATGTCATTAACGATTGTTCATCAATTTAAAAAAAGTTACACAGAGGTTCATAGAGGACAAAAATGTCCATTTAAAAAAACTGTCATTAAAATTTGAATCTTGGGAGTACAGACTGTAAGTGTGGTCTCATTTTAAAGAAGACCCTTGGCAGATTATTGTTGATGGTTCAAGTTTTTGAAGATGATTAATGAGCATTTTTTAAATATAAAATATATATTTTATAAAACATTTTGAATTAAACAACTCAGAAATTGAAAGAAAATGAAAGCCATAAATCTAAACAAGTTGTGTTCCAAATTTGAGGTTGATATCTAAAAAAAATTAGCTTTTAGCAAGATTTTGTTTTGCAGAAAACAGGAATAAAGCAAGTAGTTTGCTTTTTATTGTCATGAACTGTGCCGTTGTGGCTCCCTCCCTTCACCATCAGAGGGAGCCTCCATTTCACCATGGACCATTTTCACTACACTACCCATAACCCCATTCTCATGAACTTCCTGTTTCCTTTCACCTCTCACCCCTGTCGGCCATCTTGCTTTTCAATGCATAAATAGCCCGGTTCATTCACCATTTCTTTGCGAAGTCTTGATCAGTTATCTGTCATTTCCGAGCGTTTCCTGTGTTTGTTTTTCCCGTGTCGACCCCCCTTGTTTCCTGGCTCCTGTGATTGTTCTCCGCCCGCCTTTTTGACCCTTGCTCGTTTCTGGACTATCCCTTTGATCGCTGCCCGCCCCGACTATCTGCCTGGACTATCGTTTACCCTACTGGATTATCTGTGTTGTACCCGTTTGCTGTTTTGACCACGCCTGTCGACCATGAGTTCGTTTAATAAAGTTTTGCACTTGGATTCACCCGCCTATGACTCCTATGTGACATTTATGCCAAGTGTAAAAAGTAGGTATAATTAAATTTTGAAGCCTTGTCAACAGAATAAAAGCCTATTAACAAATATTGCATCATTATACAGTTAAATGGCCCTAGGATTAAAAATCAGTTTTAAATGGTTTCAATGAGGACATTTTTGTCAAAAAGGTGCTAATGACATTACTGTATTTTTTTTATTGTGAAAAAATGGAAGACCGCTTCACTGACTAAATTGAATTAATACTTAGCATTTCATGTATGCAAAAATAATTTACCTTAAATTTTTAAACATTTTAAAAACACCCTTGAAGGTACAGCATGTTTGGAAATGACGTAGAATAAATATATTAACTGATAAAGCGATATTTTTGTTCATTTGTTGTTGGTTTCCCTCCATGTCCAACATGTGCTCTGATGTCACTAAACATTTCCATAGAATCATTCAGGCCAACCATTCATGGCCAACTGATCATGGCAAACTCTGTGTGCTGGCAGTTACAGAGGTTCACAAATGATACGATGTATTTTAACATTCATGTTTTGATTTACTTCATTAAAAAGTTAAGATTTCTTTAAAAATCTTGGCTGCGAGTGCTCTCACCACAGCTGTATCATGGCACTAATCTGTGGACAGGTGCCAGGCTGGAAGTTAGCATGCTCCCTTAAACGCTAATAACACTACCCCTTACTATAAGCTCTAATTCTACTGTATGAATCCTTACTAATACCACTAAAAGAAAAGAATTCGCTAAGGTATGGTCACTGGTGCTCTTGATCCTGTGGCTGATTTTGGACTGTGCTCGGAGCTGAATCATATTCTTCCTCCATTTTCTTTCACTGATTGTTAGAATTTCTCTGACGTCACATCCAAAGGAGCAATGAACATGGTGTTATTATATTATATGGAACAAATTATATAAAACAAATCTCATTGGCAGAATAAATAATTTAAAGTGTGTGTCAGTGCAATTCAATTGGTTTGTTAGTAGCAAGAGAAAATAGAATAAAGTGATCTAAAAAAAAATTGTACTTTTTTGGGTGTAAATAAAATGGTAAAGAGTAAAAAGTACTTTTTTTTCTTTAAAAATGTAAGTAAAAGTATAAATGTTCATTTGTGATTGTACTCAAGTAAAGTACAAATCCCAAAAATAATACTTAAGTACAGTAATCAAGTAAAATTTTCTTTTATCCCATGCACAAATGTCTGTTTAGATATGTCATTAACAACTAGTTGTTAGATTCGGTTCCGTACACACTGCATAGAATTTCTGTAAATGCGGTTGTCACTACCTGTATTTTTCAGGGGATAATAAGGTTGTGGAATGCGGTTGTCACTCCCGTATTTTAGTGAATTATGTGTGCACAGAATGCGATTGAGTAAAAGGTGAACCGACAACCGAATTTAGCTGCATTGTGTACACCCGAAAGAAGTCTTATTCTTAGCTTGGACAGTAAAACACCCAAATGCTTTGTTTTATAACACCAAAAAAATATATATATCTCACATCCGCCACAGACAACCTTATCAATTCCATAAAGTGCCTAGCTTTATTAGCTAAGACCAAATAACATGCCTAAAAGCGCTTGTAAATACGAGGACATGGCAACATGTGCAAATGTAGGCTAACTTGGTGGGGAATTGTCAAAATAAATTTTTATGTAGAAATCCATGCTGGGTATCAACATAGTACAAAACTCATTCATGATTCCCAGCATGCATTGCAGTTGATCTGTTTATCTGAATTAGTTTGATGATTATCACCATTGTTGATGTCTAAATTTTTCTGTGCCGCCACAGTGTTTTTGCATTTGTGATAGAAGACATTTACATTAGTAATGAAAGATCATCAGTATTATTCAATCAACATTCTTTCTCAACTTTATTGCAGCTTGACACCCATCACAAAAAGTAATTTACTCCAACTTAACTTTAAGACATCTCTTTGTTTTTAAAGCATAAGTGTTTACATTGAAACACTACTGTAACACAGAAAGAGAATGAACTTAAAGGAGAAGTTCGGTGTGAAATGGACCTGGGGTGTATTAAAACATGTTACCGAGTACAATCATATATCCAATTCCCACCTCTGTTAACCCAAAGCTTTCTGAATTATAACATTATTTGCCTGTGCTTCCATTAGGCTTACAATGTTAATGCTAGGGGCATAGCATAGCCTATGCAGCTAAATCACTATTTTTACACCATTAACAATGTTCAAAGTAACTCCACACTTAATTGGTGGACTTCTGAGGGCCTTGACATTTAAAACGAGACACTGAGAACTTTGAAAGTGCACAAGTAGTTTACTAAAAAGACAGTTTATACAGACAGTACCTTCCTTGAATTTCCCGTTTGCCTCCATCTTAAATATGCGATAAGTAGATTGACGATCACAAACGAACAAATGGGACAGGGGAACAGAACAGAACAGACGATCACGAAGATCGTCAATCGACTTATCGCATCTTAATTTTATAATTCTGAAAGCTTTGGGTTAACAGAGGTGGGAATTTGACATATGATTGTACTCGATAACATGTTTTAATACACCTCAGGTCCATTTCACACCGAACTTCTCCTTTAATGAAAGGCAACAGTGAAAAGCCCAACTAAAGCGATCACTGATCACGATAATGGTGTTTTGTTGAAATTTCAAAAAAAAAAAAAGTACATTAATAGCAGGTGAGTTTAATTCAATGTCATTAACATTGACACATCAACTTTTTTAAACATTGATTAAATGGTTACTTCTTATCAGGGCATGTGGTTTACTGAAGGCTGAGATTGGGTATGTTGTGGCAAAATATTCTTAACAATGATTCTTACCGCATAAGAGACAAATTTCACTCTTAGTGTATTTTAAAAAGTTTATTTCTTGCAAGGAAGGGCAGACAGTCATATAGAACACAAGTAGCTGCAGAGTGCAAGACAAAGGAAGGAGGGCAGTCCCCCACCTTATATCTCTTCTCTGGCCCTCAAGGTTACATCTCCTAACAGCTGGTAAGCTGGTACTTTTTCACACAGGAAAGGAAAGTCAGAAACACATTCTACTATATCATACTTCTGAAATCGTCCTACCCTTATATTTAGGCCCCAAAGCCATATCTCATGTCATCCTCACAATAAGTCTAAATAAAATATACACTACACAATGTTCCATAAGCATAGAGTCAGGCGTATTTGGCTGGAATTGGGCCAGTTATGGCTCATGTGTGGCTTATGTCTGTAGTCCAGATCTGGGCCACGCAAGGGCTGTAATTCTTTGCTGCATTTGGGCTGAGTGTAACTGCTTGTTTGGCCCAGAGCTGGGCCAGATGTCAATTGCTATGTGGGTATGTAATGGGAAAAGGAGAAGTATGAGTTTGTTTAGGTTTAGGTTAAGGTTTTTTTTGTGCTTTTTTTTTTTTTACATGTATGTGTATATACGTACATATACAAGTGTTACATTTATAATCACTATTCCCCACCTCCAGTTCACTCATTTGAAGATAAAACATCACATGGTGCGAATTGCATTCTGGGAAACAGTATCCCATGCAATGTCTTCAGATGCATACATCAAATTTCAGCAAATGTAGCAGGTAATCCGGGCATTTCATGCATACAGAAAATTCACATTCTATTCACAGTATACACATAGCATACTGCAATATAGTAGGAGTTGTATGGTAGTATGCCATTCCAAACACAGCTTCTATACTGATTTCAGTGTACTTGAGTGTGCTAACTTATATTTAGCAGATTCTGGCAAATATAGTAGGTCATCCTGGTATTCCATACATACAGAAAATTTGCATACTATGCACAATATACATACTGGATACTGCAGTAATGGTAAGAGTAGTATGATAGTATGGCATTTTGAACACTCTGGAGCCTGTGTCTCCCTCATCTACCACACCTGATTCAACTCAATAGCTCAGTAGAGACAGCAAGACCTGAAATAGGTGTGTCAGCTATGAGAGACCAGGACTGGTTTGGGAACCACTGGCCTTGAGCAATGCCGTGTTCACACGGCATGATTTTCAAAGTCATCGGATCGCCGTTGTTTTCACACTGCACGACTATCTGGGGTATCATTCGGTTGCTTTTGTGTTCACATTGCACACCGGATCGGCAACAGAAGGTTACACACTGCATGACCATGCAATAGGAAGAATCGCTGACAACGCTGTCTGTTCCGCAAAATACAGCCAAACACACACGAGAAGTGATAAGGAAATAAGAGCTTAAAGTGTTTGAAATATAATGTAGGCTACACCAGGATGTGACAGTGATTTTTTTCAGAGCTTTACCTCCTTTTCCTTGCGTTTAAATCACTTGCATGCATTAAATTGCATTTTACTTTAACTTTTGATTTAGTGGCATTTCGGTGTCTATTGATTGACAACAACAAAACAGTATGACAAACTCAATTAAACGTTTAAATGTTAAAATATATTAAACATAGCATGCTTAATATATTACCAAAACGAATACAAATACACCATGCTATATAGGCCTAATTAAAAAAATAATAAAATAACTTACAGAAGTTTAAATAAAATCAGCACAGTGGAACCAAATAAATAAGAAGCAAAAGTGAAAAAAAAAAAGCTTCCAAAATCATCTTCGATACACTACAATGAAAAAATTCTCCCCGAACTTCTTGCTGCCCTGTATCTTGCTCTCTCATTGGCTGTAGGTCATCGCCGATGTATGTTTCAGTCAGAACTCATTTCACACAGCAGGAATTTGAATCACTGACAGGTCTAGATATTTAGCATGCCAAATATTTCACGGGCATTGGCGACACATCGGTAATACTCTCAGATCGCGTCTTTGGTAATTCACACTGTGTGATTGTCACTTGCCTGAACGAGCACCGATTTGCCTCTGATTTTGGGCATTTGTTGGCGATTTCTTAAAACCTGACGGTGACTGAAAATCAGGCCTAAAATAGTGCAGTATGAACTTGGCATAACAAAGCTTTATTTTCTTTACCAAGAACTTCTGTCTTCTGCTTCACTCATAGTTGGTTTAAAAGTTTGGAATACCCTTCTGAATGCAAAAGGCACACTCAATAACCACCCATGCCCGAGACGGTCTGTAGTTGAAAATGCGTTGCCATTGTGGAATTTGCTTCCTGGGAAATACACTGAAAAAAAAACAATAAGTAAAATTTACTTAATTTTTATTTGCAAGTTTTTCCACACACATTTTTAAAGTAAAATTTAAGTATGGAACTAAGTAAAATCTTCTTCCCATCTTTATTACAAACCAAATTAACACAGAGACACACTTGGCACACGATACACAATGACGGTAACAATCAGTAAATAGTTTTTGAGTATGAATGGGTCATTTTGAGTAGTAAATGAACTCTAGATGTTGCAAAAAAGCAAGTTATTTAACCTAACAACAAAGACAACCATTAAACAGTGTAAATACATCTCAAAAACAGCAAATAAAATTAACCTTGTTAATTATTTGTGCCCAAGTGCATGATGGGAACAATGGGATCATGACACTTTTTTGTTATTATTCTTGCATGAACTAAATTTATTTAATGTAAAAATTACATTTGTTTTTCTGTGTTATTTACTTCACCACAAATCAATTGTATCAGTGTAGTCTCATCAAATATATCTTCTGAGAAAATGAAACATCTCCCAATAATTTGTATCAGTGTAGACTCATCAAATATATCTTCAGAGGAAATGAAACATCAAAAGCATTTCTGACGCATTATCTTTGAGAGGGTAATCATTTAGAAATTGTATTTCCAGAATTTCCAAAATGTCCTTTTCATACGTAAAGAGTGGTCTGGCTTTAGCAAGTGGTGGCAGTTGGTGAAAGTCTCCCACAGAGAGGACAGGAGGTTTCTTATTGCCTTTGATCTGCTGAAATCTCCAGTTTATGTAGGCAAAAATTATCCTTGGCTTAAAAGACTCCTTTGGATCACGCTTTAGCAAAACCAAGTTGGAAGTGGACAATGCCTCAACATAGCTATTGTAGTTATGCATGGTCAAATTACACTTTGTCAATAGCTCTGACAAACTATCAAAGGAGGCTTTGGTATCATTCAGCAAATAACACACTGGCTTGAGTTTAATCCTGGGATTGCTCATTGCTTTTTTAATCCCGACAACATCCCATCTCAACCATTGTGTCTGGTTGGTTTAGGGTTTTTTTCATATTCTTTATGAGGATGCTGTGGTCCTAGAAGAGTAATTGTGGTGTTAGACATTGGCAAATTAAGGAACCCAAATCTGCACAATACATTTCCATTCTTACATAACTTGGAGTCATTCCTGCTGTGAAGCTGGACCTCTGTAACAATTTGATGAAGATTTAGATTTAGATTTGTTTTGTTGTCATTGTACTTACAACAAAATTATAGACTTACAAATGTTTCTAGCTGAGGAACAATTAAATAATTAAAGAATGATTAAATAAAGGCCATATTGCATGTAAAACTCAAGATCGTCAAGATGTAGTGGTCAATACATTCACACACAACCTTATCAAAATCATTTTCAAACTTGGATGTAACCTTTAGCCAGTCAAGTAGATGAATATGTAGGCTTCCTCTAGCTTAAAACTCAACTTTGTAAAAGTAATCCTCAACTTTACCAATGGGTTGGGCAGGCAACAAAAGCAGATGTCACTCATTCTCAAACATATGCATGACAGTGACAGAGTTGCTTTGAAGGACTTCACATTTTCTCATCCAGTCAAACTCTATAAAGTGGCTATTATGTACCAATCTTTAAATCTCTTGATTATATTGCAGCAACTTGTTGGAAATTCTTTGGACATCTCCTGTAATAGGTTTGTCTTTTCACAGCTGAATAGAGGAGCTGTTTCTGGCCAGGGCACAGAACAACAAGGCCAGACACGTTCAACGTGTGGAGGATGCAGGCTGCAGCAACCATAGAATTAGCATTTGCCGGCTTCACATTCATCTTTGTATGGAATACCCTTCTGGATGACAGCATGCCAAAGGCACACTCGATAACCATCCATGCCCGAGACAGTCTGTAGTTGAAAATGTGTCGCAAAAATCAAATATATCTTCAAGGGAAACGAAACATCTCCCAACATGGTGTATGGCATTGTCCCTTGCAGTGCTCAGGAATCTGAATACATGTTGTTACAGTGCTGTCCATAATGACGAGTGGGGGGTGGTGAATGTGTGAAGTGCAGATCAAAGCAGTTGTTGGTGTGAGTCTTTAACTTTTTAAATTGGCAGTAAAACACCTTCAGATCATCAGTCAGTTATTGATTCTTTGCAGATTGTGGGGGTGGTGTATTGTACTTGATGTTCTTCTTTATGCTTCAAAAACATTTTGCACAAACATAGATGGACATAGATGCATTGCCTTTTGACACTGAATAAATGGATAACAATTAGATCATCTAATGTTGATTGAATGTGAAAAATGTGTTGCACATTTGTCTCTCTGAAATGTCCCTAAACATGCTTATTTCAGCTAAGAATCTGATTGCTGACCAAAGCAACACCTGCAGCATATGGTCATTTTTTTTTTTTTTTTTAAATCACCTAGAGAATGTCCTGCTAAATTGTCTGCAACCACGTTTCAGTGTACCTCTGACATTCTGTGTGTGTGTGTGTGTGTGTGTGTGTGTGTGTGTGTGTGTGTGTGTATATATAGTGGGGCAAAAAAGTATTTAGTCAGCCACCAATTGTGCAAGTTCTCCCACTTAAAAAGATGAGATAATTTTCATCATAGGTATACCTCAACTATGAGAGACAAAATGAGAAAAAAAAAAATCCAGAAAATCACATTGTAGGATTTTTAAAGAATTAATTGGTAAATTCCTTGGTAAAATAAGTATTTGGTCACCTACAAACAAGCAAGATTTCTGGCTCTCACAGACCTGTAACAACTTCTTTGAGAGGCTCCTCTGTCCTCCACTCGTTACCTGTATTAATGGCATCAGTTTGAACTCATTATCAGTAAAAAAGACACCTGTCCACAACCTCAAACAGTCACACTCCAAACTCCACCATGGCCAAGACCAAAGAGCTGTCAAAGGACACCAGAAACAAAATTGTAGACCTGCACCAGGCTGGGAAGACTGAATCTGCAATAGGTAAGCAGCTTGGTGTGAAGAAATCAACTGTGGGAGCAATTATTAGAAAATGGAAGACATACAAGACCACTGATAATCTCCCTCGATCTGGGGCTCCACGCAAGATCTCACCCCGTGGGGTCAAAATGATCACAAGAACTGTGAGCAAAAATCCCAGAACCACACAGGGGGACCTAGTGAATGACCTGCAGAGAGCTGGGACCAAAGTAACAAAAGCTACCGTCAGTAACACACTGCGCCGCCAGGGACTCAAATCCTGCAGTGCCAGACGTGTCCCCCTGCTTAGGCCAGTACATGTCCGGGCCCGTCTGAAGTTTGCTAGAGAGCATTTGGATGATCCAGAAGAGGATTGGGAGAATGTCATATGGTCAGATGAAACCAAATCAACTTGTCGTGTTTGGAGGAGAAAGAATGCCGTGTTGCATCCAAAGAACACCATACCTACTGTGAAGCATGGGGGTGGAAACATCATGCTTTGGGGCTGTTTTTCTGCAAAGGGACCAGGACTACGGTAACACTTTACAATAAGGGTACATGATTAATGATGTACTAATATCTGAATTAATAGTTTATTTATCATGAACTAATTAATGGACCAATAAGGAATTAATGATGGACTAACCTTAGCTACGACTGGAATCATGAGGATTCATGTGTTAACTGCAGCCACCTTAACTACTCGTTAACACATGTTTGTTAGTTAACATGTTAATTAACAACGAATGATCAGCTTCATCAAGTTGACACTTTAAGAAGAATGAAGAACAGCAGACATCACTTAGGTGATGTGCTTAATTTGGATTATTGCATTTCATTATCATTTACTGTACACCGTTCCCACATAATGGATAACTTCGTGAAAATTAATTCAGTTACAAATAATTTACCAAAATTAATTCTGTTTCAAGTGATTTTCTTTCCCATTTTCCTTTATATCACTCTGTTTCATCCAACCTCAGAGAATACATACCTCCATTCACTTATTTAAATAGCCTGGAAACTATACTGTGTAACTGATCACTTAATTTATGACTTATAAAGATGCCTCAACAAATCATGAACTCACGTTAGTTAATGACTAGTTAATAATGAGTTAATCATCATGTGCCCCTTCAAGTAAAGTCATGACATAAAGATGCCTCAACAAATCATGAACTCACGTTAGTTAATGACTAGTTAATAATGAGTTAATCATCATGTGCCCCTTCAAGTAAAGTCATGACATAAAGATGCCTCAACAAATCATGAACTCACGTTAGTTAATGACTAGTTAATAATGAGTTAATCATCATGTGCCCCTTCAAGTAAAGTCATGACATAAAGATGCCTCAACAAATCATGAACTCACGTTAGTTAATGACTAGTTAATAATGAGTTTACCATCATGTGTCCCTTACAGGCTATTTAAATAAGTGAACACTGTTGCCAGTAAATCAAAACTGCATTTGATTTACAGTTGCAAACTGTACTGTTTTAGAGTGATTTACTGTAAAAAAAAATCTAATTTATCAGTATACTACTGTAATTCATTTATTTTAATATATATTTCATTAGATTTTATTCATTTTTATTTTGTTCATTAGATTTTTACTCTATAAAAATACTGTATTAACTTAAAACAGACACAATAATTCCAAAATATCAAATTCTTTATTTAAAACATTGAATAACAGTTAACATTGTATAACAGTCCAATACTTCCAATGTAGTACTCCCAATGCTGGAACAGTGCATCTTGATGTATCATCTTGAAAAGAATCTTTAGGCAACAGAAACATAATAAAAGTAAAAAAGACAAACAGTCAAAGAATACATAGCCATCTGCAAAACCCAGGTACTGTTCCAAGACGTGGCCACCACCTTTGACAGAAATGTCTTCTCTGAAAAACAAGTAGAAATGGCACACTTTTAAAAGGCAAACCCCATAGAATACAGAAACCTCTCAAAATCATAGTTTTCTCTTACCATGAATTATCAGTCTCAGGGTGGCTGGCATGCTCGTCTTTCTTAATGCTTCACTGCAGTAAATCTAAAATTTTATTTTAAAACTATAACAAATTATAAAACTAAAAAGGCAGCTAGCCATAAAACTTGGGTGAACCTAACTAAAATACGATTTTACTTTCTCATTAGGTTACTGGCCAACATTAACTACTAACAAAAACTTTACATTAGCTAACCAAATGTTAATATAAGGCAAGCGTTGCTCGTTAAAAACAAATTTAACTCGGTAACTTAATTCAATAAGCTGACAAAAGTCATTTGAAACGACCGCGCTGTTTACCATGGTAAAGTTATCGCCATGTGACAAGTAAATGTTACGGGTAAAAGTTTAAACTGATGTGCAAAATCTGCCACAAACACACAGACAAACGTACATATATTATTACCTTGATTGCTGGTCTTTTTCTCTCATAAGGTGCGTCGACACACAACGCTGATATTCTCCGGAACTCTTCCACTCTTGCGGGTTTATCCCCGGGTAAAAATCCGCGGCGCCGGCGCACTTCTTCCGTGCCTTCCTCGGACTCGAGTGGCGTAGCGAGGCGTGGTGCGGCTCGGCAAAAGACAATATAAAGCCCATATACTATATACAGTGGATACGGACAGTAAAGTGATATATTTCTTACGTACATATGTACTCCAAGCGCTCGTGCTGTTTCTGACATGAATGACAAATGGATTTCCCAGTCATTACAAGTGATGTAACGCGTCCAGTGTAGTCAGTCCCAAGCTGTTGCGGTGCCACAGACACGGTGTAGAACAAATGTCAATCCAAATGCAAGAATTGAGGAAAATAAAGCAACCTCAGTAGAATGGTCCCAAAGAGGCTGTTACAGCAAAAACAGTAGTATACAGCAATTAAAAAAAAAAATACAGTGAGTCTCTGTATGTGTGCTCTGACATCACAGAAAATTCCCATAATGCAAATGGTACTACAGTCATTTACTGTAAAACAAATTTGCAGTATTATACTAGGTGATATACAGTTGAAGTCAAAAGTTTACATACACCATCCAGAATATGTAAATATGTTAATAATTTTAGCTAAATAAAAGGGATCATGAAAACTGTGTGTTATTTTTTGAAACAGAGTGATATAAAGGAAAATGGGAAAGAAAATCACTTGAAACAGAATGAATTTTGGTAAATTATTTGTAACTGAATTAATTTTCACGAAGTTATCCATTATGTGGGAACGGTGTACAGTAAATGATAATGAAATGCAATAATCCAAATGAAGCACATCACCTTCATACACTCCACATTTACAAAACAACATTCTTCCTGGAAATAAATATAATCGGAGCTGTCGTCAAGAACAACATTTCTGGTAAGTTGTTAAGCAGGGATAGTGAAAAGTACATTTTTAAATGCTTAAAAATTGCAATAATCCAAAAGCAACTCCGTCACAGGTTGTACTTAAATGTGTCTGCACCAGTCACGTGCACAAGTCAGGAGTAATACTGAAGCATGGCATATATGTGAAATGCAATAAAACATTGCAAGATTAGTGCTGATCAAGTTGATACAGTTCTAACCCTGACAGCAAATTTCATCCGGCCTGATTCTGGCCCACACTCCGGCAAATCCGCAAAACGGACTTGGGCCAGTGTCTTTTGGCACAACGGGCCAATACCGGCACGCATCTGGTTTTCCGCTCATCTGGGCCAGCACTGGGCCAGCTCCGTACCAGACTCGGCCCAGATCCGCTCTGCGATAGTAGACCGTGCCCACTGAAACCAGACACGGGCCAGATCCGTCTAGGACTGTGATACAGCACTGAAACGGATGTGACTGTAATGCGGATTTTCCGGTTGAAAACGGATCTGGCACAGAGCCAGATGCTGTCTGGGAAGCGATGTCTGCTGTTCTTCATTCTTCTTAAAGTGTCAACTTGATGAAGCTGATCATTCGTTGTTAATTAACATGTTAACTAACAAACATGAGTTAACGAGTAGTTAAGGTGGCTGCAGTTAACACATGAATCCTCATGATTCCAGTCGTAGCTAAGGTTAGTCCATCATTAATTCCTTATTGGTCCATTAATTAGTTCATGATAAATAAACTATTAATTCAGATATTAGTACATCATTAATCATGTACCCTTATTGTAAAGTGTTACCAGGATGACTGATCCGTGTAAATGAAAGAATGAATGGGGCCATGTATCGTGAGATTTTGAGTGAAAACCTTCCATTAGCAAGGGCATTGAAGATGAAACATGGCTGGGTCTTTCAGCATGACAATGATCCCAAACACACTACCCGGGCAACAAAGGAGTGGCTTCGTAAGAAGCATTTCAAGGTCCTGGAGTGGCCTAGCCAGTCTCCAGATCTCAACCCCATCGAAAATCTTTGGAGGGAGTTGAAAGTCTGTGTTGCCCTGCTCTAAGGGAGATCTGCATGGAGGAATGGGCCAAAATACCAGCAACAGTGTGTGAAAACCTTGTGAAGACTTACAGAAAACATTTGACCTCTGTCATTGCCAACAAAGGGTATATAACAAAGTATTGAGATGAAATTTTGTTATTGACCAAATACTTATTTTCCACCATAATTTGCAAATTCTTTAAAAATCCTACAATGTGATTTTCTGGATTTTTTTTTTCTTGAGTTGAGGTATAGGCCTACCTATGATGAAAATTACAGGCCTCTCTCATCTTTTCAAGTGGGAGAACTTGCACAATTAGTGGCTGACTAAATACTGTTTTGCCCCACTGTGAGGTGAGACCCCGGTGCCTTGCCTTGCTTTTCACTCCCCCCACTGTCAATCCCTGCCGGACCTGGGACTCGAACTCACAACCTCTTGGTTATAGTCAGACTCCCTAACCATTAGGCCACGGCTGCCCCCAAATAACAATAAGCAATATATACAGGTCCTTCTCAAAAAATTAGCATATCGTGATAAAGTTCATTATTTTCTGTAATGTACTGATAAACATTAGACTTTCATATATTTTAGATTCATTACACACAACTCGAAGTAGTTCAAGCCTTTTATTGTTTTAATATTGATGATTTTGGAATACAGCTCATGAAAACCCAAAATTCCTATCTCAAAAAATTAGCATATTTCATCCGACCAATAAAAGAAAAGTGTTTTTAATACAAAAAAAAGTCAACCTTCAAATAATTATGTTCAGTTATGCACTCAATACTTGGTCGGGAATCCTTTTGCAGAAATGACTGCTTCAATGCGGCGTGGCATGGAGGCAATCAGCCTGTGGCACTGCTGAGGTGTTATGGAGGCCCAGGATGCTTCGATAGCGGCCTTAAGCTCATCCAGAGTGTTGGGTCTTGCGTCTCTCAACTTTCTCTTCACAATATCCCACAGATTCTCTATGGGGTTCAGGTCAGGAGAGTTGGCAGGCCAATTGAGCACAGTAATACCATGGTCAGTAAACCATTTACCAGTGGTTTTGGCACTGTGAGCAGGTGCCAGTTCGTGCTGAAAAATGAAATCTTCATCTCCATAAAGCTTTTCAGCAGATGGAAGCATGAAGTGCTCCAAAATCTCCTGATAGCTAGCTGCATTGACCCTGCCCTTGATAAAACACAGTGGACCAACACCAGCAGCTGACATGGCACCCCAGACCATCACTGACTGTGGGTACTTGACACTGGACTTCAGGCATTTTGGCATTTCCCTCTCCCCAGTCTTCCTCCAGACTCTGGCACCTTGATTTCCAAATGACATGCAAAATTTGCTTTCATCCGAAAAAAGTACTTTGGACCACTGAGCAACAGTCCAGTGCTGCTTCTCTGTAGCCCAGGTCAGGCGCTTCTGCCGCTGTTTCTGGTTCAAAAGTGGCTTGACCTGGGGAATGCGGCACCTGTAGCCCATTTCCTGCACACGCCTGTAGACGGTGACTCTGGATGTTTCTACTCCAGACTCAGTCCACTGCGTCCGCAGGTCCCCCAAGGTCTGGAATCGGTCCTTCTCCACAATCTTCCTCAGGGTCCGGTCACCTCTTCTCGTTGTGCAGCGTTTTCTGCCACACTTTTTCCTTCCCACAGACCTCTTGTTGAGGGTGTCAATGATGGCCTTCTGGACAGCAGTCAGGTCGGCAGTCTTACCCATGATTGCGGTTTTGAGTAATGAACCAGGCTGGGAGTTTTTAAAAGCCTCAGGAATCTTTTGCAGGTGTTTAGAGTTAATTAGTTGATTCAGATGATTAGGTTAATAGCTCGTTTAGAGAACCTTTTCATGATATGCTAATTTTTTGAGATAGGAATTTTGGGTTTTCATGAGCTGTATGCCAAAATCTTCAATATTAAAACAATAAAAGGCTTGAACTACTTCGAGTTGTGTGTAATGAATCTAAAATATATGAAAGTCTAATGTTTATCAGTACATTACAGAAAATAATGAACTTTATCACAATATGCTAATTTTTTGAGAAGGACCTGTACTTCTGATAAAATGTTATATCGTCGCTGTCGGGCGGAATCCTCGCATCTCCAAAACCGTCATTTTTCAGGAAATGAAAAAAACTACATATTTTTTGAGTTATTAAATATTTTATCGTTAAAGTTGGTATTAGACCATATATTGCTATCATACACTGTTGTGTACCAACATTAAGACAACATTTCCCCAAAATCATGTTTTATCAGAGATACAAGGTTTATGACTTGGGGGCAGGGAGATATGAGATTACGCCGTCATTGATAAGAATGGGACAGACACAGACTTCGCTGCTGCCAGCAGTGTTCATCAAAGTCTGCGGTCACGTTGAGCCTTTTGACAAGAGAAAAGGCTTCAATATTTATACAAAGCTAACGACTGTGGTTACATACATCTTCCTAAACTCTATTTTAAAGGTTTAAGAGCTATGATGCAATACATTTTTCCCCTTAATTCCTCCAGAACAGCTTATACTACTGTTCAGATATTAAAATAGTTACGTTTTGTATTTAATGCCAAAGTGGTTATATTTCGTTTCGTTTTCTTATTAAGTTAATATAGAAAAACTTTTGGAGCATTTTTTTGTTCGTTAAATATCAGTTTTTTTTTTTTTTTAAGTAACGAACAGCGGCCAGCGGAAGACTGTTAATAGTCTGCCCAATTTGCCTTTTAAATCATCACGACTTGCATAAAATAAAATCTATAGATCTAAAACAGTTAGCTATAGAACAATGTTAGTTTAAACATTAAACCTAGATAAATGTGCGCTATTAGGTGAATATCGTTTTTGAAGAGGAGAAGCTGAAATCGCTTTGCAGGACATGAGGAGCGATCTCATTTTCAAGCTTTAAATTATTACTTAATGAAATAAAACAAATCAGAAAAAAAGGCTTTCATTATGTAATCCGGAAAGATGCTTTCCTTCAAAAGTTCCAAAGAAGAGATTGCGAGTCAGGGTCTTTGCGACATTATCTCAGAATACACTATTTTTTTAATGGATCATTCAAATATCTCCTTACTGTTTTCCCGGACACATTCAATGCTAATTATTTTGCCGGTGCTTTGTGACAAGAAGATGGAAGGGGAGGTATGCCCCGACGCTCCAGCAGAGTGAAGAAAAGGTGGAGATACGAGCTCTTCGCAGACAGTTTAAGTGTTCAAATGAGTTAAGAGATTTGCTCTTAAGCTATTTTTAACACTTTAGATTGGTTAATAATTTGTAAAAATGACAGACCCACGTGGGCACTGATCAATAGCATTGATTTGTGAAAAAATATGAAATTGACAAAATTTGGACATAGGAGGTTTCCGCCCGACAGCGACGATATGCTATGTACGTTTTTACAGTTTAAACATGTTTATGATATGCATTTCTTATTTTTTCTCGTGTATGTTTTTTTTTTAGCTTATTATGGGATTTATATGAATTTCTGCTTTGACACTTGCATATTGCATATTTCTACAGGTTCCTTGCAACAGGGGACTCCTTCTGCACTATTGCCTTCAGCTACCAGGTTGGGCCACAGCACTGTAGCTGGTATTGTGCAAAAGTGTCAAAGGCCATTTGGGACTGCCTGGTGGAGGAATACATGCCTGGTCCCACCACAGAAGACTGGCGGGACATTGCAGCAGAGTTCTACCATCGCTGGAATTTCCCAAACTGTGTAGGATCTATTGATGGAAAGCATGTAGTGATCCAGGCACCCAACAACTCTATCACTATTCTACAACTATAAAGAAACATTCTCTGGGACTGTTCCTCGAATAGTGAGGTCAAAACATAAATTTAATGCAGGTTTTAGAAAAAATCTGATCATAATTAAACTGGAAAAATGCTAAATAAATGAACAAAAAACATTTTTAAAGTTTGGGCTCCTAAACATTAGATCACTCGCACCCAAAGCAGTTATTGAAAATGAAATTATCACAGATAATAGTTTTGATGTACTCTGCTTGACTGAAACCTGGTTAAAACCAAATGATTATATTGTCAGATTGGTCGTGGTGGTGGTGTTGCAACAATATATAGTGATATTCTTAATGTAACTCAGAAAAAAGGATACAGGTTTAATTCATTTGAAATACTTCTGCTTAATGTTACTCTGTCAGATATGCAAAAGAAGTCTCTCTTATACGGCCATATACAGATTTTCTAAAAGAAATTGCAGATTTCCTTTCTGCCCTATTGGTTAATTTTAGATTTTAACATTCACGTCGATAATACAAGTGATGCGTTAGGACTTGTGTTTACAGACCTAATAAACTCCTCTGGAGTCAAGCAAAATGTCACCAGGCCCACTCATCATTTCAATCATACGCTAGATTTAACTATATCGCATGGAATTGATCTTACTGATATAGATATCGTACCTCAAAGTGATGATGTTACTGACCATTTCCTTGCATCATGCATGCTGCGTATTACTGATGTTAACTATATGGCTCCGCGTTATCGTCTGGGCAGAACCATTGTTTCAGCCGCCACCAAAGATAGATTCAAAAATACCCTGCCTGATTTATCTCAACTGCTCTGTGTACCCATTAATATACAGGATCTAGACAAATTAACTAGCAACATGGACACTATCTTCTCCGATATGTTAGAAGCTGTTGCCCCCATCAAATTGAAAAAAGTTAGAGTAAAACGTACTACTCAATGGTACAACAGTACTACCCATTCTCTCAAGAAAGAAACTCGTAATCTTGAGCACAAAATAGAGAAAAACTAAATGGGAAGTTTTTAGAATTGCGTGGAGAAACAGTATATCCAGCAATAGACAGGCTCTGAAAGCTGCCAGGCCGAGCACATCTGCAAACTCATAGAAAATAACCAAAACAATCCAAGATTATTATTTAGCACAGTGGCTAGATTAACAAATATTCAGATGCCACCCGAACTGAATATTCCTTTACAGTTTACTAGTAATGACTTTATGAATTTTTCACTGATAAAATAGATGACATCAGAAATACAATAACCAATGTAGATTCTACAGCGTCTAATACGTCAATTTCCATTGTCACACTCAAAGAAAAACTGCAGTGCTTTACCACTATAGGGCAGGAAGAGCTAAATAAACTTATCACTGTGTCTAAACCGACAACATGCCTATTAGATCCTGTACCCACTAAATTACTGAAAGAGTTGTTACCTGTAGCAGAAGAACCACTCCTCAATATTATTAACTGATCGTTATCTTTAGGTCACGTCCCAAAACCATTCAAGCTAGCAGTTATTAAGCCTCTTATTAAGAAACCACAACTAGACCCTAATGAACTAGGAAATTACAGACCAATTTCTAATCTTCCATTTATGTCTACAATTTTAGAAAAAGTTATATCTGCTCAATTGTGCTTCTTTTTGCAAAAAATTATATCTATGAAGAATTTCAATCAGGTTTCAGGCCCCATCATAGCACAGAAACTGCTCTTGTTAAAATCACTAATGACTTGCTTCTTGCGTCTGACCAAGGCTGCAACTTATTGCTAGTTTTACTTGACCTTAGTGCTGCGTTCAACACTATAGATCATGACATACTAATAGATTGACTACAAAACTTTGCAGGTATTCAAGGGCAGGCTTTAAGATGGTTTAGATCCTACCTGTCCGATCGCTACCATTTTGTTTATTTAATCGGGGAGTCATCTCAATTATCACCAGTAAAGTATGGAGTGCCACAAGGATCTGTCCTAGGTCCTCTGCTATTTTCAGTATACATGTTGCCCCTTGGCAATATTATTAGGAAATACGGGATTAGTTTCCATTGTTATGCTGATGATACTCAACTATATATCTCAACAAGACCAGATGAAACTTCTAAATTATCAAAGATAACAGAGTATGTTAAAAATGTAAAAGATTGGATGACCAATAAGTTTCTCCTGGTAAATTCAGATAAAACAGAGAGATTACTTATTGGACCAAAAAACATATTCAATTTAACGCTCACCTGAGAATAACTGGAATTTGAAGAAATAATTTAGGATTGTTGTGATTGACTTTTATTATTATAAGAGCTCACCTAAAGGAAGCAACTTGTGAACCATCTTGTGTTTAAATCTTTTTATTAAAGTTTTCAATTAAACAATTCAATGGATATTGTGCCATAACAAGACTGTAGTTATATATGTATAAAAATAATAATAATAATAATAATAATAATAATAATAAACAACAACAAACAAGTGGACATACAGGCACAAGCATATGAAACAAAACAAACAAAAAAAAAACAACAACCCTTGCCTCCCTCCCCACCCATGGGACTTAAATCATACCACACTAATGGTGCGCATCAACACTGCATGATTACTCAGCCTGCCTTGTCAAGATATAGGAGAAGAGGAGACCAAATTTTATCAAAGTTGTTCAATTAATTTACCATCAGGAATCGAATTTTTTCCAAATGTAGTACCTTAATCATTTCTTCTAACCATAGTTTAGCTGATGGTGTTTCTGTTTCTGATAACTGATTTTAAATAACAATGAGTGTGTATCTGTCTACTTTAATGTCCAAAAGGTCCTCCTGTTCAAATCTGAGCCTTCTGTATAAGACATTGGTCTCAAACTCAATTCCTGGAGGGCCGCAGCTCTGCACAGTTTAGGTCCAACCCTAATCAAACATACCTGATCCAGCTAATCAAGGCTAATCAAGCTCTTCAGTTTAACTAGAAACTTCCAAGCAGGTGTGAGTTGGAGCTGGTTGGAGCTAAACTGTGCAGAGCTGCGGCCCTCCAGGAACTGAGTTTGAGACCACTGGTATAAGACATTATCCAGAAAATGTACCTGTTTACAGTCAAAATTGAATTTGATATTAATAGATTGCAGGTAAGCCTTCAAATAGTTGGCAAAGGCATGCAAATCATCTAGCAAATAGGTCCAGACATCCCTAGATGTCATCCAAGAATCTGTATTAGATCAGTGTATTAGATTTTTGTATTAGGTTTTTCAGCCATGGCTAGGGCTGTTTCATCCCACTCTGCCATAAAAATATTGCCATAGGAGTGAGCAAACTTCTTGCCCATAGCCGTTCCCTTCATCTGTAAATAGAAATGAGAGTTAAAATGAGAATCATTTGTAGTTTATTTCTAGCAATTTAAGAGTGCTTATCTGGCTTTTTGGGATCAGGGTATTTGATCATAATTTATTTTCACCACTTCAGGCTCTGTCTTTGTTTTGGTGTAAAGACCATCTATATCAGTAGTAATTAAAAATTATTCAAATGTTATTTTTTCCAATTGTATCAATAAAGTCATAGCTGTATTTAAACAAAACAACAACAACAGTATATACATATTATGTCTTACTCTCACAGTCCAAAAAATATAATATGCTCCAACAACCCAGATCTCTGTGGATTTGAAGTGAAGTGACGTGACGTGACGTGTGGCCAAGTATGGTGACCCATACTCAGAATTTGTGCCTTGCTCAAGGGTCTCACCTCAGTCGTGGTATTGAGGGTGGAGAGAGCGCTGAATAATCACTCACCCCACCAACAATCCCTGCCGGACCTGGGACTCGAACCTGCAACCTTTCAGTCACAAGCCCGACTCCCTAACCATTAGGCCACGGCTGCCCCGTGACCCGTTGGGTAGCAGATCAAATTATTTTAGTTTTGAGTAACAACTGTTAATCAAATATTTTTTTTTGTTTATAAGACATTTCTTTAAGTTATATTTATGGGCTTTTTATGCCTTTATTGGATAGGAGAGTAGAGACAATTAGACAATTTTTAAGGGGGTGATTTTTTAAGGCTTCTGATAAGAAGCCTTATCTTCTTATCAGAAGATAAGGCTAAAAATCGAAGGAAACTGTCTTCGTGTCTGTGGTCTCCCATGGTTTTAAAATCGGTTAAGACGGGAAAATCGTCTAGTTTGTAGCCAGCTTTAGGTACACAGCAAAAACGCTCAGTGTTAAATTAACGCTCTCAGTGTTAATTTAACACTGAGTGTGGACACATATAGACACTGAAGTAGTGTTAAAATAACACTGAGCAGTGTTGAAGTTAATGAGACAATTGGGTAATTAACAGCTGATAAATAAACATTAGTATAGACACCTGATGATAACGAGCAGAATCACCAAAGGAGAAAATCAACATTTTTAAGCTACCATTACAGTGGTTAGTGTCTGCATTAGTTGTGATCTTGACCCTTATATCTTTAATATTAGACTTTGTTTGGTTGCTGTATCTACGTTAAAACAGACAGACAAGTCAAGAGCAGCAGTCATCAGGTGCTCATGATTATGTTTTAACATCATGTTTATTTCACCTAACGTCTAATCTCAGAGTTTTCCTTTATTGACTATAACAGTCTTGTAAACCAACAGCAATAGATCCTGTATTTTCTATACATTTTTAAAAGATTTCTTTCAAGTAGTTCTGAATAAAAAAAACAAAACATATAGTTTAGGCACACACAGACATCAAGAATCAGCATGAGAATCACAACAACGGTGAGCATCAAATAAGCATGTGGTAGCCAATCAAAACTCATCCGTGATTCCCATCATGCATTGCCACATTGTCTTTCTATTTGTTTTGAGATCATCTGTTTTTCCGAATATGCTGTTTATCACCATTGTTGAGATTCATATGCTGATTCTTGATGTTTGTGTGAGCCTAAAATAAATCTTTTTGAATCTTGAATGAGAACTGTCTAAATGAAATTTCTCGAAAACGCATAGAAAATATAGGATCTTTTGTTGTTGGTTGTTGGTTTACAAGGCTGTTAATATCAGTGAAGGAAAAGATTAGACTCTAGGGGAAATACTGATGATGTTGTTAAAACATAATCATGATCACCTGATGACTGCTGCTCTTGACTTGTCTGTCTGTTTTAACATAGACACAGCAGCCAAACAAAAACTAATATTAAAGATATAAGGGTCAAGATCCCAACTAATGCAGACACTAACCACTGTAATGCTTGCTTAAAAATGTTGATTTTCTCCTTTGGTGATTCTGCTTGTTATCATCAGGTGTCTATACTAATGTTTATTCATCAGCTGTTAATTACCCAATTATCTCATTAACTTCAACACTGCTCAGTGTTATTTTAACACTACTTCAGTGTCTATATGTGTCCACACTCAGAGTGTTAAATTAACACTGAGTGTTTTTGCTGTGTACAATCATGTGTCCATGTGGAATCGTGTATAGTTTAAAGTTCAACTTGAGATCAGAAAGTCCAAGGGACTATATGGACTTGCTGATGTCATGGCAGCACATTCCGAATGTAGTAATTTATGATTTTGCCTGAGGATTGGCAACTCATGGAAATATAAGGTTTCCAACAGCACTGCCCTTTTCTCCTCATGAGGGAAGATTACTCAGCCCTACTGCTGAAAACATCCAAGGTGCCAAAGAAGGGAGAGTCACAGTAAGCCTTCCATGGTTAATAAAAGCAAAGGAAACTCCTGATATAAATGGCCATCCCTTAACGGGATCTTCAGATCATTATGTGCTCTATGATAAACTGCATGAGGGAAATACAAAGGATGAGAAAGATGTACTAAGGAGGATTGAGCTTGTTCCTGAACTTGCTGGCCGTATCAACAGTCAAGTGGTTGAACAGTTTGTCTCACAAATGGAAAAAAACAACTACTACTTAAACGTGATGAAGCCAAGTACCCAGATTTGCGTGACTAGAAACATAATCCATCACAGAAACTCCATCATAAATACGGCAAGGATGGAAAAGATTAAGAAGAGTCTGGACGTTGAATGTGTTACATTGAACAAACGTGGACAAGCAGTCATTGGTAAAATGTAGTTCTTTATTTATACCTTTGGGTGTTAAATGTCAATTTTTTTTTTTTTACTCGGGTACTTCCAGTGAAAACAGCAGGTTGGGTGAGTGTGGAGAAATACTTGTATAGTTCATAAGATTACATTTTCTTTTACCAGTTAGTCAGTTGTCCATTTATGCACACTGTACAGTGAGTGCTTTTACAGCAAATGTGGCAGAAGTTAACCTGAACACGTGTGGACACCAGTGTGAGGCTCTCACTCAAATAGCAAACCTCAGGCCTTGCAGAGATTCATGGACTCTCAAGGGACATCTCCTTCAAGAACAAATGGTACGATAGAAGGTGTGTTATAAGGTTTGTTGAGATTTTATTTTCATTCATTTTCATTTTTTTTGGGGTCATTTTCAGATCAACTACATCTTGGATGTTAGGGTTAGTTTGCCTTACCCGAGACAATTTGTTGACTCTTGGTCTGTAAAGGAACATGGACTCATTTTTGGGTACCACTCTTTTGGAGTCATCGCACTATTTTAATTTATGAAAGTAATGCTAAATGCAATATTTTCAAACTTTTTAAACAGGTAGGAGATGCTTGGATGTTGTGCGTAGCATGGCACAAAATCAAGTATGATTTTTACTACTTCCAACATGTAATAGTGTAGCAAATCATTTAATTTGTATGGAAGTTTGAAGCTTTTTGTTTCTATTGTTCTGCAGGGAAAAGACATATTTATTTCTACATTGCATATCCCACTGACTTGGCTTCCACCTGCACACTGTGATTCTCTAATATCTCTCCCAGTAAGTTGGACTAAGCACAACTCACATCTGACTTTAAATATATATATATATATATATATATATATATACATACATACATATTTGCATAGAAGAGATATTTACTTAATGCTTTCAGTGTATTTCGTATTGGTTATCATATAGTTAGTAGCTTACTATTTCATTCACTGTCATACAAGAGAATTGGGGCTTTGAAGCTTTTTATTTGGATGAGAACAAGTTTCAGTTGCCGTGTCTCAGATTTTGACCAGCTTTCATGCTTATACATAATAAAGGAGTGATAATTACATTGATTAGTTTAGTAACAGTTTCTTCTTTTTTCCATTTATAAAAATAACACTGCAATACTTTTTATTATTATTTTTTTTTTCAATTAGGCAGATGCGTCTAAGAGAGAAGCTCTTTTTTTTCCCCACTATGGGTTCCAGGACACTACATGCTATGTGTAAGTGGTCTATGCATTCCCTCTCCTCTTTAGAAATCAAGTGGGGACTACATATCTGTCAAACTATGTTGTATGAATGTTTATAAAATGAATATGTGCAATTTTAACTTGAAAGGTCTATACTACAAAACATGGCAATTTGTTTCTAGTTTAGACTGCATATTCCCTGCATGTAGGTGATGAGGCCTCGACAGAGTGAGTTGCTCTTTCTGGACTCTATGTACCATAAGACTACAGGAGAATTTGGAGACATGTCCTACCAGAATGTCTTAAGGTTACTTAAGGAAGACGTGCATTTTGGCAGCCATGTTCCCCTGGCCAGCCTCTGTTTTGTTTCATTTGGAGGTCATGTTCTCTGGCCTGCAGTTTACAGGGAATAATTTCTGTGTGACTTTAGTGTACGTTTCAAGTACTGTTCATGCTTCTGTTTGTGTTCTAGAGTTGATTGATTCATTTAGTGTTCAAAGCATGACAAAACAAAGCAACATCCTTTTTTTATAGGAAACTTGCATAGAATCTTGTCCCTGGAAAGTGGTCAGAAAAAACTGGAAGTGATTTAAAGGTAAACACAGTGTAATTACTGTATTATCGCAGCAAATAAGTACCTATAAAATCATTGATTTAAACAGGGAGTTCCTGTGCAAGATTATGGGAATGACTGCGGTATTTTCATGATCATGGTGAGTTAACAATTGGAGCTTAAACAAATTACAAGATTAAATTGACAAAATTAGATTAAAAAAAATGTTATAACAGTACACATTCATTTTTAACATTCTTATGCTGTTCAGCTATACTGCATGACAACAATATTATTAAAAATATATTTATATTCTCTATGCAGTACATCTGGTATATGGCAATGGAGGCTTCTTTCGATTTCACTGTGGTAAGTGTTGCTTAAAATTGACATTATACAGCCTTGCTAAAAACAAGATAACCCCTTAATTATTTCACATGCCTCACGTGGGCGTAAACTTGTAGCTACTGACATGTTGACTTGTGGGGTAACACTTTATAATAAGGGTGCACAAATGCATTAATTTATGCTTAACTAATGCAGAGATAATCATGAGTTAATATATAACTCATAGAGAACTAAACCATTTATTAATAATTACTGCATCAGCCACAAATAAACATTCCATATGATTCATAGATTAAGTAATCACTTTTGACCACTGTTGTAATTAACATATGAATTCACATCACACTGACGCATTTAATTATCTAATAACAACTAATAACAATTTATTTATTACTTAATCTGTGAATCATATAGAATGTTCATTGTGATTATCTGTACCTTTATTATGTATGAAAGTATGCATCTATGTGCACCCGTATTGTAAAGTGTTACCAACTGTGGTTATGTGATTAACTGAATCGGGGAGTAATTTGAGTGTTCCTCCTGTGTTTGAATTATCTTAGATAAATTGCAGCAGAGTATAAATTATCTGAAAGAAACTGTTTTCCTATTTAGAAGGACATGCCAGATCTTAGAAGGTGGTGGTGTACAGTTCTGTTTGAGAACTTTCATCTAGAAGGGTACAATTTTTTAAAAACTGAATCAGATGTTTTTAACGCAACTGTTAAAATAAAACTAAAATGTCTTATTTTCTATAATGTGCGTTTGCAGTCACGGGCGAAGATTTGCACACTGAACTGAAGATAGGAGACAAACTCTTCAGGGAAATTTGACACCCATCTTCCGAATACCAAGGAAGAGAAAATGTCCAGACACCACAGTAAATTTGTGGGGTTTAGTTTTGACAGAGCTACTCTAAAAGATCTGCTAAGATGGCATTATTGACCACATTTTTAATAATTTTCGTATCTCCACAGAAGGATGGCAAGCCAACCAAGAGAATCCACACCTAAAAACATCATCAAAATGAGCACAACACATAAATTGGTACATCTTCTATGTAGAGATGAATTAATAATTCCCCCAAATGTGTGCTTTGCTAAACATAAAAATGATATATGTATTATATAATGTGTTTATGAACTTTGCCTATATGTCTGTGTGTGTGTGTGTGTGTGTGTGTGTTTAACAAGTAAGCTTTGAACACTGACATCCTATAATCAGTTAAATGTAGCATTTTAACAAGATTTTGAATAACACAAGCTTAAGCCTTCAAAACAATAAAAAATGCTGGAAAAAATGAAATGTGTTCATGTTTTTTTATTCATTATAGACATGAAGACATGAAATGAACCACTGCAAAAAGCACATACATATACAGTACATCTGAAATTACTGAACAATGTATTTGGTATCATGACACTTAACCAATAAAGTGTTTGCAGTTTCAAGCAGTATTTTTTGGTGAAAGATTTTATTATTATTTTTTTTTTTTATCTAAATAATTAAAGTAGTTTTGTGTGTGTCTGTGTAGATATATACAGACACACACACACACACACACACACACACACACACATATGTACATACATAATTGTTCTGTCATAGGCCTTAAGATATTTAAATATATCTATTTTATAATTTTAATTCACATATTACATTTTATATGAGATCACTTAAAACTAATACTAGAAACCGCATTTAATTCACGAACTTTGATATTGAGATCAGTGCATAAATACACATAAATAATAAAATAACAAATACATAAATAATATATTTATAATAAATTTCTATAACATGTATAAAAAATAATAATAAAGTTAATGACCTTTCGGATTTACTTAATTATAAAACTCTTTAAAATCTAAAATAAATTTTCAACTTTTTTCATATTTTCTCCATGGTATTATTGGATATTAAGGCACCTGCAATTCTGGCCAAATTAAAGATATTTTTTGTGTGAATTTGCACATGCTATAAGCATCATTAATGACCCCTTATGTTTAATAAAACAATAAAATACAAAGATTGATTACTGAAATTAATGAATGATTTAATCAAAAATGTGAATGATTAGTAGGCTAATTGTCTCTACTTGGCCTGATTAGCTAAGCCCTCAAAACATTTAGATTTAGTTTTAGGTTTACATTTACATTTAAACATTTTAAAACAAAACATTTAGAATGATAAACTTTTATCAAAAAATTGTAATTAAACAATAAATTCAATTCATCCATAAGAAGTGTAAGTTCCCAGTCAAATTAAGTCAGCATCATCAATTCATCTTTGCATGCACAGAACTCTTCTGTTGCATTAAGGACTATTTATAGACAAAAATTAGCGGGGGCCTTAATGCATTTCATAATTATAATGTTTTAAATATAAAGATTTTAATATAGAAATATTAAACAATTTAAATTACTCAATTTATAGGCTACTTAAAAATGAAACACCGCCAGTAGATGGCAGCAAGTCATTGTGTTGTCACTGAATCGTTTATGTAATCGATTCATTCAAACGGCTGTTCAAAAAGGAAGATTCATTCAAAAATGAAACAAAATTGCATTCGCTTGGAGATTGCAACGAATCAGCTGTGAATGACTTTGTTTGAAACTATTTTCGTTTCCGCGTTTACACCACAATCAGACAACAGTGTTTCTGAAATGTAAGTCCTTATGTTAACTTTTGTATAAAATCCAAAATTAATAAAACTGTTCAATTTCACATTTGCAAAAACTACCACTAGTCTTAGTTCATCGCAATTTCACTAACTTCCATTTTAATTAATGAGGCTCTCTAAACTGCACACTGAATCTATTATTTACATCGTCTCTAATGCTAACACGATCTGAGGCGCACCGTTAGAGACGCATTCTATTAGCTGAAGTGAAGTCTCAGAGCAGTTGGAAGTGAAACGCCGCCCACTCAAAAATTCACTCCCCGAACTTTGCCCCTTAATCTCATTTACTATTCTAACTTCGTGAGTTTTTTTTGTTTTTTTTAAGATTTGTATTTGTTGTTGATAGTACTAATATAAAATATCTGGGGGGACCCCCCTAAACCTTTTGCTTATTACACACAGGGATGCGCATCACACAAACATGCCAAATATTAAAAACAAAAGGATTACAGTGTAAAACAATATTATTGTGTATGCTACATAAATATAAAAATGTAATGATGGATAGCCACTACGTGTAGTAAAATTAAGCTACCTATTTGCAGTTCAGCCTATTAGTACTTATAATGATGAATACAAATGGCAAAAATTAATTGAACAATCGTGCCAATACACACATATATATATTAACTGACTCCTCGCACTGAGATATTTGAAAGCCTGCATCCAACGCAGACGAATGAAATATTGACTGGCCACTTAATAGGTAATTTCAGCAAAACATCACTCGTTTAACTCCTCAGTTTAATCAGTGTATTTAATAAATCAGTGTATTTTATAATGTTACGTATTTTCAAATTGTTCAGCCAAATGGAGTATCTGCTCGGCCAAAGTATTGAAAGATGGAGGAGGCATAGGATCTACCGGCTGATATCCACATATCTGTCCGTCCCTGTAAACAGCGATCCGCCATGGCGCGGGCGCAACTCGCTCTTAAAGGGAATGGGAGATGAGACTCTGATTGGTTTATTGCACGTTACGCCCAAAAAACACCCCTTACTTATTAAGAGAATAGGGACAACCCATTTCGACTATGTGCCCGGGCACACGGACCGTTTTCCCGTCGTTAAATTAGCAAAAGTGGATCTGGACACGCCCTGAGCGCACCTGCGCCGTGCGCTTTACACTTTGTGTTTAGATCGTTAAAATAGGGCCCATAATGTTGTACCTTAATATATGCAAATAATAAATAGTTTTAATTTTTGTATATTTACTTCATAACCTCTTCCTCTACACGGAGTACCTTTGCAGAAAGCTGACATGCATCAAAACTTGAACTTTTCTTGCTATATATCATATCTTTTTTTTTTTTCTTTTTTTTGAAAGAGAAAAAAATTGGAATTGGTGGATGGGAAATGACATTCCTTCTTCATCAAAGTTTCTTAAGACTGATCAAGGTTCATATGTGGATCAGGTTGGAGCAATAGATTTTGACGAAGGTAATGCTGAATGGTATTCTCCATATATCTTGCTTGCAGACACATGAAATTTTCTTTTTCTTTTTCCTGTTCATGAGATTCATACCTGCTCTGGTCTCCCAACAGCAAGCCACTCCAAAGAGGAAAAATGGCAAGGTAGGTATCAAGTCAAGTCACCTTTATTTCTATAGCACATTCTACCACACAGATTGTGTCAAAGCAGCTTTACAGTATTAAATAGGAAAGTGGTATGTCAATAATCCAAAAGGACAACAGTAAGCACAATTTTCAGTTAAAGGCAGTTCATAAAATAATTTAATTCAGTGATGTCTTCATCCAGCTCATTTCAGTTTAAATAGTATATGATATCACTAGAAATTAAGTGTCCCCAACTAAGAATGTCAGAGGAGACCAGCGGCAACGAAACAAAACTCCATCAATGACAGAAATGGAGAAAAAAAAACCTTGGGATAAACCAGGGGGCCAGTTCTCCTCTGATCAGATGAACCAGCAGTTTGATGCAGCAAAGTCAGATTGTGCAGAAGACTCATCTGGTTCCCTTAGTCTTGTGCCGATGGCCGTCTAGGTGACGATATCTTCACTGGGGATCTGTCTCTGGGGCTCATCTAGTAGATGTAGTCTCTGCTGACATTCACCTCTTGCATGACCTGCTGAAAATAAGCAGAGAATTCTGATATGCCAATGATGGATGCATGTCTTCACTTTCACACATTTCCAAGTCTTTAGTTTCTTCCAGTGTATCTTCTTTGGATCTTGAAATTAGACTCTCCAGAATATACAGACTTTCTTTGACAAGGTTTGTTTTTTGTGGGGTTGTGAGCAGGGCACATAATGCACGGAACACAATTCTTGAATCAGTCATGTTGCTGGCATTTTGGAGTCTTGTGAAAGCATATGAGGCAAAGTCTCTCAGTCCTTTGTCATCTGTTTGTCTAGAGATTGCCTGTCTGTCAGCTTTCAAAATGGGCACAGAGTAAATGTACAGAACAGTGTATAATTTCATTTCATCCCATGCTTATTCCGCATGCAGAATTTATATGCTCTGTTGAGGAAAGAGCTGCTGTAATCAGTCTTGACCTGGTGAATATGTATTTGTGTGTATTTTGACAAATGCAGTGTATATTGCATAAGCCAAAATCTGATTGGTCTTACTGAGTGATCAATGGACAGCATTTCACAAATGGGAAGAAGGGGTGCATCTCAAGTGTTTCCTGGAAAATAGTATATACACTCTAATATAGTAGACCACACGCACACACACAAATAAATAATACAAATAAACAATTAAATTCATTCATTCATTAAATAAGCTAAAACAAGACAAATCTATGAGACAAAAATTCTGAAAAGCTGTCAGACACGGGCTGGGTTACAGCTTTACATAGTGTATATATATAGTCCTCAAGCTAACCACAGGCTCTACTCTTCACCACAACGGTAACACTACAAAACCAACATAACAAAAACTTCTGTAAATCCTGAAACTGAGCAGTGGGTTTCTAGTTCCCAGCATGGTTTGCATAGGGCTAGATCAGTAAATGTGGAAATTAAGTGCTGTTTAGTGTGTGTGTGTGTGTGTGTGTGTGTGTGTGTGTGTGTGTGTGTGTGTGTTTTAAATTAAGGAAAGATTTATTAAAGGGGGGTAAAATGGTGTTTTGTGTATTCAGAGTTGTTTACAGTGTTAAAGAGTTGGAATCTCCTGCTAAACATGGCCAAAGTTTAAAAAAATTATTTGGACGAATGAGTGAGAATTTATGTGCCAAAATACTGTACAACGAACATGCAAGGGCAATAACATAAATTACATTAACATATAAAACGCTAATAATAATAATAACAACAATAATAATGAAATAGGAAAAGCAATAAGAAAATCACATGTCCATAACAAGTACAAATAGTTACATAGGCTTTAAAATAATTTACAGCTTTTTTGAACTAGTGATGATGTGATCAGGACTGTGACGCTGGCTTTCTTTGAAATATGTGTGATGATTGTGCCTGATGCGCCCGAGCCTGCTCCATCTCCCGCACCCCAGATGCTGCCTGTTCATATGCGAGAGCATGGCAGGGGAGGTGGGCATGAGTGGTAATAATTTTTGATTACTGATTTTAATCAGTGCATAATAACTGAGTAAAAAAAAAAATGTCAACAAAATGTCCTCTGACTGGGCTTTCACGCGTTTCACAGAAATATGTATTTCAGAAATATTAATCTGCACCCAGCCTGTTTCATTTTGCTGCATGGATTTAAATCTGAGTGATAAAGCTGTGGTACCCACTTGTACCAGCAGCTAACTGCTGAAGGCTTGGAATATTTACGCACTCTTTATGCACACATCCAATGTCCAGTCTTCATGTCTGTTTCAGAATGCGTTGTTACTTTATTAAACATACGAACAGTGAAGTTTCTACATGGCTTCCTCCATTTTTGTCATTCCTGAAGCAGTGGAAGATATTCCCTTATCCACCTTTTCCAAAAGAGATCAGACAGATATTTGACTTGTCGCCATCTACGTCTGATATACAAATCACTTTTTTGGAAAAGTCCTGGAGGAAGAAATATGATTTGGCATGAGTGCTTCCAAGTCATTCGGATCATCAGAAAGCTTTGTGATAGGACGGTCATTAAGAATAGCTTCAGTTTCACAAAGAATCGTGTGAAAGCTCTCATCATCCAAGCATTGTTGTTGAAGTGCCTCCATGATGTGATCCTGCAGGGGTATTAAAAGTCCATTTTATTTCTTCTGAGAGGAAAGTACACTTAATTTTATCATGGTCCAAACTCTCCAAAGCATTTCTAAGCTCTCTCTCTCTGCTCCAATAAAATTAGTGCCGTTATCAGATCTTAAATGCAATACTTGGCCATGACGGCACATAAAATGACGAATGCAATTTATGCAGAAACTTGTATCCAGAGAGTAGGCTACTTCAAGGTGTACTGCTCGACTAATCATGCAGGTAAACAAAACTCCATATCTTTTAACAACACTGCGACCTCTCTTCACATCAACAGATCCAAAGTAATCCACACCAGTTTTGGAAAAAGGAGGCAAATCCGGCATGATCCTTTCCTTTGGAAAGTCAGCCATTTTTTGTTCTCCAACTCTGCCTTGAAAACGTCGACATACAACACATTCAGAGATTACTTTTCTACAAGCAGAGTTTGCATTAATAATCCAGTACCTCTTTTGTAAAGTTGACAACATGTGGTTTCTCCCCGCATGACCTAGTTGTCTATGAACATGTTGCATGATAAGTTTGGATACATGATGCTCTTTTGGTAAGATAACTGGTTTTTTGTCTCCTCAGGCATTGCTGCTCTACTAAGTCTTCCACCCACTCTAAGTAAACCATCCATCAATACTGGATCAAGCTTGTAGATGTTACTACACATTTTGACTCCAGATGTTCCACTTTGCAAGGAAGAAAGTTCTTGATTGAATGTTTCATGTTGAGAAAATCCAATAATTGCTGATTCTACTTGAGAAAGATCATCTGGTAAGACCTTGACCATGGAATCCAGTTTGAAACCTTCTCATTTCCTCATTAACTCAGTACTTCTCTACTGTAGAATTGTTTGTTCCAGAAGTAAATGAGGACTGAATACGTTTTCTGTGTTGCTTAAGCTTCAAAAGAACATCTTTGAACTTTAGAATCCATGCCACTGCAGTTTTCAGTTTTGTCCATTCAGAAAAATAGTTTGAGTTGATGAATAGCACTGTCAGAACAGTTTAAAATGGCAGCATTTACCACTGTGTCCTTTTTTACCTCAGGATCATCTATTAAGGCCCGGTCAAAAGAGGATTGTGGCCATTCCTCTGAAGCTTCTAACAGAAAATCTGGACACTGTATCCACTGGCTGGATTTCAGGAAGTTTTCAATAGACATGCCTCTAGAAGCATCATCATCAGCAGGGTTTATTTTGTTCCAATATACACTGTACAACATCTGTTGCATCCCTGATGATCAACACTCTATTCACTACAAATGTATGAAACCTTTTGGCATCATTGGCAATGTACTTCAGTACAGTTTGGCTGTCTGTCCAAAACACTGACTTATCTAGATTCAGTTGAAGTTCCTTCTTAAGCATCTGGTCAATTCTGACTGCTAAAACAGCAGCTGCAAGTTCAAGTCTTGGTATAGTTATTTGTTTCAAAGGAGCAACCCTAGATTTTTCAAGCATGAAGGACAGTCTCACCCTTTTATTTTCATCTTCCAGATGCAAGTAAGAGACAGTTCCATAACCACATTGACTTGCATCTGAAAAGTGATGCAATTGAGCTGTCCTGGTCATTCCAAAATCCTTTGGCTTAACACATCTGACAATTTTCACCATAGCTACCTTGCTGAGATCTTGCAGCCACTCAGACCATTGGTGTGAAAGGATTTGTGGCATTTCATTATCCCATCCAATGTTTCTCTTGCACAATTCCTGTAACAGCAACTTAGAAGGAAGTATTATTGGTGAAAGAAATCCCAAAGGATCATAAATGGAACCAACAACTGACAAAACACCTCGTCTTGTGTGTGGTCTTTCACTTACAGCAATCTTGAACATGAATGCATCAGTTTCCACACACCAGTGCAACCCAAGCGCTCTTTCTACAGGTAGGTTGTCTTTATCCAGATTGAGATCTTTCATAGATTTTGACAGACGTTCTTTTGGAATACTTGCTAACACCTTACGGCTGTTACTTATCCATTTGGATAACTGGAATCCTCCTTTGGAACAGACTGCAGTTAAGTCTTTAACCATCTAAAGTGCCTCCTCTTCTGTTGGAACAGATATTAAACAATCATCTACATAAAAGTTATGCAGGATACAATTCAAGACTTTGTTTGGAAAGCAATCCTTGTAATCTTCAGCAAGCTTTCTCAAAGCAAAATTGCTGCAGGTTGGTGATGAAGTCACTCCAAAAAGATGGACTTTCATTCTGTATTCTTTGAAGCTTTGCATAGTATCACCATTGGGCCACCATAGAAAACGAAGAAAATCCAAATACTTCTGTGATACTTTTACTTGGTGGAACATGGCCTGAATATCTGCCATCAAAGTCACATGTTCTTGCCTTAACCTGGTCAAAACACCCAACAATGTGTTGGTGAGATTTGGGCCTTGTAGTAATTGAGAATTCAAGGACACTCCTTTGCTTCAGCACACCCCTTTTCATCAGCAAGAAAAGTGGTGTACTCTTCTTGAAACTCCTGGTTGCAGCTGAACTTCCTTTTCAAGCTCTTCAAACATTGTTCTACAAGGCACCTATTATAAGTAATGACAACATCATTCTTTCTGAATGGTAGGTCAATACAATAATGAACATTTTTTGTGCTAATTGACTGATCCATTATCTCCATAAACCTCTGATCTTCTCTAGACATTTTGAAATTATCTTCTGAAGATTTCTCATCAAAATCATGATTGTACTGAGCAACCAATAATTCTTCCAGCTTGGTAACAGAAATCCTATTAGCAGTGACTGACTGAAAGCCAATCTTCCATCTGTTTCCTTCACAAAACCGTTTATGACCCATACCAATAGGGTCTTGATGGCATAGGGTCCTTGACCTTCACTACTGATGATCTCCCATGGTTCCAAAAGCTTTGGAGCATTTGTACTTTGTAATTAACAATTAAACTTCAGCATCCAGTTTGGGAATTTTTACATCATTCAAATACATCCATTTCCTTAGATCTTCTAGATTAAGGTACTTACAGGTATTGTCTTCTGAGTCAAGACTTCTGGCAAATCCATGAATTTATCCTCAGCATAATGTTATACAAAATATCTTGTCCTGTATCTGTTTGCGGATGAACATGAGATTGCAAAGAATGAGTTTGTAATTGGGAATGAGAGACTGGATTATTTTGAACAGAAGCTGTGCCATCCTGTATGCCTGCAGCTTGTTGTGTAGTTGTACGGTGCATTGCAACTTGAGTGGAATTACCAGGAAAATGTACTTGTGAATCAGAATTCAATGAGTGTGATTTTTTTTTGTCACTTTGAATCATCAGATGATACTATTTTACTGCTTCCAACATCACTGGTTTTTAAAACTGACAACTTTGCATCGGTGGCTGCTATTTTTGCTTTCATCATAAGTTGTTCCTTTTGTCTCTTGAGTCTTTCACTTTGAATGCGAAGTCTTTCTTCTTCCTCCTCTAAAGTATGTCTCTTCTCCATAGCAGAAGCATGTTGTAATAATGCAGCCCTTTCTGCCATTGCTTTTATTCATGCAGAAGAAGTTGAACTTGCTGAACCTTTTGACACTTTGCTACGTTGAGATTGTTTTGTAGACACATTTGAAATACTGTCATCAGGTCCTATTTCACTGCTTACTGCAGATGAAACATCACATGTTTTATTTCCAGCATCAGACAACCATTCTGTAATGTCTTTTTGAAAACACTGATTTTCAGCCATTTTAGCATCAAACCATTTGGCTTGCTTATCAAACTCATCATGGGGTATTGGTATTTCCACAGTTGAGTTATGCAAATCTTTAGCTTCTTCACAATACTTGAAAAACCTCTTCATTTGCTTTTCCACATTTGATACAGTTTCACACGTGGTTTTAAGAGAAATGATATCATTCACCTTTTGTTTGATTTTGTTTACTTGATTCAACTTCAGTTTTCTACACTTTTCAATTCTCAAAGAGCAGAGCAACCCTCTTTGCAGTCATTTTTCTCACTCGCAAAACATTTTCATCAACAACACCATCATCATTTGCAACGATTCCATAACAACCTTTCCACCAGTAGCCATTTCACAACCTGATTCTTCCTTTCCATCCATGAACAACAACATGGCCAACACAAACAATCAGCACGGCATGTCTCCGTTTGATCCAAAACTTCACATTCCAATACATGAAGCCTTTTAAACAACATAAACAGCACCCACCGGTTTTCCTTGTTGTCCGCTCCGTATCTGTGTTGCAATCTCAATCGAAGCAAGCAGGTTCCTTTAATCCTCGTTCTTTTTCCTCATTTGGCTTTTATACGGAAATCCACTCCAACAGCGATCCACGTATAATACATTCAATGCCACTCAGCAATCCAACGGGAACTCAGTTTTTACTATTGTAACGTAGGAGTCTGACACAAGAGGATCCATATGCAAACTTTTATTAAAGACAGTAATCGTGGTCAAATATGCAGGGTCAGGCAGGAACAAACAGGAACAATGTAGGACAAACAGAGAATGGTCAATATCCAAGTGTGGGGGTCAGGGTAGGCGGCGGGCTAACAAGGGTAACCCAAAGGCAGGTGAGGGGTCGAGGGGCAGGCAGAACAGGATCAGGAACCAGGGAACAGACAGAGACCGCAACGGGAAAACAAACACGCGAAATATTGCTCAGAATTGACAGTGTAACCTAATCAAGACTTCGCGGAGAGAACTGGGAAATGGAGCTGTATTTATAGTCCAAGTGGTGAACTAAGATGGCTGACTAGGGTGAAAGGTGAGAGGTGACAGGAAGGGGTTATGGGTAATGGAGTGAGTAATAGTCCATGTATGCAGTGAAGACTCCCTCTAGAGGAGAGAGGAGGGAGCCACAGCGGGATGATTCGTGACAACTATTATACCAGCAGCTAACTGCTGAAGGCTTGGAATATTTACGCACGCTTTACGCACACATCCAATTTCCAGTCTTTATGTCTGTTTCAGAATACGGTTGTTACTTTATTAAACATAATGAAAATACATACTTCTCAAAGTGTGGTAAAAACTGTTTGCGTTCCCTGCCCCAAGCCTACTAACTCTATGTGAATGAAACACCAACTTAAGAACCCTATGTGCACATACCGCCCCCAAGTGGTGACAGCCCAAAATACATTAACATCAACACATTGGCTCCGACACCACTAGACAGCACAAACAAATGACGATGGAGAATTAAATTTTTACTGTACTGTATATCATAGCCATGGGAACATTTAGCCAGGATTTAAGTTATAAGTGTGCACAGACAGATGCTTAAACAAAATGTTGATAAATAGCTAGATGATAACTTGTAAAAAGTCAGTGTTTCACGGTGTTCGGCCAATAATGTTACTTTCTGTAAATTATGTAAAACTTTTTGTACGGTTATCTTGGCCAGGACTCCCTGGAAGACTCCCTCAAATGGGACATGCTTGGAAAAATAAAGGATAAATAAATAAAATAATAAAATATAGGTAACACTTTATAATAATGTTCAGTAAGTCATTTACAAGTGATTAGTTAATGATGAAATAATCATTTACCAAACATTCACAAATGATTAATAAGTGATGCGCTAATAATTTGTATATGTTTTAATTAATTTACAAGTCAATTCCAAATTAATTTACAAGTAATTAGTTAATTATGAACTCATCATTTACAAAACATAACAATGTGTTTATAAATGATTAATAAGTGATATGTTAAAAAGCAAAAAATGCAATTAATCTAACTTTTTTTTTAAATAATAATAAATGATTTGCGTAAACATTTAAATTATTTCTCTCATCAGCACAGACTTGTGTTCTTGTAATGTAAACCAGTTTGCCCTCCACTGAAGATCACATCAGGTGCACAGTGCTAAAATACTCCAGGTGTCACAGAAGACATCTTTACCCTCACCAGTCAGCCCTTACATTGCAGTACACACTACAAAGTATTGAAAACCTGTTGTGTAAACACATGGATAAATCATTTACAAATCTTTCTGCATCTCCTATTCTAAAGTGTAAACAAATTATGAATGTGTTAAACCTGAATTATGTAAATGTATTACACATCATTTGTAGATTTTTCTTACGTCACAAATGATCTGGTGTATACAAGGCATTTACAACACTTTCTGCATCCCCTAATCTAAAGTGTAAACCTACTCATCAGTTGTAAATGTTTTACAAACCTGCTGGTTGCAGGTTGTGTGGGTATACACACTGAGGGGAAAGATCTACAAATGATGAGTAAAACATTTACAGCTGAGGAATTGTTTACACTTTAGAATAGGGGATGCAGAAAGATTTGTAAATGATTTGTTCGTGATGTGATCTTCAGTGGAGGGGAAACATTTCAGTGACAGACATTTCAATTATTTACATTATTTGATTAGTAATATATTAACTAGTATCTTATTAACAATTTACTAAGGATCTGTTTGATTATTTTATGATATGCTATTTTAAAGACTGATTTGTGAATTGTTAGCATATTACTTAATAATCATTTGTGAACATAGTGATGTTTTGTAAATTATTAGTTCATCAACTAATCACTTGTACATGATTTATAACTTAAACGACAAAGCTCTATGCTAAAAATGCTAACATATCACTTATTAATCATTTATGAATGCATAGTTATGTTTTGTAAATGATTAGTTCATCATTAACTAATTACTTGCAAATTACTTGTAAATGAATTAACAAAACATACATAAATTGTTAGCATCTCTTATTAATAGTTTATGAATGTTTTGTAAAAGATTATTTCATCATTAACTAATCACTTATAAATTACTTACAACTGAACGTTATTATAAAGTGTTACCAAAATATATATTATATATATTATAATAAAATAAATCTAAAACAAATAATACTAAATACCAAAAACCTTTCATTTATTTTAGTATTGTGATTTAATTATTTTAGTTTGATCTTCATTATTCCATTTCTTCTGTTCCATTTTGATGTTATCCTGATCCCACACCTGTTTCTGCAGCCATGTAGAGATGTACTCTTTCTCTCAGGCATTTGCATTTATTTTCCTGAGCACCAGTTACGTTAATATCATATTTATATATTGTTTAATTAACGTTATAACTAGTAGAAAGAGAAAGGGCTCTGCGCTTGTACTTACAGCGGTCTGTCACACCACATCAAAGAGTGTCAAAATGGCATTTATCATTTAAATTTCCTGATATAATAGACATAATTTTAAAGACGATACATTGTTTCCTATCGAAAAAAAGCAAAACACAAAGCTTATTGCGAGTACTGGACAGGAATTCATGTATTAATGTGTAGTGCAGTTTTATTCACGGATATGAACTGAAATTCAACACATGTAGTGATCCAAACGACTCTGTATTTTGTCGGTACACATAAGAAAACAATGTTTTCTTTATGAATAACATTACACCCCTAGAAAACATTTAAAAGACCAAAATTACACTTAACTGAATAAGAGTGTCTGGGCAAAGGCTGCTGTTGTAAAGACTCAGCAGAGCGGGAAATAACGGACATATTTTCAGATTTTCAGTAATCCGAATGAATGAATGAATGAGATGTGGACTGTCACAAACCAGCCACATGTTATATATGTTTTTACAAGTAAAAGCCAAATGTTAACCATAAGTTAACATATCCCACGGTGTGACATAGCCAAGCCAAATATGGCTCTCATTTGTGTCCTGTCATCTGGGCCATATACCTCAATACAAACAGTCATCCAAAAGAAAATTCCCTCCAATTCTAAAGCCATGGCAAAACATATATGTGACCCTGGACCACAAAACCAGTCTTAAGTCGCTGGGAAATATTTCTAGCAATAGCCAAAAATACATGGTATGGGTCAAAATTATCAAAAAATTTTTTTTGCCAAAAATCATTAGGATATTAAGTAAAGATCATGTTCCATTAAGATATTTTGTAAATTTCGTACTGTAAATGTATAAAAACTTAATTTTTGATACGTAATATGCATTGCTAAGAACTTCATTTGGACAACTTTAAAGGCAATTTTCTCAGTATTTTTATTTTTTTGCATCCTCAGATTGCAGATTTCAAATAGTTGTATCAACAAACCATACATCTATTGAAAGCTTATTTATTCAACTTTCAGAATATATATAAACCTCATTTTTGAAAAATTTACACTTAAGACTGGTTTCGTCGTCCGGGGTCACATATGGTAAATGTTTGGCCCATATTTGTTCAGCCATGCCATACCTAGGCCAAACATGACAGCTATCAGCCACATTTGGCCCAAAGGTTCTTGCAATCTGGGATAGGTGTCATCTCTTATAGATGGATGAAGACTGCTTGTTGATTGAAGAGTGCTTTCTGTCCACTGTAAATTGATGTTTCCCTTTTGTTCAACACAGTTAATCCAATAGAGTTCGGGGACTTTCAATGAGATCTGTGCTAGGCTAATTGTTTTGACAAAGGGTGTTAAAAAGGTGGGAAAAACAAATGAAAAAGTGTTAAGGTATTTGCAAGATAACACTTCTGCCCAGTTTGATTAAGCGTGTCTCGGCGAATAAGTTAAAGCATTCCTTGAACATGCTGTTTTTCTGTTTTATATCAGTAAAAGTAATGCAGGAAGTATTCTACTCTAATTGGTTTGACAGACTCACAAAGACCATAGGTTCTTCTCTGTTATGAACTACCACCAAAGTATTATTGATTCATTCTCATTAATAATGAGCAAAAAGGAGAATAATGCTATGTCTCTGACTATGAGAAAGAACATGTCATCACCCTTGTTAAAAAATCCTACTGGAATTTCAGTTAATCCTTTAGGATCTTATTGGATTCTTAGAATCCTTTTGGACATTCTGATTCATTTTAATGGAATTTCACTTTGTCCTGTAAGATTTTATTTGATTTTTAAAATCCTATTGGACATTCCATTTAATTTTAAGGGAATTTCACTTTGTCCTGTAGGATTTTATTTGATTTTTAGAATCCTATTGGATATTCTGATTAATTTTAATGGGATTTTACTTTGCCCTGTAGGATTTTATTTAAATCTTAGAATCCTATTGGACAATCCAATATATTTAATGGAATTTTATTTTGTCTTGTAGGATTTTATTTGATTCTTAGAATCCTATTGGACATTACAGTTTATTTTATTGGAATTTTACTTTGTCCTGTAGGACTTTATTTGATTTTTAGAATATTATTGGACATAGTGTTTTATTTAATGAGATTTCACTTTGTCCTGTAGGATATTTTATTGATTTGTAGAATCTTATTAGACATTGTAATTTTTTAAATGAAATTTCACGTTGCCCTGTAGGATCTTATTTGATTCTGTTGATTACTTTTTAAAAATAACTTTACTTTTTTTAAAGTAACAATGTATGTGTGTGTGTGCTTGTAACCCACAATAAATTGCAGCCTATTTATGAATACACACAAATATAAACACATAAAATGTCTATTAAAATTCATAATATTACAGTAAGGCAAATATAATATATTTCATAATGCACGAATAATTTCAAATGTATCACATGTGACTAAGAATTCATAGAAACACAAACATCTATATATAGTATTGTCCTGACGCGTCCCCTTTAAGAAATCCGCATGTAGCGCGCGTGCAACCGTAGCGCGCATAATTTGAAAGTAACGGTCAAAGAGGAGAAGCAGCGAGTGATTAACGGTGTTTAACTTGTTAAAAGTCGATTTAAAGACGCTAAAAATGAAGAAATAGTAACACTTATCTGGTCTGCATCCTAAACCAACAAATTTGGGTGATCTGTTGGTGAGTTGTTGAACTCGCGTTTGGCTGTATCTGACATGTCAAAAGCTAATAATCTGTATAACTGATATTAATGATGTTCATAATACTCATGTATGTTTACAATTAATTTTCATTGTATAACACATTGGAGTAGTGAGTACAAAGTGCCTGTTCTGCCACCAGTTTGCGCTGTTTTAATTAATGTGCTTTACAGTTTTGTATAAGGCGTTATAAATAGTACACATTTTTGGCAGATGGTATTTACACTAACTCCATCCACCAATGTGTGATTGGTCTAGTCAGCACTACAAAGGAAGATGTAGTCTTAATTTTTTTCTCCCTATTCAAATATCATTATATTGGAAAGGCATATTTCAATAAAAAATTAGGAAATAATGTTGTGATGTGAATGTATTTGCTTTGCTTTGCTTTGCTTTGCTTTGCTTTGCTTTGAAATCAACAAAGTTCTTCTTTGCTTGTGAAGAAAAAAAATTGATTTAATCCTATCTATTTTTTATTAATTAATCATCCAGCCCAGGTGGATTTGCTAAATTAAATTAGTACTAATTTAGACTGTGGTCTTTTACCTGTTGTTACTTTTTTGGTTACTTTTATTTGTTTGTTACAGTAATATGTTATTTTTATGTTCAACTTCTGGTGTCTTGTATTAGTTTTAAAAGTTTTCTAACAAAAACAGTGGAAAAGTGCACCTTTAGAGAGAAAAAGACATGAACAAGCATCCAATTGGATCCCATAAAAAAAATCCTATAGGAATGATCCTACAGAATATTTATGTACTGTCCTATAAGACTATTCCTATCGAAATCCTTTAGGAACGGTTCCAAAATATGATAGAAATTCCAATAAGAATCCTGTAAAAAAATCCTAATAGAATCCTATAGGATTTTTTGACAAGGGCAGTGTGGGAAGTTGACTGGAGCACTTAAACCTTGAGGTTATATTTGTTTGTGTATGTGCGTTGATAGATAGCTAGCTAGCTGATGGCTGATACACATCACGATCAGCCTCCCCACCCCCGCAATCTGCCATATCCCAATACCATGTTCGGAAAGAACGGAATCCCTAAATTGAATAAACACGAGATGGGGGAAATATATATTTCAAGACATTCTCTCGCAGTTATATTGTTGGATAATTACATTGTATAAATTGCGGGCATCAGGGGGCTGCTATTAATATTCGGGGCATTGAAACTGGTTTTGAATGATCGCATTTTGCCTTCACTTTCGATACATGCAGTGGTGCTCAGGATCTGCAAATCATTTGCCATTGTCCTTAGTCATCTCTCCTTACACTGTTTGTGGTAAGTGGCTTGTTTAATTGAATAGAATGCCTTATTTGTTTTTTCACATCCCCCAACCCCACTGATACAATATTATGTATTCATTGGTGTATTTATCTACAGCAGAATAGGTTTTATAGTCATTTAAAAACAAAACTATAGATTTTATGTAATATTTATTTTTATATAACATAAAAAAAACATATAAAACATATATTGTTTCTTATAAACCAGAAAAAAAGCTGTATGAATGCAATAGATATGAATAGATATAAATGCTGGATAACACCTGCCACCTTATGGGGTGTTTACACTATGGTGTTACGTGGCTGACAAAGCAAATTAATAAATATCTCATTGTAACAGACAAGATCAAGATGATAAACACCCCTTACACACCGCTACAGTTAGAATTAATAATTTAAAAAAAATTAGAAAATTACAAATATACATTTACATTTATTATTGTTTAAAATGTTTTAAAATATGTGACCCTGGACCACAAAACCAGTCTTAAGTCGCTGGGAAATATTTCTAACAATAGCCAAAAATACATGGTATGGGTCAAAATTATCAAAAAAAATTTTTTGCCAAAAATCATTAGGATATTAAGTAAAGATCATGTTCCATTAAGATATTTTGTAAATTTCGTACTGTAAATGTATAAAAACTTAATTTTTGATACGTAATATGCATTGCTAAGAACTTCATTTGGACAACTTTAAAGGCAATTTTCTCAGTATTTTTATTTTTTTGCATCCTCAGATTGCAGATTTCAAATAGTTGTATCTCAGCCAAATATTGTCCGATCTCAACAAACCATACATCTATTGAAAGCTTATTTATTCAACTTCCAGAATATATATAAACCTCATTTTTGAAAAATTTACACTTAAGACTGGTTTCGTCGTCCGGGGTCACATATTTGTTTCAACTATTTAAAATGTAACTACTTAAAATCTATGATGTCATGTTCTCTGATTACTTTAGTACCATAGATAGTATATCGTTAGCAGGCTGTCCTAATCGAAACATGTAGATGGTAGACTTTGTAGATGGTCTGATCTCCCTGTTACTCTGATGTCCCTCTGAACATGACTCTTGAATGCTTTTCTAATAACACGATTCTCAGGAAGTATAACAGTTTTTGGTGACAAACTATTTACAAGAAACAGAGTAACTGTAGGTGCCAATAGCCTTGTGGGCAGTGCGCTGACATACAGCGCCTTTGTGCTATGGGCATCCCGAGTTTGAATCCCGTCTCGAGGACCTTTCCTGACCCTACCACTTCGCTTCCTCTCATTGATGATCTGTCCTATCCTAATAAAGGCCAAAAAAACTCTCTTTAATTCACCCTTTTTTTCCAGTGTTTTATAATTATTCACTGATGTGGTAAAGCATAACATGTCCACCCTGTTATGCTTATTTCTAATGGACATGGATAATTTTTTTGTAATTTTGAAAATTTGGTTAATAAACAGGTTAAAAATCTTCCTCAGTAATCCCTCTGCATTAGCTTGTTGTTTATCAAATGAGTAGCAATAGCTGATTTATCATAAAATGTCCCTCCTGTTACTGTCCACCCTGTTACTGTTTTGCACTGTAACATGGTGGACATATTGTAACATTTGACGTAAAAATGACATTGTTGGTACTTATCGTTAATTTAGTATGCATTTAAAAGAAAGTGTTGCTTAAATAGTCCCCACCGGTATAGTAATAACAGTAAACTTCTTGTGGACATTTATTTGAAAACAGCTTATAAGTCATACTGAATTAAGTGTTTTGAAAACCTAAAATAACTATAGTTTTGTGCGAGGTGTAGGATTAGCCTAAGGAGATGAACTCATAACAATAGGAATATTAGCGTGTGTGTGTGTGTGTGTGTGTGTGAGAGTGAGAGAGAGAGCGCAAAATAATATATGTTCTCATAAAACTATAAACTTTCAATAGTAAAATACAACGAAAATTTTAATTTGTACCCAAATAAAGGGACAGAATAGGTATAGGTATATCTTATAATAATAGGTATAAGAACAACTTACTTTAATGTCATAATAGGCCTTATATCCTATACATTTCATATACAGAACCATTTATCTGTTGTAGTGATTGTAAATTGTGACAAATTTAGGCTAAAAGGCAAAAGTCTTCCGTTGGCCGCTGTTCGTAAAAAAAACAAACAAACAAACTGATATTTAACGAACAAAAAAATGCTCCAAAAGTTTTTCTAAATTAACTTAATAAGAAAACGAAACGAAATATAACCACTTTTTGGCATTGCATACAAAACGTAACTATGTTAATAGCTGAAACAGTAGTATAAGCTGTTCTGGAAGAATTAAGGGGAAAAAAGACAGACTCAGTTTTTTTGTATTGCATCATAGCTCTTAAACCTTTAAAATAGAGTTTAGGAAGATGTATGTAACCACAGTCGTTAGCTTTGGTTAACTATTGAAGCCTTTTCTCTTGTCAAAAGGCCCAATGCGACCGCAGACTTTGTTTGCCTGCAGATTAATTTCCGCCTATTAGACAGTTTATCGCTTTATTTTGGTATTGCATCACTCATAGCTCTAACGTTTAAAATAGAGTTTAGGAAAATGTATGTAACCACAGTCGTTAGCTTTGGTTAACTATTGAAGCTTTTTCTCTTGTCAAAAGACTCAACGCGACCGCAGACTTTGATGAACTGCATGGCAGCAGCGAAGTCTGTGTCTGTACCATTCTTATCAATGACGGCGTAATCTCGTATCTCCCTGCTCCCAAGTCATAAAACCTCGTATGTCCGATAAAACATGATTTTGGGGAAATGTTGTCTTAATGTTGGTACACAACAGTGTATGTGTCATGGAGGAGTCATAGGCGGGTGGATCCAAGTGCAAAGCTTTATTAAACAAACTCATGGTCGACAAGCGTGGTCAAAACAACAGACGGGTACAACACAGGTAATCCAGAAGAGCAAACGATAGTCCAGGCAGATAGTCGGGGCGGGCAGCGATCAAAGGGATAGTCCAGAAACAAGCGAGGGTCAAAAGGCGGGCGGAGAACAATCACAGGAGCCAGGGAACAAGGGGGTCAACACGGGAAGAACAAACACGGAATAAACGCTCAGAAATGACAGAGAACTGTACAAGACTTCGCAAGGAAATGGTGAATGAACCGGGCTATTTAAGCATTGTGAGCAAGATGGCCGACTGGGGTGAGAGGTGAAAGGAAACAGGAAGTTCATGAGAATGGGGTTATGGGTAATGTAGTGAAATATGGTCCATGGTGAAATGGAGGCTCCCTCTGATGGTGAAGGGGAGGGAGCCACAACGGCACAGTTCATGACAGTATGATAGCAAAATATGGTATAATACCAACTTTAACGATAAAATATTTAATAACTCAAAAAATATGCAGTTTTTTTTCATTTCCTGAAAAATGACGGTTTTGGAGATACGAGGATTCCGCCCGACAGCGACGATATATATATATATATATATATATATATATATATAATTTGAGGTTATGTAAATAAGATGAGCATTAATGTATACTGAGTCAAGTAAACAAGAATCAAACCATTAAAATCCACACTGACACGTTACAAAACAAAAATATATGAGAATATACTGCAAAATATAATTCAGTAATTTACATAATGGGAAAGTAGTGCTTATATTTTTCAATATGCTGCAATATATGCATTGACCATAAATGGCTATATATGAATAAAAAATATTTAGAAATAAAAACAAAAATAAAATAATAAGTATTATTTATAAAGTTTCATAAAACTTTCTCACTTATCACATGTATATCTATTTTATGAAGCTTATTACTGATTAGGATAATTACATTGTCACATTTTTCAATATATGAAAAGTGGCAAGTCCTTATGTATTATTCAATATAAACAATATATTTTCAACATGTCATTGAATCATTTCATATATTGATCATTCATATATAATAAAATATATTATTTTTGCAATAGTGTTTGGGCTCAATGTAAACCACTCACAGCAGTAACTGGTTTAGGAAGCATATTTTATGTATAATATATTAGCTGCTGTAGAGTTACACTTCTATCAAAAATCTGTATTTTTAAAATTTTAAATAAACATTAATAAGCATTACATAAACATTTAATCTGAAAAACAAAATACATTTGTCTGTAATAAAAATATATGCATATACATTGAGGGTGTCACAGTATTGAAGGACCGCAGCCATCTCTGCAGGACGACATGTGATTTACTCAAAGGAAATGAGGAAATGAGTCCTCCGATTCAGACATGCATTGATGTCACTTCAGCTGAACAAACTGAAAGCGAAAGAATTGTCAAACGCAAAATTAAGTCCTAATGGTAAGTTCATTAAATTCTTATATTTTTTGGAGTTTTAACAGGTCTTACTTCATATTACATACTTCATTTTTACCTTTTCATATTGACGACAAAGTGAGATCATTTGCATAGTGAGAATTTAAAGCTCTGGCTTTTACTTTCATGTTCACAATAAAAACATTCAACAACAGCTTTATATAACTATATATCTATAAAACACTGTGTAACCTGAAAGGTGTGCTGATACAATGAAACTAAACTATTTATATATCAAGGGTTTGTTTGTAGGTTAACTGTTAATTTATGCTTATTTAATATGGACTGAGTGCATCTTTAAGACATCAAACACTTTATTCTCAGTAAGAGCTATGTAGTATATCATATGTAATATTGATTTTATGTATCAACAATTTTCAAAAACAAACAATATAGTATAAAACAAAAATATTTATATTGATACAGCAGCTTGATGTTGTGTGTGTTTGTGTGTGTGTGTGTTATCTGCAAAATAATGAGGACACAAAGTGAGCTGCTGCAGGGAAAATGCAACATCCAAATTGTCCTAAACATGAGACTTGCTGTATATTAAGCACTTCAAAAAACATGTAAGCAAAAGGTTAAACCCTCTTTTCCTGTCAGGGACTTTGTGCATTGATTCTAAGATATGTGTCAAACTTTGGTCCTGGTGGGCCATTGTCCTGCAGTTTCCTGTATTTGGCCCAAGTACTCAAGTGAGCATGAAGACCACAAGTGTGTGTAAAACTTTTCATCACCTGATAGGACACACTTGTACAATGTAAAAACGCAAGTGTTTATAGAGGCTTTATGTTCATTTTCAATAAATTGTATTTTAAAATTAATTTGTAAAACCTTGTTCAGACTGGAATCCGTTCATACTTATCCAATCATAAGTGTGAACAGCAAAAAAAATTTAATCTGATTTTTACAAATTGGTTTCAACCTATTTACGTTGCATTTCTGGAAATCTGTTTCAGTCTCACTGAAAACATGCTGAATTTGTTGTAAAGTGCAAGTCAAAAGGAAAATTACTAAAGAGCTGGTCTACAGTTTTGAGACGGATATGGAATAAGGCCAATGCACTCTATGTTCCTCTGTTTGTGCCACTGCCTCATTAGGATTTATATAATCCAGCGCAATGACAACATGTTGTCAAGATCTGTATTGCAAACTGTGTTAATGTTAATGTTGTTTTTAGCATTGGCATACCAACACAACATTGCTGCTATAAAAACCAATGTAGATAATCAGTAAAATGAAAAAGTCACAGGACACACAAATTGGATTTAACCAGTTGCAATACACAGTGCAGTCATTTTAAATTTAAATCAGATTTTTAACTGGATATGCACAAAAATTGGATTTGCACTGACTGTACAAACAAGGATTTATTTGTCTCATGACAATATCTGTTGTGGACTCACAAGCCCCATGAAAAAAAAATATATATTGTAACTGAAGTCTATTGAAGATGGACACAGATGCAGTTACTCGTATTTCCACTAGGGCCTCTTGTCAATGATGTAACAATACATACTGTAAAATACTGTCAAAGACAGAAGACAGATTCTTAATGAAACAGACAAAGTGAATATTTCTTATGGGCAATCAATAACAGTTATAAATATAAATGAACACATTTGTTTACTCTGATTTCAGTAAGTGATTTTGCTCAAAAAATGTAATGTTAAGGCTAGCTATGAAAGAAGTACAGCCAGTTTACTACAGTATACATGGACAGACAAGAAAGCCTGTGTTATAGCTCTGTCTTCCGCTGTCTCCAGAAGTCAGGATACCAGTTTCTGGTTTACTTTCTCATTGCCCAAAATGTCAGTAATATTTACTAGCTGTCTCTGAGATTTGTCTAAAGTAAGCATCAGCGATTTCCATCATATCATTGATGCCTGGTCTTCTGCTCCAACACGCAGGTGTTACAGGGGATTCAAACTCTATATATCGAATTATTTGAACTAGTTTAATTTGCGTGGTGTTTGTCAGCAGCTAGCGGCTAAGCTACTTAGCGACATGTTCATTTTAAACACAGACTATTCATTTTTTTATGTGATCCTCTCATTTTCTAATGAAGATCAGGGCACAGGTGAAGTCATTGCCAGATCATTGTGTTACAGGTGCTTGAGGAAAGCTGAGAAGCCTCAGAGTGGATGGTGAAGCTAGGATTGATAAACCAACAAATATAAGCTTGTTGCTTTAATAACCTGGCAAAAAAAACATACAAACAAGCAGTCTGTTTAAAATTAACACGTCACTAACTAGCTTAGCCGCTAGCTGCTGATCGACACTACAAATTAGATTAAACTAGTACAAATAACTCGATATAGAGTTTGAATCCCTTGTTCCACCTGCGTGTTGGAGCAGGAGACCAGGCATCAATGATACAATTTACACTGATGCTTACTGTAGACAGATCTCGGAGACATACTGACACCCTACTTGACATTTTGGGCAATGCGAAAGCAAACTGGAAACTGGAATCTGGAATCCTGACTTCTAGAGATAGTGGAAGTTTGGTCGGGTTAATTTTCTTCACAATGGCTATTTTCTGTTATCCACTAAATCAGGGTTCCTCAATTATTTTTCACCGAGGGCCAAATTCTGCCAACAATACCAAGCTGAGGGCCACCGACCATGACTAAAATGTTTGCTCTTGTTGTTGCTGCTGTTTTTGTTTTTATTGTTTTTTTTTTGTTTTTTTTTGTTAGAAGAGTCAGAAGATAAATATTCTTATATAAGTTTTTTTTCACAGAAGTCTGTTTTAGTCAAACAATTATGAACATTTTTGTATACAGATACAGAAAACTAAATAACTTTCCCGGCTGAATATTAAAAACAAAGGAACAAACAAAAAATCTGGATTTCCATGTCAACTGTTTCTGCTCACACTGGGTCTGCACTTTCCCTAATTGCAAATTTCATTATTAGATCTATTCAGCATTAATATTTTTAGATTTTTGGGGGATCAAACTGTGGGTCACTGTGTCCCCACCAGACGTGACACGATAAAAGGTATCTTTTCCATGTAGTTTTTGTCCTAAATGCCCACAGTGACCAGCGAAAGGGATTTTATTTTTCGAAATGGTTTCAATTTCTGCGACGTCGCGGCTGGAACAACATACAAACTATGACAGTGATAATCCCAGGTATTGATTACATACTTTATTCATTGTTAAAATAGTCTAATATGAGTTTGAATATCATATTGTGTGACATTTATAGCCATACTAAAAGAAACAACAGATTACATCAGATCTAAAAATAAAATAAAACAAACATTAAAACTGCGAACTTAATGCGGACCAACAAGTGTTTTCCATGACAAAGAAGGTATCAGTCACTCAGTATGTAGTTTTAATAATGTTAAATATTTAAATAGCTATTTAAATAGGTTTAATATTTATTAATTAGATTACAAACTTGTCCATTTCGTTATGAGTAGAGTGTGCTTCTCGCTTTTGAATGGCTGTGATATTTAAATGATTCTGTCGCATTGCGTTGTTGCATCGTCTGGTTAGGAGTGTGAAGCGGCTTACTCACCGAACGCGGAAAGCTAAATGCACTAAATGAAAGCTATATTCACAATTACATATGCATGAAATGGAAGAAATGCTTGCTGAAATATGCTGTCTTTCTATGTATCATATATTCATTCTATGAGATCAGTTAGAATACACTTGGTAGTGCTCAGGGGTCACAACCTAAGGGCCATGAAACCGGTCATCAGGACATTCTCTTGTACCAGTTCTTTTTAGGGAACTAGATGAACCAGCTCATTTAGAAAATTTCAAATTGTTAATATTAGGAAGAGGTTAAGAACAAAATTACGTATGCACATATTGTGAATTGGCAGGCATTTTCTATTCATTTTATTATTATTTTACATGATTCTTAAAGAATGAGACCCAATATTATTTGTTTTAAATATAGTGAGTAATGCATCCATACAGAGAAAATTATTAACTCAAAATATATTGTAGAATTGCTTCCCATATTTTATTTGCCTTTTTTTTTTTTTTTACAAATAGTTGAAAAGTGTCTTCTTCATGAAAACAGCAGTGAGTTGGTGAAGGACAATGGCATCTTTTGACCAGCATTGTGACACACTGGATGAGCAGGAAGTAGAAAAGCTGAAACACAAGCAAAGTAATAAAGAAAACAATATCAGTAATGTTGAAGTTGTCATTTTGGAAATGTCATTCATCTCTCTCTATACAGTAGCACTATACAGTAGATATTCTTTCTGAGACACACTGCTTTTTTAGTCAGTTAATACCTTGATAAGTAAAATAATGCTCAGTAATTGTGAACCCTATTCTTATTAAAGTTCATGTAGGAATTAGATTTCTCTTACTCGTCAGTTAAATAATGATTGCTTCTCAGTCCCTCTCAGTCATCAGTGGTCTGCTCAATGTGAACCTAGTCATATCCTAAATCTTCAGTCTTTATTGAGCAGTTTACACAATTTATACTTTGTGTAGAAAAATGTTGTCCACAGTTAAAACAAGAAATATTTCGTTCTTGTTAATGTGTAGAATTATTTGTAATTCTTAACTGTATATAACTGCTTCTTATAAGGCAGTTTTGGAAAAATACAAAAGATGGCTATGTAATATTTGTTCACTCATAAATGTTGGTTACTGAACATAAAGGAAGTGAATGGTGACTCATGACACCCAGGATAACAGGGTTGTAAATTAACTAAATCTCACATTTCATTTTATAGTCATATTGTTCATAGGCAGACACTTACAGTATTTCGATAAGACTTTAGCATTGAGAACACATATTCACTATTAATTAAGAGTTTTCCCTCAATAAACTCCCACTTTACTGCTTTATAATTACTAATAAACAGCCAATATGCTATTAATATGCATGCTGATAAGGAGCTAATAGTGCAAAATTTACTTACTTCCTCTTCTCTCTTCCTACAGAGCACAAAATGTCAGAGGAGGCAGAGAATCACAATGAAAAACAAGGTGCCATCTTATCAGTTGTATTCAAAACTATGCCTGAATTATGTTCCTGAAGCCCTATCCTCTGTACTACTGAGTTAACAAATTAGTCAATGAAAACAGTAAATATGTCTGGATGACTTGATATGAATGCTTACATACACAAGAGCCATCTTGAAATGCAGCTTTGTCATGCAAAGACAAATCCTATCTCTTTGAGTGGGGAAATATCAAATTCTCCAAAGCTGTTCACCAGCATTATGAGTAAATTTGAAATCAACAGTGAAATCTGACAAGTGTCTGATAAAATTAGTTTCTTATGCTCAAAAAGCATTACAAAATGTACTTTTCAGGCTAGACAAGCCATTGCACATACAGTTGTGCTCAAAAGCTTACATAAACCAAAATCAAAGAGATAGGTGTTACAACATTTTGCATATTCTGCAAGGGTTAAGTGTTACATAAAAATGAGGGACCAAATAGACTAAGTTCACTCATGAGTCAGTTGTATTAAACATGGTGGCATTACAAAAAAATCATACCCAATATGACACCCACAATCGATGGTCAAATCATACGATTAAAAAAGCAGTCTAGAGTTTCCATACACAGTATTTTATTCTCAAACACTTGGAACCATAACACCTTGCTCAGTCCTCGTTAAAAAAACAGCAATGACAGACAGTACTTATGTGCCAAGATGAGTCCCAAGACGAGGTTTCACACCTGGTTTTCTGTCAGCAAGCAACTGTTACGTCGTAGAAGAATAGTAACCCTTCTTTGTTCCAGACTGCTTAGTCAATTAAACCCTCAAGCAATCCCCAAACATAAACCCTCTGCAAATAACACATTAAAAAAAACAAACCATAACCATGTGCTACAAACAATTAAAGCAAAAAAACTAATATCAAGATTTATGGATGAGCTTAGAACCTTAAGGTTCCTCAAACAGTTCAAAAAGTCCCAACCAGCATGAGGTAAGCTTCTCCCAAGAAGATAGAGAATTAACTTCCTACTTTTTCTCCTTCCTTTGTTCACTTAAATTGGGGAACGCATGCATTTTCTATGTAGAAGGCCCAGGTGTATAAATATAATATTTCAATGGAAAGGCTACAGAACTGGTATCTGTGTAACAGGTAAACTTACAATGTTAATTATTTAACCAAAATAAGAAGGATCATAAAAAATGCATGTTATGTTTTATTTAGTACTGACCTGAATAAGATATTTTACAAAAAAGACATTTACATATAGTCCATAAGAGAAAACTTGACAAGATTTTGAGATCCATCTTTTCACACTTGTTTTACTCCTAATATCATATTTTTTCATTTAGCACTGCCCTTCAGAAGCTACAGAAGATGCTTGCATGTTTCCAAGACGACAAAATTAGTTAAATTTACCATGATCTTCAAATTTGAAAAGTTTTCACCCCCCAGCTCTTAATGCATGTTTTTTTCCTTCTGGAGCATCAGTGAGTGTTTGAACCTTATGTAATAGTTGCATATGAGTCCTTCAGTTGTCCTCAGTGCGAAAAGATGGATCTCAAAATCATACAGTCATTGTTGGAAAGGGTTCAAATACACAATGTTGGAAAACCAAAGAATTTGTGGGAGCTGAAGGATTTTTCTGATGAACAGTAAACAGTTTAACTGTTCAGGACAAACAAGGGACTCATGAACAATTATCACTGAACAAAAAAACACAGCTGTGGGTCATTCAAGTAACAACACAGTATTAAGAATCAAGGGTATGTAAACAGGGTCATTTTTATAAATTCAACTATTGTTTTCTCCTGTGGACTATAGGTTTTTTTATGTAAAATATCTTATTCAGGTCAGTACTACATAAAACATAACATGCATTTTATATGATCCCTCCTTATTTTGGTTAAATAATTAACATTTTGCATATTCTGCAAGGGGTATGTAAACTTTTGAGCACAACTGTACTTATTCTTAAGAACAATTGTTTGTCAGAACGCTTAATGTTTCTACAGAGCTTCTAAGTCTAGCTGCAGTGATGTGATGACTTTTTCAATTAGTAGTTTTTTTTTAGAAGCAAGACCTTTCCACTATATTGTGCATCTTTTTCATATTTCTTTTTAATTTTTAATAATTTACTATAGTTTTTTGCCTGTTATAATGTTTTATTAACCTAATCTTTTTTTTTTATAACAGCGGATTTGATTCTGAAAAAATTCTTGAAAACTCACAAATCCATGATGAAGAAGAAAGCAGAATGTATTTTTGAGGGCATGGAAGAAAGTGAAGTACATCTTGATGATGTTTACACAGAACTCTTCATCACAGAGGGTGATATGAAAGATGTCAATCAGGAACATGAGATTCTGAAGAATGATGATGCTTTCAAGAAGAAACAAACACAGGACAAACCAATCAAATGCAATGATATATTTATTGAACTGGGTAAAAACAATAAGGAAAAGATTGTGCTGACCAAGGGCATCGCTGGCATTGGAAAAACTGTCTCTGTGCACAAGTTCATTCTGGACTGGGCAGAAGGAATATCCAATCAGGAAATACACTGTGTGTTCCTGCTTCCATTCCGAGAGATCAACCTAATGACAAATGAAAATTTTAGTCTCCACGAGCTTTTGCTGGAATTTTATTCTGAACTGAAGGACCTGGAGAAAACAAAGCTCTATAAAGAATGCAATTTAGCATTTATATTTGATGGACTTGATGAGAGTCATCTGCCTTTGCATTTTAAAAGTAGACCAATAAACTTAGTTGAGAAAAGATCATCTATAGATGTGCTGTTCACAAATCTGGTCAAAGGAAATCTGCTTCCGTCAGCTCTTGTCTGGGTGACCTCACGACCAGCAGCAGCCAATAAGATCCCTCCTCGGTATGTAGGTTTGTTCACAGAGGTACGAGGATTTACAGACCAACAGAAGGAGGAGTACTTCAGGAAAAAAATCACAGATAAGACTCTGGCCTCCAGAATCATATTACAAATTAAGACATCTCGTAGTCTCTACATCATGTGCCATATTCCTGTGTTCTGCTGGATCACGGCCACAGTACTTGAGAATATTTTCAAGAACAATGAGGAGAACATCAGCACAACACTCACTGAAATGTACATTCACTTCCTGTTGATACAGATGAGCACGAAGAACCAGAAATATGATGAACAAGAAGACAGAGAATATGCAAAGCTCTTGCAACTAAATAAAGAGATGATTTTGAAATTAACCAAGCTAGCATTTGAACAGCTGAAAAAGGAAAAAGTTGTGTTCGATGAAAAAGATCTAAAAGAATGTGGTATTGATGTTATTAAAGATAATGAGTTCACAGGAATGATTGCAGAGATCATCAAGAAGGAAAGTGTACTGCATGTGAAAAAGGTCTTCCACTTTGTGCATCTGAGTGTTCAAGAGTTTTTTGCTGCAATGCATGTGTTCCTTTGCTACATGAACAAGAACATGCAGGAGCTTCAGTTTTTCTTTGATGAGCCAGAAGAAAATGTCACATTGCATGAGCTACTGCAGAAGGCTATTGTTAAAGCCATGAAGAGTCAGAAAGGACATCTAGACCTGTTTCTGAGGTTTCTGATGGGCATTTCACTTGAATCCAGTCAAAAGCTGTTCAAAGACTTGATCACACACACTGAAGACACAACAACAAGCATCAGACAAACAATTCAATACATTAAACGAGTACAAGATGGGTTCATTATCTCAGAAGAAGCTTCAGTCAACCTATTTTACTGCTTACTTGAGCTGGAAGATCATTCATTATATGAGGAAATCCAGAGATACGTCAGTTCAAATGAACATCCAGATAGAAAACTCTCATCTTCAATGTGCACAGTGCTGACCTACATACTGCTGATGTCAGAGAAGGTGCTGGATGAGTTCAACCCAAAGAGGTTCACGTTATTACAAGAAAACTACAAAAGACTAGTTCCAGCTGTGAGAGGTTGCAGAAAAGCACTGTGAGTAATTTCACTGACTGCTGTTTGATGTTGTAAAACAATGAGTTATTTCAGGAACAATGAACATCAGAAAATAATCAGCATTATCCTTCTGTTTGGCAGATTTGACGGCTGTGGTCTTGATGAAACATGCTGTGAAACTGTATCTTCAGCTCTCCAATCTTCAAAGTCCTATCTGACAGAGCTGGACCTCAGTTGCAATGACTTGAGGGATTCAGGAGTGAATTTGCTTTATGGAGGACTGAAGAGTTCACACTGTCAACTGAAAATATTGAGGTCTGACATTCACAATATCTAAATCACTTTATTAGTCCTTAAATACATGGATGTTTTGGCAATAATTATTTCATATTCGAGTCTTTAGCGACCCAGACATATATAACACTTAAATAGGTTTGATTTGAGAAGATGATTTTACCATCACTGTCATCATCAGAGTGCACTTTACCAGTACATTCAGCATTTAGCCCATATTTGCTTATATTTTTTTCAAAACTGTAATTTTCATCATCTTCAACAATTATTTTGATTGATAGCACGTTATTCACCACATCCACGTCAATTGACAGTGACACTTATTTTTCATTGTGTAGAATAATGCAGTAAAGCCATTCAAGCCAGTTAAATTTTTGCTGGTAATATTCTTTCATGTTATGCCTTCAGTGATTATGAGTGAAACTTCACATCATCATTGCTTATGAAGCAGTGCCACCTTGACTAATAAAGGTGGACTGCACATATTGCAATGAGAACTGATATTGAGAGAATGAGAACTGCTGTGAATAGATCACTAAATCAGTGAGTTGAACTGGATTAAATTGTCCATGAATCAGTTTGATTTGCTGCATTTTTGAGCAAAAATGCACAGATAAGTTATTATCTTAACCTGCTCACTTGTGCCCACTTTTAAGACATATATAATATCAATAGCGTAAGCAGCGAGTGGGTGGGAACACATTAGAAGATAATGAAGCAGACGGGGAAAACAGGACATGGCGTTGATTTCATGCAGATTACTTTAACACAGAATGTTTGATTTCACTTACTTCATTTAAAAGTAGACATATCAAGCTTTCTAAAGACACATCTCTTATGCCTGGCTGTAATGTAAATGCAGAGCTAGAGTTATTATTAGCGACGAGTTTAAAATGGTTGTTCACGGAGACTGAGAAGACTGAAAAGACACTGTATGTTAGGGGGCTAATAATATTGACCTTAGCAGTTTTTTTTTTTATTTATTTATTCTTTTATTCAAGCAAATATAAGAAATCAGGCTTTCTCTAGAAGAAAAAAATAATAGGAAATAATGTGAAAACTCTCTCCTGTCTGTTAAAGGGAGAGAACACTTTTTGTACGCAAAGAAAACAAAAATAACGACTTTAGTCAACAATTCATCTCCTCTATGTCACCGTAGCTGTCACAAACTGCTCCGCTGTGGCTCCCTCTTCTCTCCTCTAGAGGGAGCCTTCACATGGACTTATGTTCCTTTTTTCACTCCATTCCCCATAATCCCTTGCTGTGCTTCCTGTCACCTCTCACCCCTGTCGGCCATCTTGCTTTCACCCATGCACACCTGCTAATCATTACACCTCATTACTCACAATATAAAAGCCATGCTCACACACAGACTATCGCAAAGTATTAATCAGTTCTCTGTTAATTCCTAGCGTCTTTCCCGTGTTTTATTTTCCTGTGTCGACCCCCTTGTTCCCTGACTCCTGTGATCGTTCTCCGCCCGCCTTTCGACCCTCGCTTGTTTCTGGATTATCCCTTTTGATCGCCGCCCGCCTCGACTATCTGCCTGGACTATCGTTTGCCTTCTTGGATTTCCCTCGCTGTCCCCGTTTGCCCCTGTTTGACCCCCGCCTGTCTGTTACCATTGTTTGTGAGAATAAAGTTTGCGTATGGATCCACACGTGTTTGACTCTTCCGTGACAGAATACTTCGCCACCTACGGATCCAGCAGCTTTATTCCTCACCCCAACCCATCCATGGACCCCATAGACCAACTATTCAATCTGAGGCAAGGCAGTTTACCCATTGAGGAATATATTCAGCAGTTCTGTAAGTTGTGTTCCCTGGCACCCTTCTATGATGAAGTTTATTTTTCGGACTTGTTTCGCTTGGGACTGAATGAACCCACTAGGTCGCTGCTGCCTAGTGGGAAATACTGTGGCAGCTTGAGGGACTGTATGGGTTTTGCTCGGCTGTGTGAGTGCTCGCCTTGTACTGTGGGTGTCGTAGAGGAGGATCGCGACTCCACAGTAATGGCGGCCGCGCCTAAATGTGATCTTGAAATGGCGACCCCCCACAGCTCTCACCCACATTTTGTGCACTTATCAAAGGCACATATCCAGCTTGGAGGACCCACCACTGCTAACAGCACGAGCAGCTGGCCTCCTGAGGCTGACTTTGGCAACACCACAGACTGCACCTATCAAGATGGCCGCCCTTCCAGAGTCAGCACCTGTCATGGCCGCCCTTCCAGAGTCAGCACCTGTCATGGCCGCCCTTCCAGAGTCAGCACCTGTCATGGCCACCCTTCCAGAGTCAGCACCTGTCATGGCTGCCCATCCAGTATCCAGCCCAGCCGTTGTTCCAGAGTCAAGTCCAATCACAACAGTTGTTCCTAGTCAAGTTACAGCTGTCGTTCCAAAGCCAAGTCAGGAGTCATGTCTAGCAACAACTGCCCATCCAGTGTCAAGTTCTGTCATAGCTGTTGTTCCAGTATCAAGTTCAGCCATGGTTCCAGAGCCAAGTCAAGAGTCACGTCCAGTCTCAGCCGTTCCTCCACAGTCAAGTCAAGTCTCTCATACAACACTTGACCGGTTGGAGAACATATTAGCAGCACTCCGTGAATTACAACAAGCCACAGCAGTTCCCTTAAGGCCAAGTCAAGTCACTGCTGTTCTCTCAGAGTCAAGCCATGTCATCGCAGTCGCTTCTTCTGAGCCAGGTGATGTCACAGCTGCTCCGCCTCCAGACTCAAGCCCCGTCGCAGCTGCCCTGCCTCCAGTGTCAAGCGTCATCATCGCAGCTGCCCCGCCTCCAGAGTCCAGCCAAGTCGTCGCAGTTGTTCCCCCAGAGTTAAGTGATGTCTCAGCTGCTTCACCCCCTGAGTCAAGCATCATTGTCACAGCTGCTTCTCCCTTTGAGTCAAGCGTCATCGCCGAAGCTTCTCCCTCTGAATCAAGCGTCGTCGCCGAAGCTCCTCCCTTTGAGTCAAGCGTCATTGCAGCCGCTCCTCCAGAGTCAAGCCTCGTCGCTGCTGCTCCTGGATCCTGTCACAACACAGCTGCACACACACCAAGCCAAGCCACAGCCACCGCTCTGGTGCCCAGTCAAGTCACAGCTATAGCCCCTGAACCAAGCCAAGCCACTGCCGCTGCTCCAGAACTAACCTTCACTGAGGCCATGCTCCTCCTGAGTACTGCTCTTGGGGTTGTCTGAGTCCTCAGAGGTGGCGGCTCACTCCGCAGAACCTCTGAGGGTGACCTTCCCCGAGGAGGTGGCTGAGGTCACAGATCCTCAAGCTGTGGGGGAGGTCGCACCTGCTCCTTGCACGGTGGTAGCGTCCAGCAACTCCCACCACGCTGAGCTCTCGCCCAGCTCCAATTCAGCCGCAGAGCTCCTCTATATGCTGGGAATCCAGCCCAACCTGGCCAGGAGCTTGGGCTCCAAGCCTTCTCTCTCTGTGTGTGTATGTCTGTCTATGCTCTATGTTGCAGAGCAGTCGGTTCCGCCCTGGGGAGCTTCCGTGCTGCCCTGGAGGGCTCCAGTCCTGTCTGCTCCACCCTGGGGGGCTTCCGTGCTGCCCAGGAGGGTTCCTGTCCTGTCTGCTCCTCCCTGGGGGGCTTCCATGCTGCCCTGGAGGGCTCCTGTCCTGTCTGCTCCACCCTGGAGGGCTTCCGTGCTGCCCTGGAGGGTTCCTGTCCTGTCTGCTCCGCCCTGGGGGGCTTCCATGCTGCCCTGGAGGGTTCCTGTCCTGTCTGCTCTGCCCTGGGGGGATTCCGCTCTGCCCTGGAGGGCTCCTGTCCTATCTGCTCAGCCCTGGGTAGATCCCGCTCTGCCCTGGAGGGCTCCAGTCCTGTCTGACCTGCCCTGGTGGGCGTCGGATCCTCTCTCTCTCTCTGTGTGTCTGTCTATGCTCTACGTTACAGACCTGTCTGTTCCGCCCTGGGTAGATTCCGTGCTGCCCTGGAGGGTTCCTGTCCTGTCTGCTCCGCCCTGGGGGGATCCCGCTCCACCCTGGAGGGCTCCTGTCCTGTCTGCTCCACCCTGGGGGGCTTTCGTGCCACCCTGGAGGGTGCCTGCTCTGCCTGATCCGCCCTGGAGGGTGTCTGATTCGCATGCTCCGCCCTGGAGGGCGTCTGTTTCGTCTGCTCCGCCCTGGAGGGCGTCTGACTCGCCTGATTCACCCTGGAGGGTGCCTTCTCTGCCTGATCCACCCTGGAGGGCGTCTGACTCACCTGATCCACCCTGGAGGGTGCCGGCTCCGCCCTGGAGGGCGTCTGACTCGCCTGGTCTGCCCTGGTGGGCGTCTGATTTGCCTGGTCCGCCCTGGTGGGCGTCTGATTTGCCTGGTCCGCCCTGGTGGGCGTCTGATTTGCCTGGTCTGCCCTGGTGGGCGTCTGATTTGCCTGGTCCGCCCTGGAGGGTACCTGCTCCGTCTGCTCCGCCCTGGAGACTGTCTGCTCCACCCTGGAGACTGTCTGCTCCGCCCTGGAGTCTGCCTGCTCCGCCCTGGAGGGTATCTGCTCCACCTGATCCGCCCTGGAGTCTGCCTGCTCCGCCCTGGAGGGTATCTGCTCCACCTGATCCGCACTGGAGTCTGTCTGCTCCGCCCTGGAGGCTGTCCACTTCACCAGCTCTGCTCAAGAGAATGTCTGCCCCATTCTGGAGGTCTCCTGAGTGTTTCGGGCAGCTCTGTTGCTCTGCTGCTGTCTCGGCACCTCCTGGACTACATGCCCCTCCTAACCCCATCAGCCCACATGGACCTGGCCCACCCGTTTGCACTCTGCCCCGCCCCTCCCTTCCCTGTTGGTGTTTTTGGACTGTTTTAAGCGTCTGGAAGCCGCTCCTAGGGGGGGGGGGCTCTGTCACAAACTGCTCCGCTGTGGCTCCCTCTTCTCTCCTCTAGAGGGAGCCTTCACATGGACTTATGTTCCTTTTTTCACTCCATTCCCCATAATCCCTTGCTGTGCTTCCTGTCACCTCTCACCCCTGTCGGCCATCTTGCTTTCACCCATGCACACCTGCTAATCATTACACCTCATTACTCACAATATAAAAGCCATGCTCACACACAGACTATCGCGAAGTATTAATCAGTTCTCTGTTAATTCCTAGCGTCTTTCCCGTGTTTTATTTTCCCGTGTCGACCCCCTTGTTCCCTGACTCCTGTGATCGTTCTCCGCCCGCCTTTCGACCCTCGCTTGTTTCTGGATTATCCCTTTTGATCGCCGCCCGCCTCGACTATCTGCCTGGACTATCGTTTGCCTTCTTGGATTTCCCTCGCTGTCCCCGTTTGCCCCTGTTTGACCCCCGCCTGTCTGTTACCATTGTTTGTAAGAATAAAGTTTGCGTATGGATCCACACGTGTTTGACTCTTCCATGACAGTAGCACCATTTTGGAAAGTATCCACTGGAAGTAAACAGCATACGCTGTTCTGTGTCAGCCACAACACACAGATACACTGTTTTTGTTAGAATCAAAGTGTAAATACATGTAGTAAAAAACAACTAATAATTTTGTCTTCAACTGTAAGAATGAAACTAAAATTAGCATAGATGCCATTCTACAGTACATCGGGTGTCATGGGAAGTGCGGGAAGTGCTCCCTGTGGACTATAATGCAGTAGGAGCTAAACCATTCAGGGTTTTATAAGTAATCAAGCAAGATTAGCAAGATTTTAAAATGTACTCGATGTTCAATAAGGAGCCAGTGCAAAGTGGACAGAACCAGGCTAACATGGTTCTAGTAAGAACTCTAGCTGCTGCATTTGTTTGGAGTTTTTTTTTGTGTGCACAGCAACCACCCAATAAAGCATTACAATAAACTAACCTTGAGGTCATGAACGCATGAATTAACATTTTGCATTTGACGTTGCAAGCATAGGTAATAATTATATTTTTAAGATGGAAAAATGCTAAAACCATGGTTTTCAAAGAAAAGATTATCAAATAGCACATGTAGGTGTTTAGGTTACTATATGCGGAAGTTTTTGGTCCAATAAATAATACCTTTGTTTGTTTTTCCAGAATTTAGCAGAAGGAAATTACTAGTCCTTCAGTTTTTATATTAACTATGCATTCTGTTCGTTGAAAGTTTTGTGAATTGGTATGTTTCATTTGGCTGCAAAGAAAGTGCTGAAGTGCTAATATTGAGTTAAGTAATACAAATAATTATTGAGTTTATAACTTAAATTTTAAAAGTTAAATACAGTTAAAACAATACATCAAGTGATCAAAAAAGCATATCATATTAACTTTTAATGTTTGAGTAGACTTAATAAAACTGTTAACTTGTTGGGTTTAAAGTGTGGGTATCAAAGATATTAGCATTTTTTCACTCTGCTTCATTACATTTTTGAATAAGCATCTGTACTCTTTACTCCACTTCATTTGTAATGAGTGTTGCAATTACACATTACATTTTGCATCACACCTAGCTTTTTCTGCAGCAGTTTATTTCTGCTACAAAAGTGATATATCTCCAAGTACAGGGCAATGAAAGTACTATATCTTGTGTGATTTGCCCTTACTTACCCAAACTTGTCATCAAGGCTACTTGAGGCTTCCTTAGCAAGTAGCTGTGAGTCACCGGTGTTTTATATATAATGAGGACATGACAATTAGGCCGAAACCAGCACATCCAGTGCAAGAAAGCATTGACTTTTCAATTTTACTTAAATTAAAAAAGTCTGGTGTTTATCGTGCATATCATATGATTTTGGTGCACGGCAGATGGGAGCACCAGAGTTGATGCGGTTAGAAGAAATCTCTAGCATTAATTCTGATCATGGCTTGTCTTGAAAAATGAAGACAGTTTGATGTCCATCATAGGAGAAGTCAAACTGCAGGACTGTGCGTAAAATCTTCTGACACTGCCAGAATGTTGTCAGGTAGAAGGTAAGGTACAATTTGATCGCAACAGCCATTAATCGGCTGTTGGTGAAACCAGTGATCAAAGACTACAGATTTTAGCCTAGGATTGTAGGAATCTTTTATGATTAAAAAAATTTGTCTTAGATGACCAAATTGTGGCCAAAATCACATAGTGTGAGCCCGGCCTTATATGTTCAGAGTGTCTTTACAAGTACATCAAACAGGAGACTTTTTAGACGCACGCTCCATCTTCACTTCAGCACCAGACGCTAGTCAAATAACCGCGGAAACGGTGACAAGGAGCATCAGTAACAGCATCAGCATCAGTAAAACATCAGTGAACTGCAGTCAGATAACATGTTGTAAGGCCATATGTCGGTAAAAACAGATTTTATTGTCCTGTCAGCCTTTATACTCTGCTTGTAGTGTGCTCTTCAAGTGCAAATTCAACCCAAGTGCAAATTCAACCCAAATTAAACTGCGAGCATGCAAAGTCATGGTTAAATAGTCAGTTAAAACATGAATTCACAAAAAAGCAATTAAAGCTGCCTTAAAACTGTGCACGCTCCACAGGGCTACGTTCTCTCCCCACTGCTTTTCTCCCTTGACACAAATGACTGCACCTACAAAGACACCTCTGTCAAACTCCTAAAGTTTGCAGATGACACTACAGTCATTGGTCTTATACAGCACTGTGGTGGGTCTGCCTATAGAAAAGAGGTTGATCAGCTGGCTGTCTGGTGCAGGTACAACAACCTGGAACTGAACACACTCAGAACTGAGGAAATGATAATGGACTTCAGCGGAAATGCTGTAGGTGACGTCAGACGCCGGAGACTTGGCGGAAAAACTGAATGAACAGCGAGGAAAATTTGGAAACACTCCAGGAATACATCGACTGGTGCTTCGACGTTATAGTCATGAAGAAGAACCAAATTGCATGTTCTCCAGCCAAAAGCGAGACGCCGTCTTCCAAAAGAAGTCGCCCGACAGACTGGCCTGAAACAACATCGCCGACAGGTAAAAGCTTTACCGACGTTCTGGATTCAATCGACAAGCGGTTGTCCAGCTTTGACGCGAGGTTGTCCCTTGTCGAGATCATGCACCGTGAATTCAAATCCCTGAGGGAATCACTGGAATTCAGCCAGCAACAGGTGGAAACACTCGCTGCTGAAAACGCATCACTACGGGACTCGGTTAAGTCTCTAACTGAGAATATGACCCATCTAAGTGAAGAAAATAAAAAAATAAAAGAGACTGTCATCGATCTCCAGGCCCGTAACATGAGAGATAACCTGGTGTTTTCAGGCATTCCGGAATCTGCCGAGGAGGACGCAGAAACTACGATTAAAACCTTTATCAAGACATACCTGAAGCTTCCGGAAGACACCGTGGAAAACATCTGCCTCGAAAGAGTCCATTGGCTGGGAGCGAAGAAACCTGGAGCCCCGAGGCCGCGTCCTATTGTGGCCAAATTCGGATATTTTAACCCTCTGGGGTCTGAGGGTGTTTTTGAGCCCTGAAGAAGTTTTGACATGCCCTGACATTTGTGCATTTTTCAGTATCTTAAAAACATATTCATGGCTAAAGTCAGATTACATTGTAATCAGCACAAACTGGGCTACAATAATATGCAAGCAACATGAATGTACATGTTTGTGTTTTTGAAAAAACAACGTTTATGCGTGGTTTGTGAAAAACTAAAAAATCAAAGTCACTTAAAAACAGCAATGAAACACAGACAGAATATTTGTTCACAAGGCTTTTGAGATCTGGATGTGGTAGGCTAGAGTTTTTTCTACACAATGATGTGAAAATCATCTCATTCACTCAAAGAAAACCATATATTGATGTAAATTTACCAAAACATGTTTTGTGATGGAAAGACAATATGCAAGAGATTGACAATAGTCATGAATATTTAGTGATTCACACTTGAGAGACACAAAGAGCCCTCCCTAATGGCCCATCAACGACTCTGTGACTCTCAGGTAAGAAACAATGTGAGAAGATTCAGAGAATGGAGTTTTAGATTAGTTGTATTTTATTTAACACAGTATGATCAAAACATAATGAAGGTAAAGACACATTATTGAGCTCTCTGATCTACAGATATGAACAGACTTTGTGTCATTTGCGGGGTTTTTTTCTGAATTCTGTTCAACAAGTGAAACAAGTAAATCAATAGTCAATAAACTTGTTTTGCACTAGAGTTTTTTGCACTAGAGTTTTTGTTTTGCACTGAGTTTTATATCTGAGAAACTAATTTATTGTTTAGCAGATCGCGATCAGAGTATTACTAATAAACATGGTCTAAACATACACTCAGTATAAACACTCATAGGCTATTTTTTATTTTATTTAATTCATTTTGCGATAAATAAATAAAATACATATACAAATATGAACTTATAGTCATAAACACAAGCATGTTTTGTATGCAATACATGCTGTCTAATCATTCTTAGACTCTATCATTCAGTTACAGTGTAAACGCTATTACTTTTATATCGCATCTTTTTCTAGAACGTTAAAAACATCCTTGCGTCGTGAGACATTTAGATGCAATGAAATGAAACCTACATCATAACGTTTCACTTGATGAGGTCAGTAATTATAGTTTGAAAAAAGTCTAACTAGTAAAATCTATACAACTTAGTCTGTCACAGTAACACAATAACAGCGAATGCAAGCAAGCTAATAAAATAAAGTCTTACATGTAAATGTAGAATTTATTTTCTGTTGAATCTGCTGGCGCCACATTGCGTTCTTCTTCTGATGAGGTAAATATAAGATTTATTCCTCTCAGCACGTCTTCTTTCAGAAATGAACAGTAATCCAGATAAACTTGGAAGTCTTGCCGTTTTGTTGACGGTGATGTGGGCGTTTAACTCCCGCGCTTCTCACGTGGCAAATTGTAATATGAAAGCGAAACTAACTTATGGGCGTAGACGAATTAAAACTTAATTATATCCAAGGGGGAGATTGGACATCGCGTTGTTTTCATAAGGATTACTTTATCACAGAATATTTGTTTTCGATAAGACTTACTTCGTTTAAGAGTAGAAATATCAAGCTTTCCACAGGTATGTGCATAATGTCTCCATGTGCTGTTTTTGCCGAGTATTTGATCATTTAAATGACGCGTTTCAAAATGAAGAGCACAGAGACCAACGCGGCACATAGCACTCCCTGTATATTTTCTTTATTTGTCAAAAACTCACCGTTTCACTGTTATTATGTGTATGTGCAAATAAAAGTAGACCCTTTACAGATTCGATTGATGTATTTATCTTATCTGTACGATCAAAATTGACGGAGTAATTTAAGTTTATATAGAGGGCTTTTTAAAAAACGCACCAAAATGCGCCGGCGCGGCCTTCGACCCCAGAGGGTTAAACAGAAGGAGCAAGTGAAAAGTCGCGGAAAGGAGCTAAAAGGAACAGACTTCAGCGTAAACGACCAGTTCCCCAAAGAGATCTTGGAGCGACGCAAAGTTCTGTTCCCAATCCGACGCAATTTCATCCAGAAGGGCTCCCGAGCTGTCATCACCGTGGACCGGCTTTACGTGGACGGACGGCTCTACCGCGACCTCAGTACCACTCCCTGGTTATATTAACATCACTCCAGACAAGAATTTGTTATTATTATTATTATTATTATTTCCTCTTTCATCGCTTTTCATCACCTACATTTACCTCTATTTATGTTAACTCGCTAATATAACACGATTTCATAACAAACACGATACCGTCAGTCTCTGCAGCGTTTAAATGTTGTTGCAATGTTTTTGTTTCTGTCAAGTTTTTACTTGCATCCCTCCCTGCTTTTTTTTTGTATGTCTTTCTCCTTTCTAACTCTTCTCATAGCACCGATCGCCTGCTTTCCTACTCACACACACACACAACACCCTATATCTTTATATATCTGCATGGCACGACCAAGTACATATACATTCAGCGTCAACGCAACCACTCCGACTTTACAGCGCACACAAACATGGCAAACATACTCGCACACAAACACATATAAGCCCGCGTATATCTCACTTAGTTGAGCATCACACACAGCGTGCAGCATTAGCTACACACACATCTATGGGCGCACTAAGGTTTATCACATAGAATGTGAATGGAGCTGGCTCCACAGAGAAGAGGTTAAAAATATTTAGCCAACTTAAAAAACTACAGGCAGACGTTGTTTTACTACAAGAGACTGATAGACCTGCCACAGCTATAGATGAATTTAAAACAACTGAGTTTCCTAATGTGTTCTCAGTCTGCTATAACTCTAGGCAAAGGGGGGTAGCAATTTTAATACATAAAAATATTAATTTCACAATTCTTAATACAGTTATAGATCCAGAAGGTAGATTTCTAATCATAAAATTATCTATATTCAACAAAATGTTATGTATTGTCAGTATATATGGTCCAAATGTTGATGACCCCTCTTTTTTTCATGCTTTTTTCACCGCACTCTCTGAACACCTAGATTGCGCACTTGTTCTTGGGGGAGACCTCAACTTTGGACTAAATAAAGAAATGAACAGGCTCTCATCACATAAAAAGAAAAGAGAAATTAAATAGAAATTATGTATTCAGGAATTAGAAGAAACCATCAAATCCTTAGAAGAAGCCTATGTATCCTCCCAGGAACAGGGAATGCTGCACAAAATACGTAAAGCAAAACTAGAATTTAATGAAATTATTAATAAAAAAACTAAATTCTTAGCACAAAGACTTCGCTGGCAAGAATTTGAACATGGTAACAAATCAGGTCAATTCCTAGCTAACCAGTTAAAAATAAATAAAGAAAAAACAACTATATGTGCTATTAAAGACTTAACTGGGGACATAGTATATGACCCTGAAAGAATAAACAATACCTTCAGGGACTTTTACAAATCTTTATATTCACCACAGATTAACCCATCAAAAGACAAAATTGACCAGTTTCTTGATAATATAAGTCTTCAGAGATTATCAGACAATCAGGCGATGGCATTGGATTCTCCACTGACATCAGATGAACTTCAGGAAGCTCTGAACAGTATGCCCAATAAAAAGGCTCCAGGTCCAGATGGCTTTCCAGCAGAATTCTATAAAGAATTCTGGCGCCAACATTCTACAGAATGTTACAGGAAACCAAGGATAATGGTAGACTTCCACCAAATATGAATTCTGCCAACATCAGTCTATTGTTAAAACCAGGCAAAGATCCGGTATTGCCTACTAGCTATCGTCCAATATCCCTTATTAATGTGGACATTAAAATAATCTGCAAAGCTCTCTCAAAAAGAGTAGAGAACATAACCCCTCTCATAATTCATCCCGACCAATCTGGTTTCATAAAAGGGAGGCATTCCGCAACAAATACAAGTAAATTAATTAATTTAATAAACTATTCATGCAATAAAAACCTTCAAATTACAATATTGTCTCTAGATGCAGAAAAAGCTTTAGATAGGGTTAACTGGAACTTTCTATTTGCAGCTTTACACAAATTTGGTTTTGGAAACTCTTTCATAAACTGGTTACAAATATTATATAACTCTCCAACAGCATGTGTCAGGACAAATGACCAAACATCGTCCAGCTTCTGTCTCAAGAGTGGCACCAGGCAAGGATGTCCTCTCTCTCCTTCACTGTTTGCAATTTTTATTGAACCACTAGCAGCAGCAATTAGACAGACTACAGTGATTAAAGGCATTAAATGTAAGAATGTAGAACATAAAGTCAGTCTTTACGCAGATGATGTGTTACTTTTCCTTCAGCATTCACAAACCACTCTCTCTGAGGTAATCACATTAATAAACTCTTTTGCAAAAGTCTCAGATTATTCAATAAACTGGTTAAAATCTACAGTTCTTCCAATTAATTGTTCTTTCCAGAACTCTTCCACTCCACTGCAATCTGGAAATATTAAATATTAATGTTTCACCTAGGCTGGCAGATCTAATTAAATTAAATCATATCCCACTTTTAAAGACGGTAGAAGAAGATCTAGCTAGATGGAAGTCTCTACCCATATCACTTATGGGAAGAGTCGCCTCAATAAAAATGATGGTTTTGCCAAGGATTAATTATTTATTTGCAATGATCCCTAGCAAACCATCATCTGACTGGTTTAGATCTCTGGACTCCTCCATCTCTAAAATCCTTTGGAAAGGTAAACCACCGCGTATTAGCTTAAAAACGTTGCAAAAGATAAAGGAGGACTAGATCTGCCTAACTTTCACCATTATTTCTTAGCCAACAGGCTTCAACACATTTTAGGGTGGTTAAAACACACCCTCTTCGATGAAATTTGGCTATATGTAGAACAGGCATTATGCAATAATATAGAAATTTGGGATCTGCCATTCATTAGCTCGATCATCAAACGACACGTATACTTCAAAAGCATCAGTGTCAGCTCTTCTCTGACAGCATGGTGGGAGTTTCTAAAAATGTCTTCACTAATCCCATGCAAACGTACTCCCATCTGTAACAACCCTGACATATTAATAAACAATAATGTGATAAACTTCACAGACTGGAGTAGAAAAGGTATTAAATACCTGGAACATATATTTGAAGGGACAGACTTTATTCCCTTTGACATATTAGTTAAACAATATGGGATCAATAAGAACAGATTTTTAGAATATCAACAAATTAAATCTATAATAAAAAAGAAATTTAAGCCTAATCATATTAAATTACAAATACCACCAAGTGTGGCAGATTTTCTTAGTCTCAAAACCCCCAAATTAGTGTCTAAAATATACAGGACACTTTCTAAAATAGATGAATCAGTATCGCTTCCTATTGCAAAATGGGAGGCAGATCTGTCAGTCAGCTGGGACCATAATTTCTGGTCTCAGATATGTTCAAAAACCTTTGAACTGCTTAGGAATCCCGATTTACAGTTAATACAGTATAAAATCCTGCATAGAGTACACTACACAGGTCATCTGATGTTCAGGATGGGTTTTATAGATTCTAACAACTGCTCACACTGTCAAGACAATACTCCTGACAATTATATCCACGCTTTATGGTTCTGTCCGCCTGTTCAGAGGTTCTAGTATGGGATTTGTGAAGACTTAACAAAGTGTCTTAAATGTTCAATTCCAGCTTCTCCGTCAGTCTGCCTGTTGGGTGATCTTGATGGTATCACTACAGAAGGTAACACAATCCTCATGGCTTTCACCGCCTTATGCATTGCCAAGAAGACGGTCCTCATGAACTGGAAAAATAAAAATAATCTTAATATCAACGAATATAGAGATCGCTTGTTGGACTATATTAATCTTGACACAGCTTCTGCTGCCACATTAGATCATTCTCTCTGGGCTCCTTGGATCAGCTCCATCACCTAGTGTGGGTGGGGGGTCCTGATTCTGTCCGGCTTTGATTTTTGTTGTTGGCGTGGGGGGCCAATTGGGCTTGGGGCGTCTGGGGGTTCTCTGGGGGGTGGGGTTCCTGGGGGATTCGGCGCTGGGGCTGCGGTCCTGGCCTGGATGGGGTACTGGTGGCTCTCGGGTGTTGTTTTTTCTGGCGACTGCACGCGGCGCTGCTGGGGAGGCCTGTGTCGGCGGACGTAGGTTGCCGGCCTGGCGGCTGTGTTGCTCCGGGGTAGGTCCGGGGGGGGGTTTGGGGTTCTAGGGGCGCTCTGCCTCCGGGCTGGGATTCCGGCTGGCCCTGGGGGGCTTGGGTCCTGGTGGGTGTGCCGCCGGGGTCGCGGGTGGATGCATGCACTTGGATCGCATCGGTGGGGCCGGGGGTGTCTTTAGCTGGGGACGTCGTTACCATCTGTCAGTATTCATTCTGCATGGAGGGAGGGAGGGAGGGACCCAATAGGGGCGGAGGACTGGTTTAACCTTGGTGTCTATTGTCTTCGGTAGTCTGGGAGTTGACTGAATGATGGGGTGGGGGTAGTTTTTCCTCTGCTGTGGGGTCTGGTGGGCCACCCCGGGCTGCCGTGGGCCCTGGTCTGGATGGGCCTGGGCCCCCTGCCCGGGACGGGTTTGGGGCAACGGGGGTGCCTATGGGGGTCAGCAGGGGAGCTGGCTCCAGCGGGGGGGGCACTTTGCCTCCTCCGATGTTTTCCTCCCCATCCCTAATGCTTCCCTTCTCCTGCCCCATCACATCAACATACAGGTAGGGTTTTTGGGGTGCGGGTGTGTCGCTGGGATGCAGGGGAGTTGGGACTCCTCTGTCTCCTCGTGGCCTCTCGCATCCCAATCATACATCATTACTTAGACACTCTCATTACTTACTGTCACATGACACATACATATAGGGCCTTGGGGGTGGGCACTCTGAACGGGGTCCAGAGGGTGGTCTGTTCATTCAGCCTTCCCTCTGGTGCCGATGCCCACTTCTCAATTTTAAGTTGCACATAGACATTGAGGGCTCTTGGGAGGGGCCGAGCTGACACAAGCTAACGTGTCTTAGTGTCTTGCCCCTCCCCTGTTTTAAAGCACTTTAGAACAACATACACTAACACTACATTTGAGCGGGTGAGGTGAAGCACGGGGTCTTCCTTTTTTTTTTTTTTTTTTCCTTACACCCCTGTTCTCTGTTCTCTGTCCGGGGCTGGGGGATATGAGGAGGAGCTGGCCGTCCGGTCGGGGTCTGGGCTGGTGGTCTTCTCTGCTGCTGCAGGGACGGGGGTGGTCTTCCTGTCTCCACACCAGAGCGAAGGGGATTCAGCTCCGGGGTCTGTCGCTGACTGCCCTTTTGGGGGTAGTGGTGCCTGGTCCCAGGAGTATAGAGTACAAATGGGGAGTGTGAGTGTGGGTACAGTGTCCATTTTGTTTTTTTGTGCGTCTACATGTGGGGTGAGTGTGTGAGTTTTTGTTTGCGTGCATGAGGGTGGGATGCTTGTGGCTGCCGGATGACCTCCTCCGGGCTCTCCTCTGCCTTTTTCTGGGTGGGGGCCGCGGTTATCCCTGCGGTGGTTCTCCTGGGGTTCCCACGCCCTGGGGGGCCTCCGGATGTTTGGGAGCCCGGGTCTCCTCCGTGCCTGCTTCATGCCTTGCGGGGCGGGGCTGTGGTTCCCCACTCACACTATCAAGCATTTACATGGAGGAACCTTATGAATACAAGCGCGTTCACACACACAGGTGTGCACACAGGTGTACACACAAGCATTCACATTGATATAAAAACAGGTGCTCACAGACACTCACTGTCCTAAAATGCTGTTGCTTCAAACATATTCTGTAATATTAGTTATGTGTGCTGCGCAATACCATTTAACATTTAGTATTTACTGTGATTCATACGGACATTGGATGTTGTTGTAGTTTTTCTGCTGTTGTGTCTTTTGTTGTTTTCTCTCTTTGTCAGCAGGTATGGAAGCAGATTATCTGTTTTTGTTCTCTCTCTTTTTCTCTATCCTCTTTTTTTTGTCTCTTTTCTTTCTTCTTTCTCCTCTCCTGGTTTTCTCTATCCCCCGGTCTTGTCGGTCATAGTATGTTTAAATAAATAAAATATAAAAATGTATAATAAAAAAAAAAATATATATATATACATATATATATATATATATATATATATATATATATATAAAAAGGCTGTGAATGATGATAGCATAGCTACACATACACACTGTTATGTGTTATCTGTGTTACTGACAGGCTGGGAAAAAAAAAAAGATAATGGACTTCGGGAGAAACCCTGCCTGCACTCTCCCTACTCACCATCATGTAGAGCACTGTGGCTGCAGTGGAGTAAGTCTGCAAGACTGCAAGTTCATAGGAACCACTATCTCCAAGGACCTGAAGTAGGAAATTCACATTGACTCCATTGTGAAAAAAGGCCCAACAGAGGTTGTACTTCCTTCATCAACTGAAAAAGTTTAACCTGCCACAGGCACTGATGACACAGTTTTACTCAGCAGTTATCAAGTTGGTTCTGTGCTCTGGTTTGGGTCAGCCAGCAAAATCAGATATAAGAAGACTGTAATGGACTGGTAAGACCAGCAGAAAGGATCAGTGGTGTGCACCTGCCCTTTAGTCCCTTTAGGACTCCAGAGTGAAGAAACGGGCAGGAAACATCATCAAAGTCCCCTCTCACCTGGACACAACCTGTTTGCACTTCTCCCCTCAGGCAGACACTACAGATCTCTGGCACTAGAACATCTAGGCATAAAAACTGTTTTTTTTCCCTCCATGCCATCTCCAGCTTAAACAGCTAACACATGAATCATCACTTGTGTTCTGTAAATCATTCTCCATATTTAATTGCCTTTTTCTCAAGTGTTGTGTAAATACATATCTCTTTATTTATACAGCAGTATATAGTGTAACTAGGCATTCACACCAGTGGCCGGAAGTCATTAATTTTCAATGTGAGCCAGCGGCGAGCACAGGCGAGAAGCAGCGCAGTGCATTTTGGGTGGTGTGGGCATCAAGGAGAGTTGAAGTCAGGTCAACTTTATGGTAATTATCTTTGACGCGGTTCAGCGGCAACCAAACGGAATGTAGAAGTCCTTGTAAATGCAATTAATTTGCTCAAAACAACACACTTGACCAACTGCATAAGGGTACACTTCAACCAGGACAGTTTTAATGTAGGCTGCACCCAAATTAATGTTAATTAAACGTGAAGGCTAGTAAATGTCTCCTATAAACTGCATGTTGAAATTAGACTAACATTTAACCATGAACACAAAAGCCACATCACACAAATGGCATTTAACTGGTGTATTTCATTAGCAAATGTGTAACTATAATTAAATTATTTTCATCGATCAATTTCTTACTTTAACATTTAAAAAATGTCACAAGGTTAACTTAATTTATCTACTTGTGGTCAGTCTGAACAAGATCAACATGCCTGTTTTCTTTAATTACAAGACCAAGCATTCAATCGTCAGAGCATCCTCTAACCTTTCTACAGCATTGTTAGCAGGGTGATCAGAGCTAATTTTGACGCTCTCGCCGGTGGCAGTGTGAACGCACAGTAATAATGCACAAATCTGTACATAAATCTTCTGTTCCAGATTCACACATTATTATTATTTATTGTTAAGTCTTAATATTTAAATGTGTTCTGTTCTCATGTCAGATATTTTTGTGTGTATGTGTGTATGCATGTATGTACCAAGAGCATCTTAAAAAAAAAAATAATTCCTTGTGTGTCTGCACACACTTGGTGAATAAAGCTAATTCTGTTTCTGATCTGCAGGTGTCTTATTTTGTTAAGCTTGTTATCCCCTCAGTGTATATCCCTAGTGTTTCTTTAGTTTCTTTTAGGTTGCTGAATGTATAATTGTTTTCTGTTTGCCCATCATTCTGTTCACTGTTCTGTTTTTTTTTTTGGTTTATTGTTTGTTCTAGGTTTTTTTAAATGCCTGCACATAGATACTTGCCCTCTGCCTGTTTTCCCCAGCTTCTCCACAATGTTACAGTTTTTCACAGGCATGTCTCTTTGTAACTTGTAGTGGAATAATTTTTTACTGTAAGGTGTCTGCACTTTTACTCAAGTATGGTTTTCAGGTACTCTTTACACCTCTGTTCTCTTCACAGGCTATGTGGCTGTAATCTCACTGTTCAGTCTTGTGAAGATTTGTCATCAGCTCTACAATTGTCAGCCTCCTGTCTCAGAGAACTGGACCTGAGCAACAATTACCTGCTGGACTCTGGAGTAAAGGTTCTTTCCGATGGACTGAAGAGTCCAAACTGTCAGCTGGAAATACTGAGGTATGATGTTAAACTTTTTTTTTAAATTAACTTAATTAAAAATAACATTGGTTAACTTTATATTACTGTATTTTTATTGTTTAGATTTTCCATATGTAATCTCACTACTCAGTCTTGTGAGAGTTTGTCATCAGTTCTACAATTGTCAGCCTCCTGTCTGAGAGAACTGGACCTGAGTAACAATGACCTGGAGGATTCAGGTGTGAAGCTGCTGTCTGATGGACTGAAGAGAAACCATAATCTGGAGATTCTGAGGTAAATTGTTTTCCATAAAATAATTAACAAGATGCTACCACATTTTGTTTGAGAGTGAAGCATAACACTGTATTTATTAAACACAAGAAAGATCACATCTTAAAGCCTATTCGGATGGGACTAGTTTTACAAGAGGTTGTTAAAAAATTTTTTATTTCACAGACACTTTTTTTGTGATTTCAATCCTGTCCGAATCTGTCACGTCTGTGTTTTTCCTCACACAACCTTTGTAAACAATAATTCCAGAGCAAATTACCTACCATTTGTCAGCGAACTCAATGATCCTCTGAGAAAACTAATCTTGTCAACTGTCTGTAATTGCAGACAATATTTTGTTCACAACGTGATTCCTTTTGTGTTTTGGTTAATGTGAACTACCATAGATGCTCTTACCATGCACATTTTTGATATGTTTGCCTCCTGGCAAAGAAAAAAAATCATAAAATCAAGAGCCACGTCACATCAAGAGTCACAAAAATAACTCTGTTAGTGATGTTTGATTGCCAAACTAATGTCATGTGGACTGTTGCTGTATGTGTTTCTAGATTGTCTGGCTGTATGGTGACACAGGAAAGCTGTGGTTATGTGTCTTCAGCTCTGAGTTCAAACCCCTCACACCTGAGAGAGCTGGATCTGACCTACAATCACCCAGGAGAATCAGGAGTCAAGTTGCTCTCTGAAAAACTGGAGGATCACACTCAAGTATGTTAAGCAGGGAAAGTTTTTAGATTCTATTATTTGAACTCCCATGTGCCTCTATGTAAATCTATACAAGTCTAGGAGTTTCTACAGGACACAACAATATAACAGATTTGAAGCCAACATTTTTTCATTTTATTTGCATTAAATGACAATACAAAATTAACAAAATACTTTCTACTTGTACAACTAATAAATAATAAATTATAAAAAATAAATAAATTAGCCTACATGTATAAAGATTTTAAATATCACATTTAGTTGTCATTGTCATGTGTACAATTAAACAGTTACAAACATACATTTTTCTAATAACATTTCTGAAGTACATAAATCATAGTAAAGAGCCAAATATAGAGAAGACATTTACACCAATACATTCAAAAATAAATTATAGGCCAATATATCATCTCCATGTTCCCTTAACTGTCACTTCCTTTATTGAACACAGACATGAAAATGCACTATCCAAACTTACATTTTTATAATTCAAAAAACATTTTGTGATATGATTTTGATGTACATTTTCCATGGTAATGCAATGTGTGATTTTAAAATGGTTTTTCAAAAGATGAATTTTGAGATTTTAAGTTTTCAACTGATATATAATTTCTTATGATTTCTAAAGTGTGATGGGAAAAAGGCAACAAAGAAAAGTTTTTTTCTGCTTTTCTGAGCTGGCAGACATGCCAGAGACCTAATGTAACAAAGTGTTGGACTTGAAAATATTTTTTTGCACAGATGCACTTGCTAAATGAAAGTGGACTGTGTAAAACATTTGTTGGAGTAATTTCTCTGCTCAATTTATTTTCAAGTTCAGCGTTTTGTTACATTCAGTTGTGGATGTTGCTGATAGAGCAGCATATTCACAGAGACCATTGCGGCACAGCAAAGAAACGTGTGTGTGTGTGTGTGTGTGTGTGTGTGTGTGTGTGTGTGTGTGTGTGTGTGTGTTTCTCTTGAAAAAGCTTCCCTGGAAATACTTCTATATTTAATGCTATTTTTCCTTACAAATAACAATTAAACATCTAAAATGTTATATATAGAAGTCATGACTGACCAATACTGACTAGCCTATGCAAAAACATGAATATGTACTATAATATACAACATCTAAATTAGAGGCCAATAGAAAGAATAAACCAGCCATTCATTGTTTTAACAACTTAATATAACATAAGTCATAGTAAAATTTAGGTTTTTACATTTTTTTAATTAAAATGTAGGCCTATTTAAAACTAGTAATATGCATATTTCCAGTATGTGTATGTTTTGTTTATTATTAAATAAACTTGCATTGTGCACATGCATGTGTATCATGGACTGATCGAGACTCATGCACAGTGTCAATCCTCTGTAATCTTCGGCAAACTTTGATAGTTGGTTGAATCAGCTAACATGTTTTGTCTTGATTTTTTTTTCATTATTATTGAAAGCCAAAATTGTAATTAGAAATATAATCATATAATTTTGTGTTTGTAGTATGGATCATGGAGGAAAATCAAGGATTACAGCAGGACTAAAAAAATGTATGTCTAATACATGTGCACATACTCACTCACTCTCTCTCTCTTAATCAGGTAATGACTGTTGTGTTAAAAATATTTCTGTTCTTGTGTACAGATGCCTGTTTTCTCACACTGGATCCAAACACAGCAAACAATGAGTTCATTCTGTCTGAGGAAAACAGAAAGGTGACATATATGGAAAAAGATCAATCATATCCTGATCATCCTGAGAGATTTGTTGTGTATCAGATTCTGTGTAGAGACAGTCTGTCTGGACGCTGTTACTGGGAGGCTGAATGGAGTGGAGTTGAGGCTGTTATATCAGTTACATATAAAGGAATAGGCAGGAAAGGACAGAGTCGTGACTGTATGCTTGGACGCAATAAAATCTCCTGGAGCCTATTGTGCACTGAATCCAAGTTTACTGCCCGTCATAATAACAATTCAATTGACATCTCTTCTCTTTCACACTCCTCTAATAGAGTAGGAGTGTATTTGGACATGTCGGCTGGCACTCTGTCCTTCTACAGCGTCTCTGACACACTCAAACACATATACACATTCAACAACACATTCACAGAACCCCTTTATGCTGGATTTGGGGTTTATTATTTGAACTCCTCGGTCTCTCTCTGTGACATGAACAGATAAACATGATATACAACTATAAAATCTTTCAGTTTCTTTTATGGTTCATGTGTACATAAACCTCTACATATACATATATATATATATATATATATATAAGTGGTGCTTTTATGCCATTTCAAATATTGCTTTTCATGCAGTGTGTAATGTAGCTGTATGTGAATGTAAACAATCTGCTAAGTTGAAATGCTGAAGTAAATAAACAAGTTATTCGCACCCCACTTCTGTGACCTCTACATGTCATGGGGTAACATATTTGCATAATGCCCACCTGTGTTCTAATTGGCCAGTGGCGTATATTTGGACCAGCTGGCTTTATTGAATCACAGCCTGCAAGTATATCAGATAATAGATGTTTATAATTTATACTGAGCATTCAAAATACATAATGGTAATGGTTGTATTGTATTGGATACATGCTGCACAAGGTAGACCAATCACAACACACTGGGCCATCTGACCAATCAGAGCAGGCTCACAGAAAGGTGGAGTATAGAGACACTGAATCTTAGAACTGCTTCGAATGAAGTGCTTGAGAATCGTTGGAAAATTAGATGATATAAAATGCATATCTTGAGAAAACGAAAGCATTTTTTTTTATCTTGCATGCATGTAAACCTCTTTTAGGAGACTCCCAAAACAATATTAAGAACATTAAAATGTTGTGGTGGTGAATAGTGATGAGGATAAAATGTTATAGCCCTGAAAAAGGAGAGATTAAGCACAGTCACACTCAGTGATGTTCCCCCATTGCAAACTTTGTGTAATCTCTTTTGTAACAGTAAGCAATAATCTTTTAATAATAAACTTTTCAAAACAGCAACATTGGCCTTATCTTCATTGCACAGACATCAACAGTTGTGACATAAGCTATTAACAATGTACACTTTTTAGTATTTTTTAATGATCAATAATACCAAATAATAAATATAAATGTACGCACTTCATAAATATCTGAAAATCACTTCTTATTCTTTTCAACCAGATACATAAACTAGTACAAAGAATTCTAAACATCTTGTAAATACTCTCTTAAAATAATTATTTTATCTGAATGTGCACAGATGTCTCAAACTCTGTTAATTAGATTTTCAGTGTTACCTTTCTTTATATATTCATATTTCTTTTAGCAAATAGGATTAAATAAACAAAATTAAACATTAATTACAAACATACATTAAATACTGTATGTAATGACAATTGCTCAACATGTGGCCTCGTGCCACTGCGTGGACCTTGTGCCCATACTCAAAATGGAGTTCAGAGCCTACGCAGCTCTACTAATTACATTTTTAAACATGTTAATCAGAGTGCAATCAATCAGAGTAGAGTTCAGATGCAAAACCAGCTACAAGCCATATTGGTCAAAAATGAGATCATGATACTGAGTGAATGATCTCGACACATAGCATACATCCATCAAATACTTTTACTTCAAACTCGCTAAAATCCCACCCTCAGCCCAATCAGAAGTTCCAGTACTTAGTGCACAGAAACCTATACATCGATAAATATTCATTTTTTAAAGAAAGATGTCAGATGGATTTAGAGGCTTTTGCAACTGAACTCTTCATATATAACATCAACTTTCACTATATCAACAAAGAATTAAAATGAATAACTGAAAAAGGGAAGAAGATTAAGCAGTCACACTCAACAATGTTCTCTACCAACAATGTTCTCCAACTTTACGGGTGAGACATGTCCCCAACCACTTTTTGCCGTGGTTGATATTGTCCCCATCACTTTTTTTAAACATCTAGCTGCAAGGACGTGCCTGATACAGATGAAATATATATGACATTAGTTTCTGTTAAATAAGCTGAGATCTGGCCCTGAAATTTGCTGTTTTTAAAATCTTGATGAGTGTTCGCTGTGATTTAATGACTGAACATTCTCTTGTGGCTCATGCACAGTATCACACACCAGTGCTTCAGTTTGATCACCTATATGTTGCAGAGAATATCTATTCATTCCGGTTAAAGAGTTGGTTGATTGTGATTTCACTTTTTTAGCTTTATTTCTATCATTCATTTCGACGTTGTGTTGAATGATACGACACTAGGGGTCAATCTTGGGAGCCCAAACACCTCTGATATCTTGAGAAAAGGAGAATGACATTTGCATCGCTGACCACACCCTGGACATCCGGGTATAAATAGGCCAGCGCAGCTTCTACTCACTCGTTCTTTTCTTCGAGGCCGAATGCAGCGATGCGCTCTCATGACAGACTTTGCTTCTGTGAAGGACCCATGGAGATGTGGCATCGAATGAGTGCTATCTTTCTTCCAAGGAGGCTTGACATTGACATTTCTGAATGCACACTAGCAGTTTAGCGAATCGGAACACACTGGGCCAGCTAACAAATCTAAGTCCATTGCATATTTCTGAGGGAGGGGCTTCAATAAAACCCAAAAAATCATCAGAGCGTCCATGGAGGAAGGGACAGAGCGATGTGAAATAAAGGTAAATTATGTAACAAGAATAAGTTTTTTTTTATTATTTTTTTTTATGAAGCATTAAGCATTAACACGTTAGACTGCATCCCATAAACACAATCAAGCATAGAAAAAAAAACAGTCAATCACAAAACACAAATTGTGTACATTTACTGATGAACCTCCATTTGCAATTGGATTTTGGACTTTTTAACTGAAAGACCTCAGTCTGTCCGTGTCAGCCGCAACACCTCCAGCACTACCACACTGAGCACAGGTGCCCCACACGGCTGTGTGCTCAGCCCGCTGCTGACCCACAACTGCACTGCCAAGTTCAGCTCCAACCACATCATCAAGTTTGCTGATGACACTACTGTGGTAGGTCTCATCAGCAACAATGATGAAACATCCTACAGAAAGGAAGTGACACAACTGGTTGATTGGTGTAGTGCAAACAACCTGTCCCTCAATGTCAGTAAGACAAAGGAGGTTGTGATGGACTTCAGGAGGAATTCTGTTGACCACCCCCCACTGACCATTGACAGCTCATCTGTGGAGAGTCAGGAGCACTAAATTCCTGGGGGTGCACAAAACAGAAGACCTCACCTGGACCACCAACATTACATCAGTCTCCAAGAAAGCGCAACAGCGACTCCACTTCCTGCCCTGTCTAAAAAGCGCAAGTCCCCCTCCACCCATCCTCACTACTTTCAACAGGGGAACGATTGAGAGTGGAAGACGGTACAGGAGCATCAGAGCCCACTCTGCTAGGCTACTCAACAGCTTTTTCCCCAGGCTGTTAGAGCCCTCAATTCCAGCCAACACTATGCAATTCTGAGTGTGCTACACACAGGTGAGTGGGCCGGACAAACCACCTGTAGAAACACTCGTCTCTCTACATGCACCAGACACTTTCCTATTAACACTTCATGTTACAATGACTTAATAAGGACTTAACAAATGTTTATTTGCCAATGCACCACAAATCATATTGTACTACTTGGTCCACAACCTTAAATACCTCTCCTTTGCACAATACCATGCATAATTATTATGTAAAGAACTTATGTAGTCTGTCTTATGTTATGTGTATGTATAATTGATTATTTATAGTATATTGTAGCGTATGGGCCAATCAGAAAATGGTTCATTAGATTTACCTAAATCAGTTGTTTATTGAATTAACAAGTAAGCACAGACTTCCCCTCACCCAAACCAACACAGGGTGCTGCAAAGTCTTAGATGGGCCCGGTTACCATGGCAATCAGGACACTTCTGGCAGACCAGATAAACTTTACGACCCAAAAGAATGTATGCTCTTCCCCCATCCTGACTCTCCCTAAAGCAAACATATTCTTCCACTAAAAGTGACTTATTGGGTTAATTCTTAGACAAACCTTTCTGTGACAAACACACAAATAATCACAGATCACTGTGTATATTATGACAGTTCCTGCATGTAGTTTTGGGTATTGTATAACTGTTTTATGCATGTGCTATGATAGATTACTAGGCTAGTATAAAAACATACATGCCGTGTTTGGTATCTTTGAATTCGTATTTTGATTATCTAAAAGATGGTGGATATTATTTGTTGATACCTGTGCAACATATTAGTGTTCTAAGAACCCTTAGTAGTATTTGCATCGACACCCAATCAAATTACATATGCAAAATACTATGGATCTGGACAAAGACCATTAACTTTCCCTCCAAAGATACAAGACACCATTGGCTCTCTGAGCCACTCTTCTCTCTTCGCTCTTCACTCTCAGTCTTCAGTTCATCTCAGTTTTTGGTGCTTTCACCCTCTTCACACGTGTCTCATCTTCTGAAAAATGACAATGATGGTTTCACTAAAGGTTAACTGACTCCTTTCATAGTTTCATTCTCCTTGTTTCTCTAATGGCTTCTCACTTGCCCCCTTTACCCTGTATGAATGACTGTACATTTGTTTGTTTAGATTAGTTATGTGTTAGTTCTTAGTTAATAAAATTCTTGTGCACAAATTACATGAGTTTCTGATTCTGCCTTGCAAAATATGAATGTCCCTTTATGATTTCCGATTCAAGCTACATGCTCTATGCACTAGTATATAAGAAAGTTATTTTCTGTGGCCAAGAAAATATCCTTTCTTTGAATACATGTGAAATTACCCTGAATGTTCGCTGGACGAACGGGTCAATTCATTGTAATGTAAATTCAGCTTTATCAAGATAATTCTATTGAATTATCCAAATATTATAATTAATTATAATGAGTTATGATTAATTATTAATATTTCCCCTTGAGCTAATAAATGCACTACAATATGTACAGTTAGATTACCGCTTTCAGTAGGTAGGCTATGTATAGGTTTAAAAGTTGTTCCTGCGTCTGGTGTTGTATGTTTATATTTATGTTTATTTATGTAGCACTGTGGTCCTGTGAGACACATTTCGTCCACACATGTAGCAGAATGGCAATAAAGCTCAACTGGACTTGACCATCTCTGATTTTAATGAGGGAGAAAACTGCTTAGGAGTATGTTTATTCCATATCTATCATCACTGATGTGAAGAATTTCAGACCTAATACTGCCCTAAAATAGCAAAGGCAAAAATGCCAGAAATAAAAATAAATTTAAAAAGTGTCCCACACACTTTTTACGCCACTGTGTCCCAAGTAGACATTTGCCAATTCGGTAATGCGATACATCTGTGAATATGCACAGTATTGTTATTGTGGGCATTTAAAAATACAGAAAATAATTATTTATTAAGATTTATTCAGAATTTTGAATGCGTTTTAAGAATATTTTTCCCCATTAACTGGTTAAATGCACAACACTGCCATAAGCTGTGTTGAAGATGCATGTGCACTTTGATGTAAATAAGCACAGATGAGAAGCACATAGCGGAATGTGTGAGAGAAGCTCTGAATGAAAGTGCACATTCTCTCTCTGACAGCAGAAGGTGCTAAACAGCAAATGCAATGTTACCCTAAAAACCCTGTAAACCAAGGGTCAACCAAAATTGATCCTGGAGTGTCCTGCAGAGTTTAGTTTCATCTTGCCTGTTTGATTAGAGTTGGAGCTAAACTCTGTAGGACACCAGCCCTCCAGGACCAAGTGTGGTGACCCCTGCTTAAACAAACTAGGTTTCTAATATGTATTTAAGGCAAGACACGGCAAAATGTCAATACAATGTCAACATTACACATTAAGGTGGTTATTTCATTATATTTTGTCAACTTGCGCCTTTAGATTTCTATCGGAAATCACCAAAAGTTAACATTCTAACACAAGCTCCCGTGCCGTCTCCATTCACAGAAACAGTCATGCCTGGTATCACTGTAAAGCTCTCAGTCTCGTGCATAGCACTGTCTAATCCAAATATGGGCATTTCCTTTGTAGAAATAACCAAACGCGAAAGTTTGCCGGGGAATCGACAGCCGAAAACCACATCTGATTGGTCGATGTGAATTTCCGACTACGTGATTGGTTCTCAGGCACCACGCTTCGTTGTTTATTCTGCACCTGAGAGAAAATGCCGACAACACCGAAATCAGCTCATAAAGTTTCACAGAAAAGATGGCAACAGCTGTCACTTGCAAGAGCTAGTAAAAAGAAAGTAAACAACAGATTAGACAATGAAACCCCATCAGCGAGTGCCTCATCGCTTAAGCTATCATTTGGAAAGGGAAAGAGAGAGTCTGTTGGAGGGAATGACAACCGCACCACACAGGAATGGCTCATAATTCACGTCGCACGATTGAATGAATTAGTCAGTGGTTTGTGTTGTCCTAACTGTGCTGGATCAGGGTTGAAAATTAACATTGATCCAAAATATCATGGGTTCTGTAGCAGTGTGTTGCTGGAGTGCAGTCTGTGTGAGAGAGATAGGTACTGCAGAAGTGTTTAAACATCTACGCGTCTGCAAGACGAGTCCAGGAACGATGTTGCATTTGATGTGAATGTTCGGATGGTGCTCTTAGCACATGAATTAGGAATGGGGTATGCAGCTCTCAAATAAATCAGCAAGGTGTTGGGGATACCTTCCCTTCACCTTAAGACTTATCAGAGACACAACAGAAAAGTGACAAGTATGAAAAAGGTTGAGCCAGAAAACCAAGCAGTGTAGTGTCTAAATGCCAAATGCTGGCATTGTGGATGCTTGTGGATAGTGTCAGAAGTGAGAGTGACATTACATTTATATTTCCCCTCATAATGCACATTATATCATAAAAATTCAAACATATTTATACATACAATATTAACAAATAAATTTTATGATATTCAGTATAATTTTTTGGACAGATTTACTTTCACGCACACACACACATAACATAATCATGTCATAATCAGATAAACATATTAGAATCCACTGTCTTTTACAAAATAAGTTTAGTTATATGTGCAATATGATTAAAACCTGATTAAATCAACATTTATTTATACAGTATTTGTTTCATTGTAGTTGCAGAAATTGAGAGAGGCTTGGGGTCATTGCACAGGGCCAGGGAGCAGATCAGGCGGGCTTATGCTGAGGTTGACGCAGATGTGGCAAGGTTACTAATGGAGGATGAAGATGCAGTTATAAACATCAGTGTGTCTTTTGATGGAACCTGGCATAAAAGAGGTTTCACATCAAATTATGGCATTGGTGTGTGCATTGACGTCCTTACAGGTCTAGTAATAGACTTTGAGGTCTTGTACTCCTACTGTCATGCATGTGCCTTGAAGATTAGTGCCAAGCGAGAAGGAAAAATAACAGACCAGGAATTTGAAAGCTGGAGGGAGGCACACACTGACTGTGCTAAAAATTTTGCAGGCTCAAGTAAAGCAATGGAGCAGGAGGCAGCTAAGAGGATGTGGGCCAGGTCAGTCAGTTGTCACCAGGTGCGATATACAGAGATGCTGTCAGATGGAGATAGTGCTGCATTTAAGGAGGTGGTTGCCCTCAACCCATACCCTGGACATGAAATTGTGAAATTGGAGTGCATAAATCATGCCCATAAGCGCATGGGTACAGCACTTAGGCAACTAAGTAAATTAGGTAAATTAGGGGGCAAGGGTCTGGGCAAGCTGACTCCCCGTAAATGTAAGGCCTTGCAAAATTTTTACAGGGGGGCTATGATTAACAACCAGGGCTCCATAGATAAAATGAAAGCTGAGATCTGGGCAGGTCTCCTTCACAACATGTCTAGTGATGACAATCCGTTACATACAAGGTGCAGTCCATCGTGGTGTTGGTACAGGAGAGCAGAGGAGAATGGAGAAACACCAGAGTCCCACAAGCATCACACTAAAAACTTTCTGTCACATGAAGTGGGAAAGAAGCTTATCCCTGTGTACCACCGAATGTCCAGTGTCTGCTACAGTGCATGCAGCATGGAGGCACTCAATGTTCAAGTTGTGGCTTCAGTGTACAGTTATCACTGTAAATGCATGCAGTTACACTGACATGGTTAGACTTTCAAAAGCAAACATTTTTCAGTCCACCCGTGTGAAACGCAGACGCCAAAGCGTAAGCACAGCCAAAAAGGTGAAAAGACACAGACAGCAGATCGAAGAGGGGCCTACATATGGTGCAGGCATGTAAACAGACTGGGAGCTGTTTATTAGATTAATTTAGTTATAGATGGACATACAACAAACAGACACAGTTTGTTTGCAGTTTTTGTGACTGTTGTTATGTGTGTTTGTTATGGTAGTTCTCTTCAGCTTAAGGCTATTGTTATTAATAATTTATTCATTTATCAATTTCCATGTGTTTTAAATATTACATAATACTGATATTAATAAACTGAATATATATTTTTGTTTGTTTGTTCTGGGTTTCAATCGAAATGTATGAAATTATTCAATATAAAACTTTAAAGGCCGTTTTCTCAAAATGAGTTTTTTCTCACATTCAGAGTCAGATATATCCACTTCAGTAGCACCTACAAGCACCAACTTTTCCAGACTTATACTTATTTATATTCTGAAGGCTTTTACAGAGGGATTTGTTGATATATCATTCCTGTCCTGAGTTATAGGTCCTTTTACTCAAAAAAACATGGCGAAAATAGATATTTTAAGGCTATTGTCAGTATTCTCTAATTTACTAAAGCACAAAATAAGATATCCAGAATCCCCTCTGTAAAAGTCCTTTAATCTAATATGTCAACAAATAGAACCAAGAATTTTAAACCTGGACCTTTCCAATTTCTAGATTTTGTTTTTGGAAATATATGCAAATTAGCGTCTATTTGAGTATATAAGGCCTCATTTGCATATTAAAACATACATTTACACAAAACTTGTAATACATTTTTTTTCTTATGTTTATGCCAGTAATAAACTGGAGAAGTTTCACAGTGATATCTTCTAATTAAAAAAAATCCCTATTCACCTGTAGTGTCTCGCCTTAAATGATTTAAATAGCCATTTTGTATTCGTAGTGGTGTTCATCAAAGCACCAAATACTGTAATATTTAGACTCAATAGGTTATTTATTTAAAAACTTTTTTTACATTTTAATCTGGACTATAACAACATGCCTTAGATATTGTTTAAAAGTGTTTTGATTCTTTATTGTTCGGTCACACATTAGGGTTTCATTAGCTAACATTAGTTAATTAATTAGTTAACATAGCTTCAGAAGTGACCACTTCAAAAGACAATACAGGAAATCAACCCCCAACTGTGAGTTTCAGCAAACTTACTTCCCAAAGATAACAGTACCAAATGGTTTAAGATGCACCTGGCCACGAGAACTACAAAGGTGTGAAATTCACATCAAGCTGACTTTCATTAAATGCCAATATGTTCACATGAAATGCTTAATACAATGTAGATTACCTTAGTTCCCCTTCAGTCGTTTCCCTACGACATTACTATGGGAGCTCTACGTCCAATCACCTCTGAGCTAAAGAGAAAAGGCCAGTGAACATTGGCGAGTGAGCTTGCATCAGCCGCCACTCCCCCGTACATACGGGTATATAAGATGGTGGTGCATGTACACTCATTCAGATGTCTGGCCACTCCAGGAATTTTTTATCTAAAAGAGCAATTTTATATTACGGTTGGGAGATTATGTCCTCCATGGCTGCTTTCCGACCGTGCACTTCTGGATGTGGTAGTTTCCTGACATCCATCGACGGTCATGATCGCTGCCTCTCATGCCTGGGCCACGATCACGCTGAGGCAGCTTTCATGGATGAGTCATGCCCTCATTGCGAGTGTATGTCCATGGCCATGCTGCAGGTCTGCCGCTCGTTCATGAGGCGGCAGCCTTCGTCCTCTACCCCAGCCAGCTTGAGGGACTGTAAAGGTTCTTCGGCTGGCTCCGCTAAAGGCTTGGGTGACCTGCAGGTGTCGAGTCGGAATGCACCGGAATGCGCACCCCGTGGTTCTGTAGAACTGCCTTCGGATGATGTTCACCCATCTCACGGTGGGCTGGATGTCTCCTTTGGTGGTTCTGACGATGTTCAGACTTCTATCATGACATCAGAGGGGGAGCTTTCGGCTCAGGCGGGCGCTTCTGATGGGTGGACTTCCGTTCCGTTGGAGGCAGACGCCGAGCAGGCAGTCCTGCTTCTCCAGGCTACCACGGGGCTGTAGCACTGCTTCCCGCTCCGCTCGCTTGAGGCAGGTATAGTTTTTTGTCACACATGGCCGACGCCGTGGTTCGGCCTCCGGGATCCCCTCTTCTGAGGGTGAGGCCAATATCAGGCAATGGACCCACCGTCAGAGACACGCATTGTGGAGGAAGCTTTTCTTCCCTCAGATATTCCCAGTTGCTTCCATCTGTGTACTCTGGGTCCTCCTGGCCTCGCAGACCAGACTAGGCCGGAGCAGTTTGTGGCTGTGCTCCGGTGGGAGTTACTTCGCCCGCCGGTTGTGGCATCATGTTTCAGTACCTAATTAACTCTGACTAGCATCCTGTCATGGTCTCTGCCTCCCGACGACTGCTCCTAAGCAACCCTGAGGGGCCCTCCCTTACGACCCCCAGGGCGTCAGGCAGGTTACGTGTTGAGCCCATTTGTCTTGGCACACTTGCCTGCCAGCATTTGGCTTCCACGTAACGCAGCTCGGCATTGCGACCTTTTCCATGGGTGTTCCCATAGTAACATCGTAGTGAAACGACTGAAGGGGATAAATTTAGATAAATTCTAAAGATTTAGAATTTATCTTCTAAACCTTTAACAAACAGAGACGTTACTCCCCTTGCCGCAATTAAGGGCTGCTCCTTGGGGGGCTGAGCCAAGCTCGGCTCTTCAGCAGAAACCTGAATGAGTGTATGTGCGGCGCCATCTTATATACCAGGGTTCCTCAATAGGCAGCCCGCGGGCCACATTCTGCCCGTGAGAGAAAAATATTTGACCCGCGCTAATTTCAAATAATGTGGCATGAAAATTCAGCCTTTTAAGGGCTTTCACACCAAATGCATAAAGCACTGCGCTATGAAATCTTTTCAAGTGGAGGACGGTTTGTTGCTGCGTCGACTTTTAAGCGCACAAGCAGCGGAGCACACCACTGGCGCGCAAGTCGTGGGCAAAGTTTCAAATAGCTGAACTTTTGCCGCTGCACTACGTGTTCGGTCTGAAAGTCGCTTCACACTCTTTTTGTTTGTTCCTTTGTTTTTAATATTCAACTGGGAAAGTTATTTAGTTTTCTGTATCTGAATATAAAAATGTTCATAATTGTTTGAATAAAACAGACTTATGTGAAAAAAAACTGAATATTTATCTTCTAAATCTTTTAACAAAAAACCAACAATAAAAACAAAAATAGCAGCAACAACAACAAGAGCAAACATTTTGGTCATAGCTTTGGCCCTCAGCTTGGTATTGTTGGCCGAATTTGGCCCTCGGCGAAAACTAATTGAGGAACCCTGTTATATACCCATATGTACAGGGGAGTGACCGTTGATGCAAGCTCACTCGCCAATGTTCATTGGCCTTTCACTTTAGCTCAGAGGTGACTGGATGCAAAGCTCCCATAGTCCTCCTTCAGGGAATGTGGGGTTACGTATGTAACCTAGACGTTTTTCATATGATGTTACATCCGGATGTAGGATCTTCAGATTTTAAACAGATCCTACATTGCTTTAAACTTGACATAAATAATAAATAAAGGCTATATTAAAGCACTGTATCATATTTAAAAACAAATGAAACATATGTCATAAGTATGTCATTAGTCATGAAGTTACAGAAAGCTATTTATCATTTATAAGTCACATTTAAAGCAGTGCCAGATCCTTGTCAAGTTCACAAGTGGCAGCTTTTAAAGAATCAGCAGCCAAAATACCCTAATAACCAGCTGCTGTGATGTGTTAATCAAATAACAAAATTAAAAAGAGGAAATCAGTAACTTCTGTAGTTTCAAGTTTTAATCTACTTAATAACTTTAATAACTTTATCAAAGTATTAGGCTATATTCACTTGCTAAAGGACACATTTATCTATAAGACATTTATTATAATGGGTTTATGTGAATTAAAGCTCTTTTTTAAAGTCTAATAAATGTTAAATTGTTAACTCAAATGTATTGTAATGTTGAATGGACTGTCAATGTTTAAATATTAGGAAAGAAATTCATAGACATCAGTATCAGCGGTGTAACAAAACGGGACGAAGACAGGTGGATCCAAATGCAAGCTTTATTAACTGGAATCATGGTCGCTCAGGCAGGGTCGAGAGGAGAAGACAGGGACAATGAAAGACAAACAAAGAGGCATCGATATCCGAGCATAGGACTCTAGTGCAGCGAGCAAAGAGTAATCCAAGGGCAGGCAAGGGGTCGATAGGCGGGCGGAGAACAGTCACGGGAACCAGGAACAAAGGAGATCGGCAACGGGAGGGAAACCAGGAAATAACGCTCGGAATTGACAGTAAACTATTCAAAACTTTGCACGGAAACAGTGGGAGAACCGGTCTATTTATACTGAGAGTGTGAACTAAGATGGCCGACTAAGGTGAAAGGTGAAGGGTGACAACACGGGGATTATGGGAAATGTAGTGAAAGATAGTTAATAATACATTGAAGGCTCCCTCTAAAGGTGAACGGAGGGCAACAGAGCTGACAAGAATGCTCAGGGAGCCACCAAGATGGGGCAGACATTCTCTTGAGTGGAGCTGGCAGAGCGGACAGTCTCCTGGGTGGGGTCAGCGGAACAGACACCCTCCAGGGCGGATCGGGCGGAGCAGGCACCCTCCAGGGCGGATCAGGCGAGTCAGACACCCTCCAGGGCGGATCAGGCGAATCAGATGCCCTCCAGGACGGATCGGGCAGGACTAGAACCCTCCAAGGCAGCACGGAAGGCCCCCAGGGCAGAGCAGACAGGACAGGAGCCCACCAGTGCAGAACGGGATCCCCCCAGGGCGGAGCAGGCACCCTCCAGGGCGGATCAGTCGAGTCAGACGCCCTCCAGGGCGGATCAGGCAGGACCAGAATCCTCCAGGGCAGCACGGAAGCCCTCCAGGGCGGATCAGGCAGGACTAAAAACCTCCAGGGCAGCACGGAAGCCCCCCAGGGTGGAGCAGACAGGACAGGAGCCCTTCAGGGTGGAACGGGATCCCCCCAGGGCGGAGCAGACGGGTCTGTAACACAGAACATAAACAGACACACAGAGAGAGAGAGAGAGAAAGCTCAGAGCCCAAGCTCTTGGCTATGTTAGGCTGGACGCCCAAGTTGTTGAGGACCTGGGACCAAGCGAGAGCCCTGTGGAGTGGTGTGGGTTGCTGGGCGCTACCTCCGTGCAGGGAGCAGGTGCAGCACTGCCAACAACTACCCCCCTCGTTATCCAGGAGGGAGCCGAGGAAGGCAATACTGCCCCCCAGGGGTTCAGCCACCCCTGGAGACTCGGTGGAGGTATACACGGCCCAGACAACCCACAGCGCAACTCCCATGATGAGTGTGGCTTCTGAGAGAGCCAGCTCGGAGACAGTGACTGTGTTGTGACAGGGATCAGGCGGGACTGCTACAGTGGAGCTTGACTCAGGAGGAGCAGCAGCAATGAGACTAGACTCAGAGGGAGGAGCTGCAGCGACAACACCTGGATCAGAGTGAGGAGCAGCTGTGACAACATGACTTGACCCAGAGGGAGGAGCTTCGCTGACTACGCTTGACTCAGAGGGAGGAGCTTCGGCGACGACACTTGACTCAGAGGGAGGAGCAGCTGCGATGACGGTGCTTGACTCTGGAGGCGGAGCAGCTGCGACGGGGCATGACTCAGGAGGTGGAGCAGCTGCGATGGGGCTTGACCCAGGAGGAGGAGCAGCTGCAACGGGGCTTGACTCTGGAGGGATAGGTGCTACCTCACTTGACTCAGGAGTGACAGTTGCGACATCACTTGACTCTGGAGAAGCGACTGCGACGACTTGGCTTGACTCTTGAGGAACAGCAGTGACTTGACTTGGCTTTGAGGGAACTGCTGACTTTACTTGCATCTGGAGGAACAGCTGTGACTTGACTTAGCTCTGGAGGAACTGCTGTGACCTGACTTGGCTCTGGAAGAACAGCTGTGTCTTGACGTGGTGCTGGACTTGACTCTAGAACATCGGCTGGCTCTACACTGGAACGACAGCTGTGACTGGACCTGACACTGGAAAGGCAGTTGAGGCTGGACATGACTGGGGGCAGCCGTGGCCTAATGGTTAGGGAGTCGGACTTGTAATCAAAAGGTTGCAGATTCGAGTCCCAGGTCCGGCAGGGATTGTCGGTGTGGGGAGTGAATAATCAGCGCTCTCTCTACCCTCAATACCACGACTGAGGTGAGACCCTTGAGCGAGGCACCGAACCCCCAAACTGCTCCCCGGGCGTCGCAGCGATAGCAATATGGCTGCCCACTGCTCCGGGTGTATGTTCACGGTGTGTGTTCACTACTGTGTGTGTGCACTTGGATGGGTTAAATGCAGAGCACAAATTCCGAGTATGGGTCACCATACTTGGCCACACGTCACGTCACTTTCACTTTTTCACTTTCACTCTTGACTTGGCTTTGGAACAACGGCTGTATTTCTGTGGTTTTGCAATCCTCCTCCAATCCACAGAATCAAAGAGTAATCCAAGGGCAGGCAAGGGGTCAATAGGCGGGTGGAGAACAGTCACGGGAACAAAGGAGATCGGCAACGGGAGGAAAACCAAGAAATAACGCTCGGAATTGACAGTAAACTATTCAAAACTTCGCAAGGAAATAGTGGGAGAACCGGTCTATTTATACTGAGAGTGTGAACTAAGATGGCCGACTAAAGGCCAATTCACACCGCACCGACAAGCGCCGACAGAGTTGGAGTTTGTCGGTTCAGTGTGTTACCCCTGTCAGTATCTGTTGGTGTTGGTCGGAGTTGGTTTTCACATGACTGAACATGCTTAACCCTCTGGGGTCGACGGTCGCGCCAGCTCACTTTTTTTAAGATCAGTGCGAAATACACTAAAAATACTCTGTCGATATTAGTCACACAAATAAGAGTTATACACCATTTGAAATGGTTAAGTGTATACTTTTTTTTGTGTACACTCACAATAACAACTGAACTTTGTTCTTTTTTTAAATAAAGAAAACAGACGGGGTGTTTTTTCTGTCTTCTGCGTCTCCGCGCACTGCGATTAGAAACACATGGATGGAAAGCTTAATATCTCTACTTTTAAATAAAGCAAGTCTTGAAAACAAATGTTCTGTTATAAAGTAATCCGTATGAAACCAACAGCATGTTGAGTTTTGCACTCAGATCTAATTATAAGTTAATGCGCCACGCCCTCTCTCTGGTTTCACTTTTGATATGATAATTAGCCATGTGCGCCGCGCGGGGATGTTAACGCCCACATCGCCGAAACCAACCTTGAGAAATCATCGAGCTCATCTCAGCTACTGTTCGCTTATGGAAGAAGACACACTGAGAGGAATAAACACAGAATTCACCTCAGATGAAGAACAGAATGTGACGCGCGGCTGATCCACGTGAGGCGATCGTTATGATGAGCAAGTAATGTTTCTTATTTGCATTAGTTAACGTGATATTCTCACATAAACTTGAACACAAAGCTTGTTTTTCCAAAACTATAACTCTTGGCTAAAAGGTTTGAAATTGAGTGAAAAGGATAGGTACAATGCATAAAATACAATACAATTCATTGTATCTAAATGAAGTCTTCATGGTCTAATATAAAACACAATACAATATAAAAGTAATAGGACTGTACTGTTTTTAGCGATCGCATACCTGCATCACATATGACTGTTTCACGTGAGTCTAGTTTTATTAGCATTATTTGTACGGCAGTACCAGGGGTAGTTCAGTAAATAAAATTGAAGTATATATACTTGTTTGACTTTACAAAATCTGTTGTTTTTGTTATACAAATCTGTTGTTTTTGCTATTAGTGATTGATAGTAGCAATAATAATATAGTTTCTTTTATTTTGTTATTAGCATTTGTAAGTGCACTGTAATCTAATATTTCTAAAATCTAATATTTTACTGATGTAATTATGTTTACATGGTCATAATTCAAACAATATGTGTACTTGTTTGGCATTACAGAAACAGTGATAATAATATAGGTTCTCTAATTGTTATCTGTATGATCACCCTTTTTTAACAGATTTGCTAGTGAAAAGTGTTAATATAACTTCACATTTGTAGCACTGCAAGCAAGGCACAACACTTTTCCACATAGAGGAATTACAATGAAATAGATGAAAATCTTTGAGCATTCTCACATTCTTTCTTCACAGCACTCCAACTTGATAGGCGAACATTAGCTTTGATGGGGAAACATTAGCCATTGTGGGAGTGTCTTTTGTCTCTCCTTGTGTGAATTACATGAATATTCAGAGCTATTATCACTCCCATGAATATGGCAATGCTGGCCAAATGATCAAATGATTATATCATTGTTTGTGATGAAGTGGTCAGAATGATTCTCACATCACTGTGAAGTAAATATTCTAGCCTACAAGACTGATTACTCCAATGATTTCATCAGAACTATTCAGTATGTGTTTTAAGGCCATACTTTAGCTAAAAGTTTTTTCCTAAAATGTGCTAACCACGCATAATATTTTTTTTCTACAAAATGCAAACATGTACATCCATCTTTCTCACATATTATTGTAGCACAGTTTGTGGTGAATACACAAAAAATACATATGGGCAATTAGTATGTTATAAGTAGCTGAAATAAGCACAAATGTCCAGGCATGTCAACACACCTCAAGGGGCCCAAAATCACCTCAGACCCCAGAGGGTTAATGCTTAAGGCCTGTTATGTTCTTCGCTCCGATAGCGCTGTCCAGATTCCAACTAGAGCCCCTATAAAAAATAGTTACGTTTTGTAGGGTATGCAATGGCAAAGTGATTATATTTTGTTTCGTTTTTTAAAAAAAGTTAATTTAGAAAAACGTTTGAAGCATTTTTTGTTGGTTAAATATAAGTTTTTATTTTTTAAAGTAACAAACAGCGGCAAGCAGTAGACTGTTCAGAGTCAGTTTGATCAATTTGCCTTCTCAAATCATCACGACTTGACTAAAATAAAATCTATAGATATAGAACAGTTCAAGCATAAAAAATTAAACGTTAAACCTAGATAAATGTTTGCTGTTAGGTGCATATCCAATTGTTTGTGCAGAGAGTGGAAGCTAAAGTCGCTTTGCAGGACATGGTGCCAGCACGATCACTTGCATTTTTTTTTCAGTGGAAACAATTTAAAATTATCCGTCAGCAAAGGTAAGAGTAAAATATCAATCGGAACTGTAAAGGGTCTACTTTTATTTCAGCCTATTGTGTGCGCTATTGTGTTTCATCTTGTTGTGTGCAATACCTTAAGAAAATAAAAGATGCAGGTTTTTATGAAATTAAGCCCAATTCTCCAGTTACCATGCACCACTCCCTGGCTGTATGCGACGTCAAACTTTCAGTTTCATTTTCAGAAGTTTGCACGTCTGTGGGCTGTAGAGAGGTTCGTCCATGTCGGGTCTTATCTGTGGAGATGTGTGTTGTAGTAGTGCTGTTGTAAAAATCAATATCAGTCCATCATTTTTTATTTATTCTCTCTCTCTCTGTCTGTGTGAGTGAGCGAGTGCTGTGAATGGAGAGCTGTTTTTTTTGTTATTGTTTGGTACACGGCTGAGGTGGGGTGTTTTTTTTCTTCTTTTTTTATATGCATGAGAAAGGTAAGACATCATTTATTGTTTTCCCGTTTTTGAATATGGTGGAGAAGTATTGTGGTAGCATCTTTGAAAGTTTGCGCGAAATGGCGTCCTTTGTGATGCCGCCGCTGTCTATTGGACACGGGGTTCGGTTCATTACGGATCCCGGTGTAACAGTGGAAGAGGCTTTGCTTGCTGTAGGCGAACAGGTTGGTTACGATAATATATCTTATGCTTCTCGGATGAACAAAGCTGCTGTTGTTTTCTTGAAAGAGGAACGTTTGGTTCATGAGATGATTGAAAGTGGAGTTTTCATTAATGATATGTTTGTTCAAGATTCTCTGCTATCTGTTCCTTCATCGAGAGTAATTATTTCAGGTGTTCCACCCTTTATTCCTAATGAATTGATTGAACAAGAGTTGCGTAGGTTTGGAAATTTTTCTAGTGGTTTTAAGGCGGTCATCCTTGGATGTAAGGATGCCCGCTTAAAGCATGTATTTTCACTTCGGAGGCAAGTGTTTATGTTTTTGGACTCTCCGACAGTCTCTGGATGTTTCGTTCAAGATAAAGTACGAAGGAGGTTATTACACTGTGTATGCTAGCTCAGGGAGCATGAAGTGTTTTGAATGTGGGGACGTGGGGCACAAGCGTCTTACTTGTCCTCATAGAGAGCAAGTGAAATGTGTAGAGAGGCCCATTGAACAACAGGATGAGGATAATGGACAAAAGGTTATAGCTTCTTGCAGTCATTCTGCTTCTTGTGATGAACAGGTGTTTAGTGTGGCTGATTGTCACACCTTTGCAGTGGGTAAAGCTGTAATTTGCTGATTGGTCAGTTTGAATGTCTCACATTTGGGTTTTAGTCACATGGTCAAGGAAGGGATAAAAGAAGATTGTAGTTGTTGCTCTGTCTCTCTTTTTCTTTGCCCCCTCTTTGCTGGAGCTCTGTCCTCTCTTTTTTCCTCTCTCTCTCTCTCGCTCTCTCTCTCTCTCTCTCTCTCAGGTAACGTTTTACATACTCAACTGTGAGAGACAGAATCTAAAATAAAAATCCAGAAAATCACATTGTATGATATTAAAATAATTAATTTCCATTTTATTGCATGAAATAAGTATTTTTATACAATAGAAAAACATAATTTAATATTTGGTACAGAAACCTTTGTTTACAATTACAGAGGTCAGACTTTCTGTAGTTCTTGACCAGGTTTGCACACACTGCAGCAGGGATTTTGGCCTACTCCTGCATAGAGTGGGGTGATTTGTGCCAGGGGGGAAGTAGTTCCACCCCTTGTTTCTGGAAAACCATAGAAGAAATTGGTCATATGACCACATAATTTTGAAAAGCCATCCATTTTACTCATCCTCCAAATAAGAGAGACACATGGCATGAGAGGTAACACATTTTAGCTCAAAAAAGTTTTTTTTCCTTTCAAAGTAAATTTTTTATGATTCAGGTTTTTTGATTGTAGTGTGTGAAAAATCATAGACAGGTTTGAAAACATTTCACACATGTTTTAGTGCTTTAGCAGGCTACACAATGAGTCTATACAGTTAGCATGATGTTAGCGCTTAACTGATGGATCATGCTAGTTTTTCAAACTTGTGGGTCTGGGGTGATTTGTGCCAAAGGGCCTGGGTTAAGTTGTGCCAGTGGCACAACTCCCCCTCACTTATGATTATTTTCAACATATTATTATGTACATTGTACACTTAAACTATGTGACATTCTTAATTTTAGACCAAAACCCATCATGCCTACATACTCACAGGGGATAATCTGGAGAAGTGAGGAGATGGGCATGCCTTATCAGTGTTTGACTTAGGCCTACCTGCCATTCGTTTAATTTAGCTAACACTAATGACAATGCAAACTCAAAACTGAAATCAGAGATAAGTTTTATTAAGTTTTTAAGTGGCCTAAGTCACAATAGGATGTTTAGAAATTAGCCTAGTCACTTTGTCATAAACTGTGCCGTTGTGGCTCCCTCCCTTCACCATCAGAGGGAGCCTTCATTTCACCATGGACCATCATTTCCCATAACCCCCTTCTCATGGACCTCCTGTTACCTCTCACCTCTCACCTTAGTCTGCCATCTTAGTTCACCCCTCAGACCATATATAGGCCGGTTCTCCCTCAGTCTGATTGCGAAGTCTTAACTTGCCCAGTCTGTTAATTCCAAGCGTTTCCCTAGTTCTTGATTTTCCGTGTTTTGACCCCCATAGTTTCCTCGTCCTTGATCATTCGCTGCCTGCCTTTTGACCCCCCCGCTTCGTCTCCCCGACTATTCTTTGGATTATCTGTTTTGCTCCCATTACTCCTGTTGACTCCACAGCACATTCTCTCAACCCTACAAGCTATAAAAGACTAATATCTTGTCTGGAAGGTCCACCTATCCACTCAGTCAAGTCAGCACTAGCCAACATCCAGTCAGCCCAGTCTCTAAAGTCTGAAAGCACGGCCGCCTTTCCAGAGTCAACACCTGTCATGGCCGCCCTTCCAGAGTCAGCACCCGTCATGGCCGCCCTTCCAGAGCCAGATCATATCACTGCGACACTCGACCGGTTGGAGGACACCCTCGCTTCACTCCGCAAGCTACAACAAGCTGCAAGCTGTCTCGCCTCCTGAGTCAAGCCCTGTCTTCGCAGCAGCTCAGTCTCCACAGTCAATCGTCTTCGCCGCTGCTCAGGCTCCACAGTCAAGCCCTGTCTTCCCAGCTGCTCAGGCTCCAGAGTCAAGCATATTCACAGCTGCTCAGCCTCCACAGTCAAGCGTCTTCGCAGCGGCTCAGCCTCCACAGTCAAGCGTCTTCGCAGCGGCTCAGCCTCCACAGTCAAGCGTCTTCGTCGCAGCTGCTCCTCCCTCTGAGTCAAGCATCATCGTCGCTGCCGCTGCTGCTCCTCCAGAGTCAAGCCTCGTCGCTGCCGCTGCTGCTCCTCCAGAGTCAAGCCTCGTCGCTGCCACTGTTCCTCCAGAGTCAAGCCTCGTCGCTGCTGCTGCTCCTGAATCAGGTCCCTTCGCAGCTGCTCCTGAACCCTGTCACAACACAACTGCACACACACCAAGCCAAGCCACGGCTAGCTACCTTTACGGCGCTCAGTCAAGCCACAGCTTTTGTTCCAGTACCAAGCCTTGTCACAGCAGTTGTTCCTGAGCCCAGCCCCATCATTGGCACCACTCCTGTGCTGGCCTTCACTGAGGCCGTGCTCCTCCTGAAAACTGCTCTTTGGGTTGTCTGGTCTGCGTATACCACCACTGAGTCCTCAGAGACTCAGAACCTCTGAGGGTGGCCTCCTCCTCCGAGGTGGCCGAGGCCACGGATCCTCAAGCCGAGGGGGAGGTCGCACCTGCTCCCTGCACGGTGGTAGTGCCCAGCAACCCACACCACTCTGAGCTCTCACCTAGTCCCAATTTGGTCGCTGAGGCCCTCTATACGCTGGGAATCCAGCCCAACCTGGCCAGGAACTTGGGCTCCGAGCTTTCTCTCTCTGTGTGTGTCTGTCTGTCTATGCTACAAATTACAGACCTGTCTGCTCCACCCTGGGGGGACTCCGTTCCGCCCTGGAGGGTCCCTGTCCTGTCTGCTCTGCCCTGGGGGGATTCCGATCTGCCCTGGAGGGCTCCTGTCCTGTCTGATCCGCCTTGGAGGGCATCTGATTCTCTCTCTCTGTGTGTGTGTGTGTGTGTGTGTGTGTCTGTCTATGTTCTGTGTTACAGACCCGTCTGCTCTGCTCTGCCCTGGGGGGATCCCGTTCCACCCTGGAGGGATTCTGTCCTGTCTGCTCCGACCTCGGGGAATCCCGTTCTGCCCTGGAGGGTTCCTGTCCTGTCTGTTCCACCCTGGGGGGCTTTCGTGCCACCCTGGAGGGTTCTAGTCCCGCCTGATCCACCCTGGAGGGCGTCTGACTCGCCCGATCCACCCTTGTGGGCGTCTGATTCATCTGCTCTGCCCTGGAGGGTGCCTGCTCTGCCCAATCCGCCCTGGTGGGCGTCTGACTCATCTGCTCTGCCCTGGAGGGTGCCTGCTCTGCCCGATTCGCCCTGGAGGGCATCTGTTTCATCTACCCTGCCCTGGAGGGTGCCTGCTCCACCTGATCCGCCCTGGTGGGCATCCGATCTGCCCTTGAGGGCATCTGCTCCGCCGTGGAGGCTGTCTGCTCTATCTTTGTGGTCTTCTAGGCATCCTTGGCAGCTCTGTTGCTTGGCTGCCGGCAGCTCCTGGACCTTTTGCCCTGACTATCTCTGTCAGCCCGCATGGACCTAGTCCTCCCCTTTGTACTCTGTCCCACCCCCCCTCCCCTTGGTGTTATTGGACTGTGTCGAGTGTCTGGAAGCCGCTCCTAAGGCATATGGATCCGCCTGCTTCCTGTCTCTTTTCTCGTTACACACTTTATTTTTATATGTTAGATAACTGACAGACAGCATTTTATGTATGTCAACAGGCATCTATTGCCAAAGCCTTTTTGCATGAAATGATTCACAAATATCATATATTGTGTACTTAAGTTTTTTGTGTTTTCCCAATAACTACAAAATATGACTTATTCCAACTGTTTAATAGGATGACAACATCTAAATAAACCTTAAATTAGTAATTTTGTATTGAATTTGTTCATATTATTAAAACATTCTGTTTTGCTTCAGAAATCACTGGCACAATTTACCCCAACTTATTCCCCCAAAGGCACAACTTACCCCACACCAGGGGCAAGTTGTGCCACGAGACCACTTTTTTCCCAAAAGCTATATTTCTGAAACAATTTATTTCAGATCCAAAGTTATTGTTCTCAGGGATGTACCACATCCTGAAATATATGTACATCCTTAAGTTGAAGGCATTACTGTCATGGCCTCACTTTAAAGTCACTTTGAGTAAAAACTGGCACAACTTACCCCACTTTCCCCTGCAGGTCTTCTCCAGATCTTTCAGGTTTTGGGGCTGTCACTGGGCAACACAGAGTTTCAGCTCCATCCATATATTTTCTTTTGAATTCAGGTCTGGAGACTGGCTAGGCCACTCCAGGACCTTGAAATGCTTCTTACGGAGCCACTCCTTAGTTGCCTTGGCTGTGTGTTTGGGGTCATTGTCATGCTGGAAGACAAAAATCCTTGTGTGATTTTCATTTAAGCTTTTCTTGATTGTTTGTATGTATAACTGATTTTAATCATTCTCACCAACAAGAGCAGACTAAAAATGGAAAAAAATATATATAACTGGAAGAAGTTCATTTGCCCCATTATCTCTGTTTAAGAATTCTGATCCCTCTCTCAAAGATGCTGTGAAAGTTCTCAGCGTAAAAGATAAGGGGATATACAGGTGCTGGTCTCTGTTGCAGGTGTCTTCAATATTGAACCTTTTAACAATATTCTAATTTTCTGAGATACTGAATTTGGGTTTTTTATTAGTTGTCAGTTATAATAATCAAAATTAAAAGAAATAAACATTTGAAATATATCAGTCTGTGTGTAATGAATGAATATAATATAAGTTTCACTTTTTTAATGGAATTAATGAAATAAATCAACTTTTTGATGATATTCTAATTATATGACCAGCACCTGTATATGCTAATTATATGTCGCTAACAGGAAAGATCAATGAAATTATATTTTTAAAATAGTAAATACATTTAGTTTCAATTATGATGTACCAAAATATATTTTTTAAAGTATTTCTGTGGCAAGAAAATGAATGCTTTTAAAATATATATATTTATATATGGCCAAAATATATATTGGTAGAAAATATATTTTAGCAATCAAATATATTTGGAAATATATATTTTTTGCTGTATGGGTGGGGGTACAACTAGAAGACGCAAAAAATACATTTGCAGTGTGTGTGTGTGTGTGTGCACGTGCACATGTATATATGTGCCGTTTGCTCATTTGTTTTGATTTCTCATTGAGAATCTCTCTCACACAGGCATGTGACCTCACATGCAATAATGATTTCATCTAAAATATGTTTGATGTTTTAATTGGATTGCTTGTGCTCTCGGGCAGGTAAAATTACTTTACTTGGCCCTTTCAAAACATCTACATTAACAAATGTTCATGTTGAGCTTTGCTGTTTGGTATAAAAACATCAAATAATGTGAAAGCATTAGTCAATATGTGTAGTATACATTTTATTTTATATCGAACTGTGTGTTTTGCCTTCAGTAGTTCAAGTTCCAGCTCCTTTTTTCCAAAGCTTCTTATTTGCTGGACTGTTTTACCTTTAAAAAGTTTTTACTGTTTAAAAGTTGTAGCACCAAAAATGGCATGTTGCGTCCTGTAAAAATGATCTTGCATTTTTCACTAAGTAGTAAACGTGACACCTGTAAATGTTATGTGTATGAAAACAAATACAACTTTAAGTGGCTATTTGATGGTTTAAAAATATTTTTTTTGTTTAATACTGAACATGAGTGATCAAACTGTGTATCTGTAGGATTAATGCACATTATGCTCATGAAGGTTTTTTAGGTGCTGCTATACAGCAAATGTGAATACAGCAAGTAAAGTATGTACTATATACATGATATATACATAACATTTTGACTCATTGATAATTTATCATTTATAAACAGTTCACAAACCTCTACATAAAATCTCACAATTTCTATTTTTACTAGCTAAACAAGTGTCGTTTAAATAAACCCCACTGAAACATCTCAGAGATGTGAAATTATCAAAGCTATAACTGTGATCGGGTTTCTAATGGCACACTGACATCTACTGGATCGATAAAGTTCATGCTGCTGCTGAAAATGAAAATAGGCATGAGCTGTGTGCTAATGAGCTGTGGGGCTTGTTTCTTGCTACAACACTCCAATCACAGTATGAACCAGTATGAACCAATCCAACAGTAATTGGTTAAAAAAGACAATTTTTTAAAACAAACAATTAATCAAACAAGCATTAAATAATAATTTAACAAATAAATAGTACATTTGTCTGTAAAAATATATTGAGGGGTTGCAGCGCCCTCTGCAGGAGGACATATGATTTACTCAAATGAGTCATCAGTTTCAGACCTGCATGGATTCCACTTCAGCTGAGCAAACCGAAAGTGTAAGAATCTCAAGCGTAAGAAACTAGAACTTAATTCCCCATGGTAAGTTCACAAACTTCTTATAATGTTACTGAAGGTTTTACAGGGAATCATTTCATACTTCATATTTACACTGTGATCAAAGACAAAGTGAGATTGTTTACATTGTGAGAATTCCATAGCTTTGGCTTTTGTTTTCCAGTGTGTACAGTTAAACATTTAAATCAGATTTCAATCAATTATGCACAAAGTTTGGATTTGGCTGACAGTCTGAACAAGACTTAAGCATCTGTTCAGTAGTCCTTAAAAACAGACAACACAATTTATCATCAATTTAAATAGTAGTGCTTCTAATTAAGTGAAAAAAAAAAAAACAGTTGTAAATGTTCATTTAGTCTGTGTTAAGGGCACTGCACTTTGACCATAAGTGTGGGTGATTTTGACCTCCTTTCTTCTGAGACATCAATGTCCTGCCATGTTAGGTGTTTCTGTCTAAAGCCGGGACTTTGCTTTTTTACTTGCGTTGTGAGCTTATGTTTGCTTTTTTAATTTCATTGTGTTGTTAGCTTTTTTAATGGTGTTGTGTTGTGCACTACTGGGCCATTGTAAAAAATTAATAAGTGAGGCTCTTCTAAAAAAATGTTTTAGTTAATGTATCTTCGTTACCTATAGTGATATAATTATACAACATGAAATTTGGGCAAAACACATGTAACAGTATATAATGCTTTCAATTGTAAATAATTACGGATTCATCTTTTTTAGCATTTACAAGCTGAAATTAGTGAATTCTCACTGTTTATTTCATTATTTAGCCTTATAGTTATTTGAATTAAGTGCCTATTCTATAGGGTATTTATTGAATTACTTTATGTATATCAGCAAGTGAAAAAGTTGTGGTGAAGCTTATGAAAAGAATGTTTGTTTAGCAGTGTATTTGCAGCCTGTGCGTTAATAATTTGTGCTGTAAAAAATGGGAATGTTAAGGTACAGTTGTTGCATGAAAACCTAGCCCATTATTGTTTGAAAACATTGATGAATGAAATGTGTTATATTTGGTTTGGAGTGGAATAGAGTGTGAGCAGAAATATAAATCGGTGCCTGTGATTACCGTTGCCCTGTTTCTTCCTTACCTCCTCTTTTTTTCACTTCAGGCTGCCTGACAGATTTGTCCTCTTCGTTATGTTTAACATGCGTGTTTATGTGTGTGCGCATTAGGAATTAACTTTTTCAGTTAATTCTTAAATTAAGCAAACTCAAATTCCATAGGAATGGATTAAAAATGCTCAGGTTCTGCTCTGCTCCAGATCATGCATTATTTTCTAATCTATACCACCGTGAGGACGTGCTGCACCTGTTTGAAAAGGCGGTCGAGGCCGTAAAAGCATAACCAGTGTAAGGAAAGAGCATGGAAAAATGTTGGCGTTATAGCTATAACATTGCTGTTGGTTTAAATGGTTGGTCATCGGGGGACCCCTTAAAATGCAGGGCCCCGGGCATTTGCCTGCTCCATTGCTACACCAATGCACGCCTGCCTCTGCATACACCAAATGGCTCTTTCAACTCTTTTGTCCTTCCCTGCTGGAATGATAGAAAAGGAAAAAGAACAGTACACATATAAGCAACTTTAAGCACATACAGTATATGGTAACAATAAATAATGCACACAAAATACAAAAAAACTTAATTATTTATAGAAAAAATAAATAAAAGTACCACAACAAAACTTGTGATTTCATGTCTATGTACATTTTAATGCATTTAATTAAATCTATTGAGTGCCACTAAGCTTTTTTCTATCACCATCGATAAAGGTATACCATCATAAGCAATGTATTATCACCCAAACCTGCACTGCATGAAAAGGCGTGTTTCTGGACTGTTCACTGCAGTGCACAAACAGCATGTTTTTGTGTATGTGCCCTGGCTTTTCTGATTTCTTGACATGGACAGAAACTGACTTTTTTGTGTGTGGCAGTTTTCTAGTCCGATTAGTTTTTTCATGAGTCCCTTGCTTGTCCTGGGCTGCAGGTTCTACAGTTTACTTATGCTTACGGTATTTTGGGAAATGCAGCTTAGAGCAGTTCAACTGCCTGCTGGTCTTCAGAAAAATCCTCCAAGTCCTCCAAATTCTTTGGTTTTCTAGCATCTTCTGCATATTTGAAAAAAAGCCAAAACTGTTTGTATGTGTGAAACAGTAGCTGCGTTTACATGGACCCTAGTAATCCGATCGTAATAGAACTAGAAGCACAGAATAAAAAATAAGAAGAATAATCTGAATAAAAGTAACATGTAACCACATGATTCAGCTTGAATTGGCCAGATCTGATACAAATTTCGATCAGATTGTATGGGGGGGGGGTTATTCCTTTTGTAATCCGAGTGAGAGAACATCTAAACACTTGATCGAATTGAAAATCAAAACTTGAAAGTAATGCGCATGTGCAGTGATGTAAAATAGTGTGACTCACAGAACGAGCTGTCCTTCCTGATGAATAAAGTGTCAAAAATTAGTTTTGGTCATTGTAAAATTCTGCTTTCACTTTACTTCTGTAAAGTGGAGCAGCACAATGTTCCTCCAGTCCTTGTTTAAGACTCTCATCAACAGACGACTGGTTTTGGTTGCGGAAAGGGGCACTTTTGCTGTTTTTAAGCAAGTAAGCAGCACAGCACAACAGTTCACGTGCTGGTTGTCACCTAATTAGGAGCTGATGTATCCTAAATATTAAGTGCTTTTAAAACAACAGCCCAGGAAACTCTGTATATTCATGCAGTGTGCACATGTCAAAAGAGTAAATCCAATCAGAAGCTTGTGACATACAAACACCCATATCACCTGATCACGCCTGATCACTTTATTTAGCGTTCATGTAAACACTACTTTCGGATTTGTCGATCAGAATAAATTCATTCCGATCTAAGCAAAAAGTGTCCATGTAAACTTACCTAGTGAGAACAGCAGGCTAATTTCAGTGAATTAAGAATACCCCTATCCTCTGCCATGTCCTTTCTATTTATTTTGTGGAAACTGTCAATGGTGGTTCTGTCACATTTTCACAATCCTTCAGATGAATGGTTGGGTCTGAGAACCTGTAAGGATCCTGTGAAAAAAAAAAATGATAAAACACATTTTCTGTAATATGAAGTTGTGGCCTCGAGATACTGTGTTGAGGGAACAACATTGATTTTTTTTTATATATGTGACCCTGGACCACAAAACCAGTCATAAGTCGCTGGGGTTTATTTGTAGCAATAACCCAAAATACATTGTATGGGTCAAAAGTATTGATTTTTCTTTGATTTATGTTATTAGGTAAAGATCATGTTCCATGAAGATATTTTGTAAATTTCCTATCATAAATGTATCAAAACTTAATTTTGTCCGATCCTAACAAACCATACATCAATGGAAAGCCTATTTATTCAACTTTCAGATGATGTATAAATCTTAATTTTGAAAAATTTACACTTTTGTGGTCCAGGGTCACATATGTAAATAAACCTGTGTGACCATAGCAACCTGGGATTATCAGAGATGGATAAAACATTTTTATCCATCCTACAGTCTTGTAAATCTGTTAATTGGTTGTGTATTTTTATTTAATTGTATATTATTATTATTATTATTATTATTATCATTACTATTATCATTATTAATAATAATAATAATCATCATCATCATCATCATAATCATAATATTATTAAACTTAATGTGATGTAACTTCTAGTGTGTGCAACTAAAAATAAAACGGAAATATCCTGTATCCAGAAATCTCATATTGAGTGTATGGATGTGTACGGAACTCAGCACACTTGGCATGGGAAATTTTTGTACATGGGTCATACACCTTAAGTTTCACTGAAATTTCCATTGTCCGATATATCCTGGAAATTAGTCTTTTCATACAGTGCTACAATTGTTGCTGTTTTAAAATGTATATTTTAAATGTTTATATTTTGTGTAATTTTAACCCTTATTTTGGACATAATGTATTGTATAGCATACATACTGTGGATACATTCACTATATTTGTTTCATAGCCTTCAGTTTGCACCATTATTGGAGGACAACCTTTGGCAGGATGTGGAATTAAAAAAAAATTTAATTTATCAATACAGATAAATAAAAAGTGTTAAATTGTGTTGTGCTAATGCAGGACACAGAGACATTGTAGATATATCTAGAGAAAGCTTGATATTTATACTTTTAAGTGTTATAAATACTCTGCAATCCATATGAAACCAACGCCATGTCCAATCTGTCCCCTTGGAGCTAATTATATTTAATTTGATCATGCCCATGAGCTACTTTGCTTTCATATTAATATTGGCTAATTGAGAAATGCAGGGTGGTAAACATCCACATCACCGTAAACAAAGCAGCGAGACTTTTCGTCAAGTTCATCTGTGTTACTGTTTGTTTCTGAAAGAAGATGTGCTGTGAGGAATAAGACTTATATTTACCTAGATCAGAAAAAGAATGTGATGTGACGTGTGGCTGATCCAACAGAGATTTCCAAACTATAATTCCTGACTAACAAGTGAACGAGACTTTCATGGACAGTGAATTATTTTTCCTTTTTTTTCACTAACTATGCATAAACATTGTTTTCTCTAAAACACAAACATGTATATTCATGATGTTTACATATTATTGTAACCCAGTTTGTGCTGATTACAATGTAATCAGATTTTAGTCATTACAATGTTTTTAAGATGTACTGAAAAAAGCACAAATGATGTAACAGGGCATGTTAAAACTTCTTCAGGGCACCAAAACACCCTCACACCCCTGAGGGTTAAATGATTTCTCAGAAAAATTGATTCATATTTTTTTTTTCATATTTAGAGATTATACAGATTTAACACTAGAACTACTGGAATTCTATAACTACTAGAAAGGACATATCGGTCATTCTGGCCACTCATGTCAACTATACAGAATGCAATTTTTGTCACATCATATTTACGTTCTAAGCTTCTGTTGAGGTTTAGAACTAGCTTTGAATGTCTGTCACAGCAGTTTAGAGGTGCCTGTGGAAGTATGACCACCAGAATAAATTCATTGCAATATACTGATTCAAATTAGTAATCAATAATAATTATTTTAGCACTCGCCTCCCCTGCGGAGGAGAGGATGAAGCAGGGGCGGGCACTATCATCAAACATTTAAAAGGAAGCCGGCACCACGACCCTGACGAAAGTTAAAATGCCAACAAATATAGATTGAAGCAAAAGATTTTGGTAGATAAAAACGTGTTGTAAATTAAAGAAATGTTTAGGTCTATCTTTTTTATACATTTTGACTTTGGACTTAACAATGCTCTGCATTTAATTGGAGATGTTTATATCAGATGTTTATATATAATGGAAACAAATATGCAGCCATCACTAGAATCAAAATCCATGAATAGATGGATCTGTTAAGTAGGTAAGTAGGTAAAATCAGGACACAAACATTTAAATGAATGTCAAAATTATTAGTTCATCAACAACAACGGAAAGTCTAGGTTACGTAGGTAACCCACGTTCCCTGAAGGAGGGAACAGAGACGTTACATAGGAACTAGCTAGTGACCAATCACCTCTGAGCTAAAGAGAAAGGGCCAATGAATATTGGCTAGTGGATTTGCATAGGCCGTAGCCACTCCCCCGTACATACAGGTATATAAGATGGCAGCACGCATACACACATTCAGGTTTCTGCTGAAGAGCCGAGCCGTGGCCCAGCCACAGTGGGAGCGGCCCAGGATTGTGGCAAGGGATTGTAATGTCTCCGTTCCCTCCTTCAGGGAACATGGGTTACCTATGTAACCTAGACATTCCCCCTCAGTCGTTTACTACGAAGTTACATGGGAACCACCCAATGGAAAACACCACAATCCCGAGGCCACGCTACGTGGAGTCCAAATGCTGGCAGGAAAGCGTGCCAGGACAAATGGGCTCAACACGTAACCTGCCCGACGCTTGGAGCAGTCGTGGGGGGACAGAGACAATGACAAGATTCTAGTCATGTGGAAAGAAAGAGAAACATATACATATTCTGGATATAGATATGTAAGGGGGAAACGATTGTAACCACAAAGTATATTGAGATATGATGCCACAACCAGCGGGCGAAGGAACTCCGGCAGGAGCACAGCTGCGAACTACTCCGGCCTAGGAATGCGGGGCAAGGAGGACCCAGAGTACACTGATGGAACAGCTGGGAATATAGTGCACGGATCCTGGAGGAATGGTGCAGCAAGCCGACACCGAGCCGGCCTCCTGCCAGAAACCTGATTTCTTTAAACACACAGGAGGACACAGGCTCAAATGCAGAGATTATGGAACCTCGCGGAGATACTGGTGTCGCCCAGCCCGCAACTCTACAAATATCGCTAGAGAGGCACCATGCACCAGCGCATAGGAGGAGGCAACACTCCAGAGGGAGTGAGCTCGAACTCCTAGGGGGCATGGCTAACCCTGAATCTCTTTCAAGGTGATGGCAACCCACCACTGGCCAACCTCTGCCTGGGTACAGCATTTTCCTCTGCTGTCCTTAGCAACAAGGAGCTGCTCAGAGCATTTGAAGCTCCGGGTGCGGAACATGTAAACCTGTGGGTACCGCAACATGGGCTGGGTCTGCCTCCTCCGGGTAGAGCTTGCAGTTCACCACCTACTCTGGGGGGACAGATGGGAACTTGTGGCACACAACCGGACCGGGTCCCCGGCAAGCGTGAGAGTAGCCAGCTGGATTAATGGCACACTTCGTTGACAGAAGTGCTTGTAGGTTCACCCTCAAAGAAAGGCGAGCATGGTCAGGAGCAAGGATATCTCAGCTCTACTGAAACCGGGGGCTCAAAGGGAGCACATCGCAGCTTAGAAGGCTGTGGAAAGCTCCCAGGAGGGGAGAGGTGCGGACCGAAGGTTTTTCTTTCTACTTGCACCTCTACAGAACCTAACGACAAGGTGAAGCTCCCCCGGCATAATAGCAAGCTGCAATTGCTGCAACATATCTTATCAAAGGGGGGCAGCCTGCTTTCCAACTTCTCCTGCCGGGAGAAGAGCATCACACCAATCGAACATTTCAGAGGGTTCTCTAGTGAGGAGAACAGTAGTCAACGAACAGACTCCACCTCAGTGCAAAGCCAGCCTCATAGGGGGGCCTAGCCAGTGAAGGTCAATGTGGTCTACCATGTCCTGTCCCGCCACCTAGCAAGCAGCAAAACAGAGCACAGGTGCCAAACTGTGCCCACCCCCTGAAGGCAGTTTATACTCCAGGGGGCTTTCCCAGGGAGGGCTGCCGTGAGGAGCAAAGGCTGGCAAACCAGGTCCGGGTGGGCCAATACGGTGCAACCAACAGAACCAGCTCCTCGTCCTCCCTGAACTTGCACAAGCTTGTGCAAGGAGGCTCACTGTGGAAGAAGGCGTAGATCTGAGTCGAGGTAAAATCGTTACATGAGAACACACACACTCAGTTCCACTCGTGACCTGCTGCAAGCATGTCAGGACAAATGAATTCAGTGGCGAGTGGCACCACCTTTCTGCAGCCAGCTCAACACCGTGGTGTAGGGGCTACCTCGGTGGAAGCAGCGGAGAGCGGAGCTGATGACGAAGCCGCGGGGGGGGGGGCGCCGTCGGCGAGCAGACAGAGGCTGGGCACCCGGGGGTCCGGAGGCCTGGCGCCGGAACCATACAAGTTTGTTAGCCTCCGTCTGTTTTTGCAGTGCCAGAAATTGCTGGGCGAAGCAAAAAGGCAAAAAGGCCGGCCTGGGAGATGGGAGCATCGAGAAAGTGTACTTTGTCAACGACAGCAATCCGCGCCAGGCTCAGCCAGAGATGGGACAGCACCGCGAACACTGTCTGGAGAGCAGTGTCGTTCGCCGCATGCAGCTCCTGCAACACACCTTGGTCAGAACCTCCCTCGTGCAGTTCTTTCAGTACCCTGGCTTGATAGGCTTGCAGGATAGCCATGGCATGCAGGACAGTGGCGAGGCTCTGAAGCAAAAATCTGAATGAGTTTATGCGCGCCGCGAAAACAGCACACAGATACATTATACATATACCCGGAGAAAGCCTGATATTTCTACCCTTAAACGAAGTAAGTCTTATCGAAAACAAATATTCTGTGATAAAGTAATCCTTATGAAAACAATGCGATGTCCAATCTCCCGCTTGGATCTAATTAAGTTTTAATTTGTCACCGCCCATAAATTGCTTTCGCTTTCATATTACAATTAGCCATGTGAGAATCGCGGGAGTTAAACGCCCACATCACCGTCAACAAAGCAGCAAGACTTCAAGTTTATCTGGAATACTGTTCATTTCTGAAAGAAGACGTGCTGAGAGGAATAAATCTTATATTTACCTCATCAGAAGAAGAACCTGATGTGACGCATGGCGGCACCAACAGGTATAACATTACCTATTATTACATGTAAGTCGTTCTTTTATTAGCTTGCTTGCATTATTGTGTTACTGTGACAGACTAAGTTGTATAGATTTTACTAGTTTACTAGTACTTTTTTCAAACTATAATTACTGACCTCATCAAGTGAAACGTTATGATGTAGGTTTTATTTCATTGCGTCTAAATGTCTCCCGACGCAAGGATGTTTTTAACGTTCTAGAAAAATATGCAATATAAAAGTAATAGCGTGTACACTGTAACACTGAATGATAGTCTAAGAATGTTTAGACAGCATGTATTGCATACAAAACATGCTTGTGTTTATGACTATAAGATCATATTTGTATATGTATTTTATTTATTTATCGCAAAATGAATTAAATAAAATAAAAAAATTGCCTATGAGTGTTTATACTGAGTGTATGTTTAGACCATGTTTATTAGTAATACTCTGATCTGTTAAACAATAAATTAGTTTCTCAGATATAAAACTCAGATGCAGCTTCAGATGTTCATCTACACTGATATTCTAGTGCAAAACAAGTTTCTTGACTACTCATGATGTGTTTTGCAAGCACTTAAATGTCAGGTATGATTTACTTGTTTCACTTTTTGAACAGAATTCAGGAAAAAAAACACAAATGACACAAAGTCTGTTCATATCTGTAGATATCTGTAGTGCTCAATAATGTGTCTTTACCTTCATTATGTATGTTTTGATCATACTGTGTTAAATAAAATACCACTAATCTAAAACTCCATTCTCTGAATCTTCTCACATTGTTTCTTACCTGAGAGTCACAGTGTCCTTGATGGGCCATTAGGGAGGGCTTTGTGTGTGTCTCAGGTGTGAATCACTAAATATTCATGACCATTGTCAATCTCTTGCATATTGTCTTTCCATCACAAAACATGTTTTGGTAAATTTACATCAATATATTGTTTTCTTTGAATGAGTAAATGAGATGATTTTCACATCATTGTGTAGAAAAAACTCTAGCCTACCATATCCAGTTATCAAAAGCCTTGTGAACAAATATTCTGTCCGTGTTTCATTGCTGTTTTTAAGTGACTTTGATTTTTTAGTTTTTCACAAACCATGCATAAACGTTGTTTTCTCAAAAACACAAACATATAATATAAGTTTTAGCTTACCAAAGGCATATAAAAAAATAGAAAAAAGTTGCTAGGCAACACGCATCTTCCCTGATCCAGTTCGTATCCAGATGGTGGGTCAGTACATATAGACCACCTCTACAGGTCTGTATGGGAGTATAAACTACTTGTTTATTGGTCAGAGGAGAACTGACCCCCCGACTTTTTCCCTATCTGTGTCACAGATGGAGTTTTGGTTCCTTGCCACTGTTGCCCATGGCTTGCTCAGTTGGGGGCAACTAAATTGGGGAAAATTAATTTGGAACTATTGATTAATTTTCTTGAGCTAAATTTTTTTACGGTTTCTTTATGCATTCTTGCATTTGATACTGTAAAGTTGCTTTGAAACAATTTGTATTGTAAAAAGCGCTATATAAATAAAGCTGACTTGACTTGACTTCAGAGGCAGGAAAAAAGTAGCAAGCTCTGTAATGTATGCGGCCAATTTGACCGTTATGGCCATTCAAGGTAGAAATACTCAGAACTTTTTTGTGTTTTGTAATTTTAATAAAATAACAATGTTAGAATAAAACATACACACATTTTAAAAAAAAGTCAGGGTATTATAAATATATTGGTTTATATCCAAATGCAGAGTCCAGTGGCCTGGTTGAGGGTTTCATGCGTGTTCGGTCTTTTACGTGTGCTTCTGCGAAGTTCACTTAATTGATCAAGATTTAGTTTCACTTTTAATCTAGCTCTGTTTACCCTGACTCCAATTTCAAATGATCATCAAATGGTGGTTAGGTGGTTTCTCTAATTTAAACTGATCACAAATATAGATTAAGTATTAATTTAGCAATTTGACTATTCTGGAGATCCCATAAGATCCCATTAAGGACCTGATATCGCTTAGCAATTCACTTGGCCAACAGTGAATGACAGCACCCCGGCAGGAACCACTTATCCAGATGGCTGTGAGTGGGCTTCTTTGGTGGAGAACACTCCAATTCCAGCTCTTCGACCACTTTTGAGAGGATAAGAAGATTGACATCCATCCCGAGCTTGCCACCACTGAGCTCAGACGATGGCAAGGAAGCGGGGTCAGCAACTGAGCCCGACAACTCCTTTGTGTCCGAGGCTGCCAATGACAATGCCATAGGGCAGCTCATTGTCACTCCCCCCACACAAGACCAGATTGCTTGTGCTGGCAGAGAGACACTGGTCAGTCTGGGTAAAGAGGATGGGGAAACCTCTCTGTGTGGCTGCACGTACCAATGGCCTTACCGTTACACTGCGTGCTTGAAAAAAGGCTTCAGGTAAAGGGAAAAAAAGAGACTTTTTCCATTAGTATCTTAGCAGACGCAACACAAGTAAAGTACCAATAGGGAACTGAACATTTAGCCCACTTCTTAGAAATATAGAAATATGTAAGTGTTACAACGTGCAACGTGGGGTTTTGGGGTTTGTTCATGTTTTCATGACTTTTATTTTGAAGTTTAGTCAAGGTTCCTGTTTTGTCTTGCTTTCCTTATTCCTCATGTGTCAATGTCAAGTCTTTCTTTGGATTAAGTTTGGATTTTGGAATTACACTGTGGATCAATGAAACTGCATTTGGGTTCATCAACATCTCGCCTTCAGTGGATTTACCATTACACAACAACAGATTATTCATTACAACTTCACATTTCAAGTTCAATCAAGAAATTGTTTAAAATAATTCACTAAATAACCTTGCAAACAACAGTATTTGATGCTGTATTTGATGTCAAACATTTGAAGAGTTTGACACGTCCTGTGAAAATAGCCTGAAAGCACTGTATCTTGTGTTTTGCAACTGGTCTAATCAATGACTGTATATTGTGTATTTTTTCTTTTGTCTAAAGGTGACAGTTGAGTTGTGTGTTATTGTATTTCAAAATGCAGAACAGAAATCTTTATGGGGACATAGAAGAACACTGCCTCTAAAATGAGTCTATTTGAAAAGAAAGAGGAGGAGATTGTTGTTCATCAGAAACAAAGACCAACATCTCCAGAGCCCAGCAGTGTGTCTGTGAAGAGTGACCAGTCCATGATAAAACCCCCTCAGTTTAATGTTGAAACAGGGACCTTTAACCCTAGGTGAGAAAATAATCAGTACTAGAAACAAGTGACAGAATTATAACTTTTTTCTTGTTCTTTATTTGTTATTGTAACTTATTTACTTGTATTACTAGTGTATTTAGCTATATTTTACATATAATTTGTGGAAAAGATAAATAATGTGAATTATTATTATTATATTATTAATAATAATGTGCTTTCCTATTACCAGATCAAAGGAAGATCAGACAGCTTCATGTTCAGCATCCAGCTGTGTGTCTACGAAGAGTGAGACATATGTACATCACCCTGATCTCAGTGATGAAGCAGTGACCTCTGATTCTGTGTGAGTACAACCATGTAATTGGTTATTAAACAGCTGCAGTAAAACAATGCAGATACATTAATTAATATCAGCAACACAGGATGTATGCAGATATATAAACTGATCTTGCAGAGTATAGGTCCAACCTTAATCAAACACACCTGAACCAACTAATCAAGGTCTTAATAGGTGTACTTGAAACTTCCAGGCAGGTGTGTTGAGGCAAGTTCTCTGACACTGGCCCTCCAGTATCAAGTTTGGTGACCCCTGGTGTTGAGCATTACTGAATACACACATAATGGGCCCTATCATATGCTCGGCGCAATGTGGCGCAAGGCGCAGCGCAAGTCCGATGCAGTTCGCATTTTCCCGTCTAGCGCCACGTCATTTAATTAGCAAATGCATTTGTGCCCGTTTGTGCGCCCATGGGCGTGCTGGTCTAAAAAAGAGGTGTGTTCGGGCGCATTGTTGGCGCGTTGCTATTTTGAGGAACTGAAAATAAACTGCGCCATAGACCAACTCAAACCTGGTCTAAAGTCTAAACTCAATGGCGCAATATTTTTTTTTGCTATTTAAAGAGCGCATTAGTAGATAATGCGCCTCTGGGCAGGTCCGCAACACGCGTTCACTCTTATTACACACAGGGATGCGCATCACATAAACATGCCAAATATTAAAAACAAAAGGATTACAGTGTAAAACAATATTATTGTGTAGGCTACATAAATATAAAAATGTAATAAAGGATAGCCACTACGTGTAGTAGAATTAGGCTACCTATTTGCAGTTCAGCCTATTAGTACTTATAATGATGAATGAAATTGGTTAATTAATTGAACAGTTGTGCCAATACACACACATATATATTAACTGACTCCTCGCACAGAGATATTTGAAAGCCTGCATCCAACGCAGACGAATGAAATATTGACTGGACACTTAACAGGTAATTTCAGCAAAACATCACTCGTTGAACTCCTCAGTTTAATCAGTGTATTTAATAAGTCAGTGTATTTTATAATGTTACGTATTTTCGAATTGTTTAGCCAAGCTTTGGTGGATTCCTGCTTGTCCCGTAGATGATCTGCTTGCGCGCTTTAACTTTGCACACGAGCAGATCGGTTTCTTCGCTTGAGAATCGTTCAGCTTTTTTCACCAACAAATTCCGCCATGTAAATAGCGGTCCGCCATGGCGCGAGTGTAACTCGCTCTTAAAGGGAATGGGAGATGAGACTCTGATTGGTTTATTGCACATTACGCCCAAAAAAACACCCCTTACTTATTAAGAGAATAGGGACAACCCATCTCGACTATGAGCCCGGGTGCACGGACCGTTTTCCCATCATTAAATTAGCAGAAGTGGATCTGGACACGCCCTGAGCGCACCTGCGCCATGCGCTTTACACTTTGCGTTTAGATCCTTTAAATAGGGCCCTACGTAATGATTGTTTAATTCATACTGGAAGCCGGAGGGCTCCCTTGTGCAAAAACGACACATATACATAGAAGTAATATCACTGACGACACTCCGGGAAATCTTTAATCCAATTATAGCTGTAACTTAATAAAATGCAGATAGAGAAATTTTAACTGAGAAAACTTGAAGACAACAAACGTATGATTACTACAATATATGGTTTGTTTGTGTTTTTCAAGCAATCTTGGGTATTTTTGTAAGGATAAAGTATATTTATAATGCAATGCTAATCGACATAGCTTTTATAATACTATAAAACAGTACGATTTCTGCCTCATTTTGTGATATGAAACCATGTCTGATCATAAAAAGTTATTTCAAACACTCAACTATGTTATAAAGTTAATTTGGATAAAAAGCATGTCAATAAATTATATCTATGTTGAACAACAGGTTTGTAAACAGACACATACACATGCAATAAATATAATTTGAAGAATAACGCTTGTTCTAGGTAATCTAGGATTATGATCTGGGGCTGTGATTTTAAAGTTTATGCTCATTTCTTTTTTCTTGTTGTTCCTGTTTCTGCTGTGTATGGTCAGACTGGAGACCTGCAGAAGGATTCTTACCGAACCAGTAGATGACGATCTACACAGACTCAAAGATCAACACAAAAACCGCATGAAGAAAAAGTATGACAGTTTATTTGAAGGAATCAAAGTGCAAGAGAATCAAACCCTACTGAACAGGATCTACACACAGCTTTACATTATAGAGAGAGATAGTGAAGGGGTGAATGAAGAACATGAGGTTTTGCAGATGGAGAAAACACCAAGAACACAACACTCACACGATACTCCAATCTACTACAATGACATCTTCAAACCATTATATGAACCAGGACATGTGAAAATAGACAAAATAAAGGTAGTTCTTACTAAAGGCATTGCCGGAATTGGAAAAACTGTCTCTGTGCAAAAGTTCATACTGGACTGGGCAGAAGGAAAAGAAAATCAGGATGTAGATTTCATGTTTGTGCTTCCATTTCGAGAGCTGAACTTGATTCGAGATCATCAGTACAGTCTTCATAGACTTCTGCTTGACTTTCACCCTGAGCTTCAAGATATGGACTCAAACATTTATGAGGATTGTAAAGTTGTGTTTATCTTTGATGGTCTGGATGAAAGCAGAATTACATTGATGTTTTCAGACAGTGAGAAAGTTTCTGATGTTAGTGAGACTTCATCAGTGGGCATGTTGATTTCAAACCTCATAAAAGGAGATCTGCTTCCCTCTGCTCTTATCTGGATCACCTCCAGACCAGCAGCAGCCAGTCAGATTCCCTCCAAATACATTGAACGTGTGACAGAAATTCAAGGATTTAATGACCCTCAGAAGGAAGAATATTTCAGGAAGAGAATCAGTGATGCACATCAAGCCAGCATAATCATCTCACACATTAAAAAAGCAAAGAGTCTCTACATCATGTGTCACATACCCATTTTCTGCTGGATTTCAGCCACTGTGTTACAGCAGCTCTTGAAAGAAGATCTGTGTGCAGAAATCCCTCAAACTCTGACAGAAATGTACATCCATTTCCTGCTTACTCAGATAAATATGAGAAATCAGAAGTATGAAAAGAGAGATCCAGAGAAACTCCTGCAATCCAACAGAGAAGTAATTGTTAAACTTGCAGAACTGGCTTTCAAGCAGCTGATTAAGGGCCATATCATGTTCTATGAGGAGGACCTGAGAGAGAGCAGCATAGACATCACTGGTGCCTCAGTGTATTCTGGAATTTGCACTGAGATCTTTAAAGAGGAATTTGTGATTCATCAGAGGAAAGTCTACAGCTTCATTCATCTAAGTTTTCAAGAGTTTCTAGCTGCTTTCTATGTGTTTTACTCCCATCTATTGAAGAAAATGGAGCCAATTAAGTTGTTTCTTGATAAGTATACGGGCTCTCTTTATGAGCTAATAACATCAGCAGTTGATCAAACTCTTCTTAGTAAAAATGGACATTTGGATCTTTTTCTGCGGTTCCTGCTCGGTATCTCACTGGAGTCCAATCAGAGACTCATGAAAGGTTTACTGACACACACTGAGAACAGCTTAGAAACCATCCGAGAAACCACGCAACACATTAAAGACAGAATCAAGGGACATACTGATTTCTCAGCGGACAGATCCATCAATTTGTTCCTCTGTCTGCTCGAAGTGAATGATCAGACTCTGTACCAAGAGATTCAGGAATTTGTGAAATCAGACAAACACTCAGATGTGAAACTCTCTTCTGCTCACTGCTCAGCAATAGCCTACATGCTTCAGATGTCAGAGGAGGTGACGGAAGAGTTTGAGCCCATGAAATACAATGCATTAGATGAGGGTAGATGGAGACTGATGCCAGCTGTGATGAACTGCAGAAAAGCTCTGTGAGTGTTAAATTGTCATTACAGGAGAAACAAACTTGTTATATTAACTGTCATCAATTAAACATTTTCATTGTCATGCACTGAATACAGAAAACATGATTTTAACCATCCAACACTGTCTTGTCATTGCTTGTTACAGACTTGCTGGATGTGGTATCTCTGAACAGCACTGTGAAAGTTTGTCTTTAGCTCTACAATCTTTGAACTCTCATCTGATAATGTTGGACCTGTGTAATAATGAACTGCAAGATTCAGGAGTGAAGCTGCTTTCTGCTGGACTGGAGAGTCCACATTGTCAACTGAACATACTGAGGTTTGACTTTCACATTGAATCACAATGAATGTATCAGTGACATTCTGCCTAAGCAAACAAAGGAAGCAATGCCTCCTCAAAAAATCCTAGGTAGAAGAATGAAATACATGAGAGTGCCCAGGACTTCCGTATCTTGTTTGTACAGATACAGATATTATTTTGAAGAGTTTGTTTTTAGTGAACCTGTTGAAAAATCAGCGATTTAAAAAAAATAATAATTACATGATGTGGCAGTTAATTAATTAATTAATTAATCACACATGAAATTATTTTTTGGGAGTAATTTCTCAGCCAAATTTGTTACCACAAGTACCACAAGAGCTATAGAGAGTAGACAGCTTTTTTATGCTTTTGAATCACTCTCATGGTACTTTGATATCATACACAGATAGCTCTGTGCAGTACTGCTTCACATCTAACGGGCTCATGGTCAGTGGTTTAACGTGCCGAATGGTTCACCCAATTCGTTCACTCAATTCGTTCAAAAGGTGTATTAAGAAATTAAATGTCACTGTATGTTGCTCGGAGACTAACAGTTCTGCTTTGCTTTTATATTTCTATTGACAAAATTGAGCAAAACAGACCACATTGTGTCTAAAATAACACAACATTAACAACTTACTGAACTGTTGTATAATGTTGTATACATTTGCACTTGTGTGTGCACTTATTGTTGCTGCAGCCTATTGTTCGTGTGATATTGCTTAACTATATGATGTAAATATGAGACAGAAACTTAAACGGGCATGTTTACTGTATATCTTGAATTTAAGGTTAATTCACCTGAACACACTGAAGCTGAATTGTCCAGGTGTGTTCAGATTTTTTATAATGACAAACATTGGGTTATGCTGTGCTATTAAACAGTGTATAAACAGAGTCCTTCCCTCAGCTCAATGAGATGTAACAGAGCTGCTATAGTGGTGTGTTATTTTGATTAGCACTAATTGTCATTTAATGGTTGTTCTGACAGGTGTTAATAACTAAATGGTATTATCTTGTTCAGATTGTCTGGATGTAGATTGACTGGTCAGTGCTGTGAAAGTTTGTCTTCAGCTCTACAATCAACAGACTCCCATCTGAGAGAGCTGGACCTGAGTAACAATGACCTGCAGGATTCAGGAGTTGAGCTGCTCTCAGATGGACTGAAGGGTCCAAATTGTCAGCTGGAGATACTGAGGTTTGATATTTACATTTAATCATTCAAGAAAAGGGCCATGTTTGAATATATATTTTTTAAATGTTTTGTAGTTTTCGGATTTTAGTTCAGATTTTAACCCTTTAAACCCAAGGTGTCCCGCTGACATAACTGAGAAAAGGGCCATGTCATGTCATGTGTCATGTCCCTGTTAGACATTCCTCTGCTAGACACTGAATACAAGGCCCAGGCCTTTTCAGAGACCTAGCAGAGCTATAGATGGGTGCATGTGGCATGCCCAAAAAAGCAGAAAGGGGAACCATCATAAGGATCAATGGATGAGCCAGATGGACACACTGAACAGAAGAGTGATGCTGGACCAGGGTCAGTGGACAAAGAAGGCAATTCCTATTCCTGAGCCAGTGATTCAGTACAACAAGAACATGGGAGGAGTCGACTTATCAGGTGCAATGATTGGGTTCCAAAATGTACTATATAAGACCAGAAAATGGTACAAGAAGCTGTTTCTGCATCTCTTGGACATTGCCAAGTGTCACAAGGCAAAAACGATGGCCAGGAGTTTGCTGTCACAGAAGGCTTTTCGGGAGATTCTCATGCAGGAGCTTCTTGAATCAGCTCAACCCAGCCCAGGTGGACCAGCCTTCAGCAAGCAAAACAAAAATGTGCATGCCAGACACAAGAAGACAGCATGCCTGCACAAGAAGACAGCACACAGGGATGAAGAAGGTGTCTGAGGTGCCACAATAAAACACCGGTCTCCTGCACAAAGTGTAACGTCTGTCTAAGTGTCACTTTGCTTTATGCCCAACAGGAACAGTTTCCAGGACTGGCACAAAAGTCCAAAACAATAAAACCCAAATTAATTTGCATCAAATGCAGGGAACAAGTAGGGGAACATCACCAAAAAAGAAATTGCAGGTTAAATTAAAAAAAATATATAAAAGAATTCTCACTGAGAATATCCAAATATAATAATTTTATCTAAAAAATGATTTTCTATCATTTATCTAACCATTTTTTTCTAGTCATTTTTTTAAGAAACAAAAGCTTCCAACTAAATTCTTTTCTGTTGAATGTTTAGGCAAGGCAAAGTTTATTTGTATAGCACCTTTCATAAACAATTATAATTCTAAGCGTTTTACATATCAAAGGAATTTATATATTTGTATTGTAAAACACGACACAGTTTCAAAATACAAGGAACTGATCTTAACCCTCTGGGGTCGACGGTCGCGCCGGCGCGACCAGCTCACTTTTTTTAAGATCAGTGCGAAAGAAACTCAAAATGCTCTGTCGATACTAGTCACACAAATAAGAGTTATACATCATTCGAAATGGTTAAGTGTATACTTTTTTTTGCGTACACTCACAATAACAACTGAACTATGTTATTTTTTTAAATAAAGAAAACAGACGAGGTGTTTTTTCTGTCTTCAGCGTCTCCGCGCACCGCAATTAGAAACGCTTCAATAAATTTATCTTTAACTCGGTGGAGGCTCAGCACACAGACAGTTTACATACATGAATAGAAAGCTTGATATCTCTACTTTTAAATAAAGCAAGTCTTGTCGAAAATAAATGTTCTGTTATAAAGTAATCCGTATGAAACCAACAGCATGTTGAGTTTTGCACTCAGATCTAATTATAAGTTAATGCGTAACGCCCTCTTTTTAGTTTCGCTTTTGATATGATAATTAGCCATGTGTGCCGCGCGGGGACGTTAACGCCCACATCACCGCAAACCAACCTTGAGAATTCATCGAGTTCATCTCAGCTACTGTTCGCTTATGGAAGAAGACACACTGAGAGGAGTAAACACAGAATTCACCTCAGATGAAGAACAGAATGCGACGCGCGGCTGATCCACGTGACACGATCGTTCTGATGAGCAAGTAATGTTTCTTATTTGCATTAGTTAACGTGATATTCTCACATAAACTTGAACACAAAGCTGGGTTTTTCCAAAACTATAACTCCTTGCTAAACGGTTTGAAATTGAGTGAAAAGGATAGGTACAATTCATACAATACAATACAATTCATTGTATCTAAATTCTTACGACGCAATGAAGTCTTCATGCTCTAATATAAAACAAAATACGATATAAAAGTAATAGGACTGTACCTTTTTTTAGCGATCACATACCTGCATCACATATGACTGTTTCACTTGAGTCTGGGGTAGTGTTATTAGCATTATTTGTACGGCAGTACCAGGGGTAGTTCAGTTTTTGCGATCGAGTAAATGCACAGATATAATAATTCACTGATGTAATTGTGTTTACATCGCCATAAAATTGAAGTATATATACTTGTTTGACTTTACAAAATCTGTTGTTTTTGTTATACATGGTTATTAGTGATTGATAGTAGTAATAATAATATAGCCTAGTTTCTTTTATTTTGTTATCAGCATTTGTAAGTGCACTGTAATCTAATATTTCTAAAATCTAATATTTTATTGATGTAATTATGTTTACATAATTACAATGAAAAGTGTTAATATAACTTCACATTTTTAGCACTGCAAGCAAGGCACAACACTTTTCCACATAGAGGAATTACAATGAAATAGATGAAAATCTTTGAGCATTCTCACATTCTTTCTTCACAGCACTTCAATTTGATGGGCGAACATTAGCTTTGATAGGGGAACATTAGCCATTGTGGGAGTGTCTTTTGTCTCTCCTTGTGTGAATGACATGAATATTCAGAGCTATTAACACTCCCATGAATATGGCAATGCTGACCAAAAACTTACTTTCAAAATTCAAATCATTATATCATTGTTTGTGATGAAGTGGTCAGAATGATTCTCACATCACTGTGAAGTAAATATTTTAGCCTACAAGACTGATTACTCCAATGATTTCGTCAGAATTATTCAGTATGTGTTTTAAGGCCATACTTTAGCTAGAAGTTTTTTCCTAAAATGTGCTAACCACGCATAATATTTTTTTTCTACAAAATGCAAACATGTACATCCATCTTTCTCACATATTATTGTAGCACAGTTTGTGGTGAATACAACAAAAATACATATGGGCATTTAGTATGTTATAAGTAGCTGAAATAAGCACAAATGTCCAGGCATGTCAACACACCCTCAAGGGCCCCAAAATCACCTCAGACCCCAGAGGGTTAACTTACTTACACAATACAACACATACCATTAACCATATACCATTATAGCAGCCCACTGAGATATATTTACAGAGATAGGGATGAGGAAAACATTGTCTCCACTTGTAGTCCTTTTTTGTGTCAGTGACAAAGTCACGAACAAACTCAGAACTAACAATAATAAAAGAATCCAAAAAAGACTACTCAGCTTTACTTCAACATAAATACAGGAGTTACCTATAGTTTATAACAGACACTTTATCCTAATGTGGTTATATATACATGGTACCCTGAACTATCCAAGCCCCATACCTGGGGCCAGTGACATGAAGCTGACTGACCAAATGCAAATACCAAATACAAATCTAATTCAGTCCAGTGAGGCTTTGTTTGTACCACAATGCTGATCATCAACATTATGTTGTCAGTGGCTGTTCACTACTGATGAACTCAGGTTCAAAGACTATGAAACTTATTAGTGGAACTGCAATCAAGGAGGTTCTAGCAGATGCTTCAGCATCCCCATTACTTTCTGCTTTGTTTTTTTTCTGTTTAGATTGGCCTTCTGTAATTTCACTGATCAGTGCAGTGAAAGTTTGTCTTCAGCTCTACAATCATCAAACTCCTCATTAAGAGAGTTGGACCTGAGTAATAATGACCTGCAGGATTTTGGAGTGGAGAAGATCTCTGCTGGACTAAAGAGTTTACACTGTCAACTGAACACACTGAGGTATTTAAGAACACAACTTTGTTATATTTGCTCTAGCCTTTCACTGAAAATATTTGTTTGGGTTTTTTAAAGATTTGTTTAGGAGAACTTATACTAACTTCATGGTGAATGATATTGATTATATTATTTGATCAACACCAAATGTAGGACACTATAGCTAAGCTTTAAACCATCAGAATTCAAAATTAACTTTGCACTCTTAGCAATTTCAAAATTCCTTTATTTTGACACACATAAGGCAGCAAACTACCTTTAACAAGCCTTATTTAAGGTAGCGTTCTTGACATCTTCCCATTTGTCACCAGCATTTTGCAGGTCTTCGCTGAACATTTGGCACCATGTTTTACATGGTCAGCCTTTTTTGCACTTGCTCCCTGGTGGCTCCCATCAATCTAAGGTCTTAGATTATTGATTATTTGGTAGGCAAAAATTACCCAAACTGTAAAGTGCTGATGCCTGGCTCAATTGGGGGAAGCCATGGCCTAATGGTTAGGGAGTCGGACTTGTGACTGAAAGGTTGCAGGTTCGAGTCCCAGGTCCGGCAGGGATTGTCGGTGGGGTGAGTGATTAATCAGCGCTCTCTCCACCCTCAATACCACGACGGAGGTGAGACCCTTGAGCAAGGCACCGAACCCCCAAACTGCTCCCCGGGCGCCATAGCAATATGGCTGCCCACTGCTCTGGGTGTATGTTCACGGTGTGTGTGTGTGTGTGTGTGTCCGCGCGCGCACTTGGATGGGTTAAATGCAGAGCACAAATTCTGAGTATGGGTCACCATACTTGGCCACACGTCACGTCACTTTCACTTTCACTTTGTTCTCCCAGACAGGAGCAGAGTTTCCTCACCATAAAGCAATCACAAAGCATGTGTCATTTCCCATTATGAAGTGGGACATGGCATTGCACACCTCTTAAATAGGGTAGAGATTTCCATTCCTTATGTTTCGTCTTGCGTACAAGAGGATTTCACACAGACAAGCAGCTTCCTAAAAACAAAGAAGCTTGTGACATTTTATGTTTAATTAGTTAAAACTGGAAAGTTGACTTTGAGAGAGTGACATCTGATTAACAAATGCCATGTGGGCTTGTAGGTTGTCTGGCTGTATGGTGACAGAGAAAGGCTGTGGTTATGTGTCTTCAGCTTTGAGTTCAAACCCCTCACACCTAAGAGAGCTGGATCTGAGCTACAATCACCCAGGAGAATCAGGAGTCAAGCTGCTCTCTGACACACTGCATCCAACCTGCAAACTCAAGTATGTATGTGTGTGTGTGTGTGTGTGTGTGTGTGTATGTGGTACTAAAGAGATGTACTGATAAAGTGTTTCACCAATATTTATTTCTGATATTTATGCTTATTTCACTAATTTGATATAGGTTTTTATAATATCTCAGCCACTGATAAATTTGAGTAATTGCATGCAAAACTACAATTACAGCACAGTGTGTGAGGGGAAATGACATTGTGTTCACAAGGAACAATAACTTGCTTCAATAAACTCTTTAACATAACAGCCTTTTATTAAATGTTAAATGTTTTACATGAATGCTTTGTAGATATAAGCTTAGAAAATGGACAGTGTTTAAACCTGAGTCTTCATTTTTAAAAGTGTATGTGCTCTCAAAAGCTAAATTTTGCATATGCACAAAAATTGTCAGATTTATGAAACCTTGCGTATGCCAGAAACTGAACAAATATCCCTTTAGAAAACCCAATCAGTGATAATTGTGCGTACATGCATCTCCAACCTGTCTCCTCCCTGAAATCACCATATATGGAGCTTAAAATGGCTAGTTTTATTATGCATAACCTCACCTGCATATAATTTCCATGCATAGTCTCATCCATGTGACACCGTGATTAACACTGTCAAAGGTACAAGAAAATAAGGAAATATGAGATATGGATTAAAAATGCCATTTGTGCCATACATATTACCAGTGTTGGGGGTAACGCATTACAAGTAACATGAGTTACGTAATCAGATTACTTTTTTCAAGTAACTAGTAAAGTAATGCATTTTTTTTTTATTTACAAGAAAATATCTGAGTTACGTTTTCTTAAAAGTAATGCCAGTTACTTTTTGTTTCCTTTATGTATTTAATCTCATTTTATTAACCAATGTCTTTGCTGCTGACCTTTGTTGATCTGATTCAACCATACTAATAAGCAAAACTTACTCATCACGGAGATGAAGAAACAGTCATTTAATATTCCACAAAGAAGGATTTCAATACAGGAGGTTAACGTTTACACTGACATTGCATTGACGTGAGGTCGAAGACCGGAACCAAACCCACAGAACAGAAAGGAACTTATAAAGGGGAGATAACGAGACACACCTGAACTAAATCACCAATTAACAGAAACTAGGTCACACCGAGCACATGGGGAAGGAAACACAACAAACACAGTCCAGGGGCGTGACAGTACTCCCCCCCTCCCAGATGGCGCGTCCTCGCGCCACAAACAGAAACCGATGGAAACTTGGGAGGAGGCTCAGGAGGAGGACGGACAACCGGGAGGAGGACGAAAAACAGAGTCCAGGGAGGAGACACGAGGGATCTGAAGCAGGAGGAGCCAGGGGAGACCCAGGCCACAGCCAAAATGGCAGCCCACGGTGGAGCCGACGGAGGGAGGATCCATGGTGGAGGAAGGGCTGACGACTCCAGGGGGCCGACCGACGGCGGCGGAGCAGGTGGTGGAGGAGCCCGAGGCGGAGACGGAGAGCCGATGGGCCAAGGCGACGGGGAGGCTCCGGAGGGCCAAGGCGGAACAGGTGGCACCGGCGACCGATGCGGAGACGGGGATCCAGAAGGCCGCGGTGGAGCCGGAGCGACCGAGGACTGAGGAGGAGCCGGAGGGGAGGAGCCTGACAGAGCTGAAGGGATGGAGGGACGAGGCGCAGCCGGAGGAGCGGAGTCCCAAAGCAGCGGATGGTCGACGACAGACCAAGGCGGAGCCAGAGGGACGAGGGAGCCCGGCGGAGCTGGTGGACTGATGGGCCACGGTGGAGAGGAGGGAGCTAGGAGCCATGGTGGAGCCGACGGGTCGAAGGGCCGAGGCGGAGTCCGGGACTCAGAGGCTGGAGGCAGAGGTGAGGGATCCTCCAGCCATGACGCCGATGGAGACTGGCAGACCCGTGGCGCATCCAGCACACAGATGTTGGGCTGAGGGTGAGCCATGGGGCTGACAGGAACCAGCAGCGGAGTAGACAGGAAAGGGTGGGTGGGCGGGACCTTGTGAATGTCCTCCGGGCTGAATTCAGGAGGGCGCTCTTGAGGAGCGGGCACTGGAGGGCACCGACGAGGTGCTGGCACTGGAGGGCGCTCTTGTGAAGCGTGTACTGGAGTTTTGGGAACCACTTCTGGGCTGGACGAGACCAGCGGAGACGAAGGAGGGCTGGACGGGACCAGCGGAGACGAAGGAAGGCTGGACGGGACCAGCGGAGACGAAGGAAGGCTGGACGGGACCAGCGGAGACGAAGGAGGGAGGAGAGGGGCAGGATCTAACTCCAGTTCTGTTTCCCAGTCTATTAGGTCTTTTTCCATTTCCAGCAGCCCCAGATGTATAATCAGCTCACCCTCAGCCATGGTGCAGTGGGCGGAGCTCCACTCCGCGCTCTCGCTGTCACTGGCGTTCTCCACCGTGGCGTGCTCTGTAGCCGGCTCACGCACCTGGTCTGACTCTTTGGGCTCAGGCTCCGAGGCGATCCTCAGCTCTGTCGCGCTCCTTGGCGATGGCTCGTCGGTCGCTTTGGGCTCTGGCTCTCCGTCAGCGGTGGGCTCGGGCTTGTTGCTCCGCGCAGCGGGGAGATGGTGGGCTGGGCTCTGGGTCCGGAGTGGCACTCCACATAGGCGGCGAAGTCCACTCGAGGACCATCTTCGGACGACAACGCTCTGCACGCGGGGTTCAGGCCAGCGTTGTAGAATGTGCAGAGCGCGCCGTCCGGAAAGCTGGAATAGTTCGCGATGGTTATGAACTGTCGTGTATGGTCCTCGAGCGTTTTCTCCCTCTGCTCCAGCATTATGAGGAGAAACTCGGGGCTATACACGGGGTCCATCACACGACACAAACAGAAAATAAAAACTGCTCAAAAACGGAAAAGAAAAGACTGGGGAACACGACGCTTACTCTCTTGTTAGGTCCGGTCTTCTGTCACACTCGGGTGTGTATAGGAACACGCAGGCTCACGGAGATGAAGAAACAGTCATTTAATATTCCACAAAGAAGGATTTCAATACAGGAGGTTAACGTTTACAATGACATTGCATTGACGTGAGGTCGAAGACCGGAACCAAACCCACAGAACAGAAAGGAACTTATAAAGGGGAGATAACGAGACACACCTGAACTAAATCACCAATTAACAGAAACTAGGTCACACCGAGCACATGGGGAAGGAAACACAACAAACACAGTCCAGGGGCGTGACACAAGCGTTGCCCTGAATTAAAAAGTAATGTATAAGTAATGTAACGCATTACTTTCCATAAAAAGTAACTAAGCAACGTAATTAGTTACGTTTTTAGGGAGTAATGCAATATTGTAATCCCCAACACTACACATTACATTCCTAAAAACAAACCAGTATCATTGTTATATTTTAGCATAAATATATCAAAATATGCATAAAACAAAATTGTTAAAGTTCTGAGATAAGTATTTTAGAATAGAATTTATATTTCTTTTCATCTGGCCAAATAGTATTTCAATTGTTTTAAAAAATAGAAATAAAATTAAATTTATGTAGTTTTGCTGATAAGGTATAATTTATTTTTGGTGGAAACAGTTATACCTGTATTTATTGTAGTGTAACCTACAATTGTCTGACCTACAAAAAGTGCGTTACTGACAAAATAAAAAGGAAACTTAACTTACCATTCTTCTTCTTACCATTTTCTTTTAGTTGTATCCTTCAAATAGTGGTATTTTTCAGAATGTTGTGGAGATGCCTACACACGACATACAGCTGTGGTTGTACAGTAAGATATTATCGTTGGACATTCAAACTGGACAATGGACTATTCGTCCACCGAATACAATGCATAATTGATCAATTGTTCTTTTCTTCTAACATGAGATCTGCAGTTTAGTTTAAAGACTTATTATTGTCCACCTATTGCACTCATCACTCATTAGAACATGGCCACAGGAAAACTTTCCATTATTATTTTTGTTTAACTTCTGCATAATAACGGACGCATGCTTGGAGCATGTGCAGAGCAGCTCGCTGGGGTATTTACAGACATCTTTAACATGTCCCTTGCTCAAGCGGCTGTGCCTACTTGCTTCAAATCCACCTCCATTGTGCTGGTGCCAAAACACTCCATACCAGCATGCCTGAATGACTACCGTCCTGTAGCACTCACACCCATTGTTATGAAGTGCTTTGAACGGCTGGTCCCGGCACATCTGAAAAACTGTCTCCCATCTACACTGGACCCATACCAGTTTGCATACCGTAACAATAGGAGCACAGAGGATGCAGTCTCACTAGCACTGCACTCTGTACTCACACACTTGGACAATAAGAACACTTACGCACGGATGCTGTTTGTTGATTTCAGCTCGGCGTTCAATACTGTAATTCCCTCCAAGTTAATCACTAAACTTGGAGACCTGGGAATTAACACCTCACTGTGCAACTGGATTATGGACTTTCTGACCAACAGACCTCAGCATGTTAGGTCAGGCCTCATGTGCTCCACTACCATCACGCTTAACACTGGTGTACCCCAAGGCTGTGTGCTGAGCCCTTTCCTCTACTCCCTCTTTACCCACGACTGCAGAGCCTTGAGTGGATCTAACACCATCATCAAGTTTGCAGACGATACTACGGTGATCGGTCTCATCAGCAACAATGATGAGACTGCCTACAGGGAGGAGGTCCAGCACCTGGCCACATGGTGCACAGAAAATAACCTGCTCCTCAACACCACCAAAACGAAGGAGTTGATCGTAGACTTCAGGAAGGAGAGCGGAGGCACACACGATCCCATCCACATTAACGGGATGGCTGTTGAGCGTGTCTCCTGCTTCAAGTTCCTGGGGACCCACATCTCTGAAAACCTGTCCTGGTCCACCAACACCTCCAGCCTGGTCAAGAAGGCCCATCAGCGACTCTTCTTCTTGAGGACACTGAAGAAAAATCAGATGTCCTCAACCATCCTGGTGAACTTTTACCGCTGCACAATAGAGAGCATACTTACCAACTGTGTCACAGTCTGGTACGGAAACTGCTCTGTTGCGGAGCAAAAGTCACTGCAGCGGGTGGTGAAAACTGCTCAACGCATCACTAGGACTCCACTTCCAGCCATAAAAGACATTCAGAGGAAAAACTGCATGCGTCGAGCACGCAGTATCCTTAAAGACTCCTCTCACCCTGCCCACAGACTGTTTTCTCTGCTGCCCTCCGGCAGGCGCTTCAGGAGCCTCCGGACCAAAACCAGCAGACTGAGGAACAGCTTCTTTCCCAGAGCTGTCTCCTTATTGAACTCTGCCCCTCACTGAACTCTGCTCCTCACTGATTCCACTGCATCTCCTCCATATCTTTACTCCCCTCATCCTCCCCAACACCTCTTAATTAACCAGAACTGTTACACTTATTTGCACTATTCACCTATATTCGCACTACAGCATCACCCATATGCACTACAGGTCTGCTCCATTGCTCATTTGCACTACCTGGTTACACTTTCAATTAATGCTTAATTGCATTATTTATTGCACCTCAATGCACAATTTGTAAATTTCTGTTTATAGTAAATACTGTATATTATGTTTATAGTATATACTCCATTGTAAATTCTGTTTATAGCAAATTGCCATCAGTATATATGTTCATAGTATATACCCATTTGTAAATCTTTACCATGCTTCATTATACACTTAATTTATTTATTTAACTTATATCCTGCACTCTACTGCTTATTGCACTTCTGGTTAGACCTAAACTGCATTTCGTTGCATTGTACTTGTACATGTGTAATGACAATAAAATTGAATCTAATCTAAAAAAAATCTAATCTAATAACTTTATGTAATTTCAGTGCTTATCTCCATTAATGAGAGTAAATGTGTATATCGAAATGAAAACAGTTTAAAATTCTTGTTTACTTTATTACTTTTCTCACTCCAGGAAAAAGAGTGTGTACACAGTCAAGAGCATCCGTACAGTGTTTTATTTTAATAAATCCAGATACATGCTTGGAAACGGCTTATACATGAGGCCCCTGGTCTTTTCACAGTTGCATAGCTATCATCAAGTCAAGTCACTGTTAATTATATATTGGTAATACAATACATATACTTTCAAAGCAGTTATACAGTATTAAGTGATGTTTTATTAACAAATTTCGGGAGGAGAACGCACAGATAATTAACACGGCCAATTCATCATCAGCAATCACACTCCCTATCCAATTAGCACAAGAGAGAATCCCTATATATACTCAAAGCAGCCTTCACCATCTCTCGTTTTCAGCACTTTCGGCCAACCAAGCCACCGCTAAAATGTCAGAGATAGAAATGTTTCCAAACGATAAATCCCCGGAGGCTGCGGTATCTTCTCCAGCCACGACTCAGGCTACCACCACCCCTCAGGATCCTCCAAGTGAGCCCGCGGCTGCAACACGGGGCCGCAGGCCTTCCCGTGCCGCCGCTCATCCCCCTAGACGCCGACCTACTCCATCTCGTTCACCTTCAAAGCGTCAACTACCTTCCCCGGCGTCCTCTTACGCCTCAGCCATCTCTTCAGTCCCAGCCACTGGGAAATTGACCGTGGCAGGACTGCGGCAAGCTCTCACCAACGCCGGCGTTGTTTATCCACGCCGAGCCACAAAAGCGGAGCGCCCTGACCTCTTCATCTCCCTTCAGTCGGGCGAACCTCTATTTTTCACACCTCCCCCCAAGGCCGCCGTCAGAGCGGCCTCAGGCCGCAGCGCCCCTTATTCACGACCCGGTCAAACTACTACCGCCTCTAGGACTGGGTCCCGCTCTTCATGCCCCGCCAAAAGGCCTTCAGCAAGCCTTGGTCGTGCTCTGGACACAGAGGCCGCCAGTCCGCCTCCACCCCCCTGCTCTTCTGAACACCAGCTGGCCGGCGACGTCCATGATCGCCAGGCTGTTGCTTCTCCAAGTCACCACATCAGCACGAGCACACCTTCGGCTGCAAAAAACCACCCGCAGCTGATTCCTCACCTCACCCCAAATCCCCTCCCCTATCCATGGCCGGCAGCGCCGCCTTCTCACCCCAGCGCGAGCATGCCTCCGCTTATGGCGCAAGCCCCAGCGCCCGTTACCTCTTCCAGCTATCCATCTTTTTCTTCCGCCCCGGGAGCCATCTATAGCGCGAGCATGCCTCCGCTTACGGCACAAGCTCCAGTGCCCGCTATCACTTCTCTGTATCCACCTTTTTCTTCCGCCCCAGGAGCCAGTCATAGCACGAGCATGCCTCCGCCACTATTCCCGGCAGCTTCTTTTCCCCCTTCCCAGGCCTGTCCTCCCTTCACGCTAGCCTCAGCTGCACCTCTGCCAGTTCCCCCGAACGCAACTGCACCGGAGCCACCCCCCGTCCCCAACACCATCCGGACCCAAATTTTAGCAGGTGCAGACATTGATCTTTTTACACTCCTTTCTCCTATCTCTCCCTCACCCCCGGATCGCCAAATCAATTACGGCGATTTCTCAGTCACCCTTAAAAATTCCGCCCACAATCCGTCTCGCATTCTGTCGTTCGCCGAATTCACCATTGCTTTCAACCGTTTCACAGAGGTCATTTGTTCTGTTTTTCCCCACAGGAGACACAAGCTCAGCGACTACCTGTCCATAGTCGCTGAGCTTGCGTTATCTTACGGAGGCGTGCACTTTTACACCTACCACAAGCTGTTTTCAGCTAAATGCATCCGTGTAGCTCAGTGGAACCAATGTCCCTTGGACACTGAGCTTCACAGCAGGGTATTCTTAGGCTGCCGTAACATCGCCTGCGCAGTCTGCTGCTCTTTCTCCCACTCCACTATTTCTTGCCCTTTCGTCAACCCTTCTGTCCCCTCTTGCCCCGATCCATCCCAGCCCAAATCCACTAGTTACGTCCCACGCCTTATGGACACCCCCGCAATCCCCACACCTTCACTTCACCGCCGCCCTTCCTCCTCCGACAGCCAAACCTGCACCAGCTTTAATAACGGCAGGTGCACTAGACAACGCTGTCGTTTTCTGCATGTCTGTAACTTTTGCGGCGGCTCCCATGCCTGCTTGATCTGTCCAGTACAGAAAGCGGCAAATAAAAATGTTAAGCAGTATTTATTGACTCCTGTTAATATTTCTGGTCTATCTGCAGAATTGCTTCATCATCCTGATTCTAATTTTACAGATTATATTCTTTCAGGTCTCTCTCATGGCTTCCACCCTGGTGTCGTAAGTCTTCCCTCCCAGAGTCTCGTCTGCCCAAATCTCCAGTCCGCTCTCACCGAACCCGAAACAGTCGACCTTCTAATTAAAAAAGAAATAGACGCTAATTTCATGATCGGCCCTTTTTCCGTTCCTGCCTTTAATGTCTTTCGCGTCAGACCCATCGGCGTAGCAACCAGAAAATTTTCAGGTAAAAAACGCCTCATAATCGATCTCTCATCCCCGCATAATTCCCCGTTTCCAAGCATTAACAGTCTCATCCCACTTGAAGAGTATTCTCTCCACTATCACGACATTGATCAGGCCATCGCCCTTATCAAAGAAGCAGGTCAGTCTGCCTGGCTGGCCAAAGTCGACATCACTTCTGCATTTAAGTCATGCCCATCCACCCAGATTTCTGGCATTTATTTGGCATCCGCTGGCAAGAAAAAAATTATTTTTCTGTCCGTCTAACATTTGGCTGTAGAAGCAGCCCTAAAATATTTGACATGTTGTCAGAGGCGATTTGCTGGATCCTCTCCAACAACTATCATTTACCTTATCTGGTCCATCTTTTAGACGACTTCTTAATCATTTCACCCCCCAACTCCCTCCCAGCCGCCCACCTCTCGATAGCCCAAAAGCTCTTCGCAGAGCTCAGGATTCCCCTCGCCCAAGACAAAAGCATAGGCCCTAGCACTTCCATCGAATTCTTGGGAGTCAATTTAGATTCCCAAAAATTCCAGGCATCATTACCAAAAGAAAAAATCGCTAGAACGATTCTGGTAGCCTCCACTTTCTCAGCCGCCTCTAGCTGTTCCAAACGTGAACTATTATCTGTTTTGGGTCATCTGAATTTCACGATGTGTATCATCCCGCAGGGCCGCCCCTTCATCTCCCACCTCCTCTTCCTCGCATCCTCTGCTCATGCTCTAGAAGACCAAATATCTCTTAACGACGCATGCCGAAATGAACTTAACCTGTGGATATCCTTTCTTAAACAATGGAATGGATTATCTTTTTTCTATAACAACCTGATTTCCTCCCCAATCGATATCCGTCTATTTACCGACGCTGCCCCCTCCGTCGGGTTCGGCGGTTTTTTCCAAGGCCGTTGGTTCACTTCCACATGGCCCCCCCAGCTGGCAGATTTACCACAGCATTTATCATCCTCAGCACTATTCGAGCTTTATCCATTAGTCATCGCAGCCGCTCTTTGGGGCAAAGAATGGTCGGCCACCAGTACAGTCGTGCATTGCGACATTGAAGCTACCGTACACTGCATTAATAAAGGTCGTTCCCATTCTCTCGCATTAATGCCCTTACTAAGAAGGCTGATCTGGATTTCAGCTCGCGACCAATTCATCATAACTGCAAAACACATCCCTGGGTCAAAAAATCTAATCGCCGACTCTCTCTCTCTCGTTTTGCCTTTCAGAAATTCAGAGCATTGGCTCCAGAGGCGGATCCGCTTCCAACCCCAGTACCTCCTTATTCAGAACTGATATTTCCATAAACCACCCGCTGAGACCTCTCCTAGAAGCCTCTCTTAATTCCATCCTGCAAGCTGTCTCCCCTAGAACACTTCAGTCATATTTAACAGTGTGGAATTGTTTTAAAACTTTCCACTCCACTTATAATCTAGCATTCCCAGATTTTTCCATGCTAACCATTACTTCTTTCATCTCTTATCTCAACACCATAAAAACCCTCCAAATCGGCTCAATCAAAGGATACCTAAGCGGGATCCAGTTTTTTCAAGCTCATATACGGCTCGCCTTCAACCAATATTTCCAATTCTCAGACGTCCCTACTCATTAAAGGCATTCAAAAAAAACCATCCCACCCGCCCCGACACCCGCCAACCCATAACCCTAAAAATCCTTACTAAATGCATCTCCACCCTCCGTAAGGGTTACCAATCTTTACTCACCGCCCATACCCTAGATGCCATGTTTATCCTGGCCTTCTTCGGTTTTCTTAGATGCTCCGAACTCACTATTACATCCAACTTCAACCCAAACATTCACCCAACCATCTCCGATCTAGCAGTGCTAGACAACGAAGTCATCTCTTTCTTCATAAAGCAAAGCAAGACAGACCAATTAAAGAGAGAGCATTTCATCTACATCTTCAACCTCCAATCACACATTCAACCATTCCAAACCCTCCTAGTCTTCCTCCAGCTCAGGAAATCCCAGTCCAAAAATCCTTCTGATCCCCTTTTTACAGATGACTTTAACCGCCCAGCCACTCGATTCTGGTTCCAAAAGCATCTTAAATCTGTCTTGCTCCTATCCGGTACCCCAGCCGATAACTTCTCAAGCCATTCATTTCGAATAGGCGCAGCCGCAACAGCGGCCCAAAAAGGTCTCTCCCAGCACCAAATCCAAACACTCGGTCGCTGGTCATCAGAAGCCTTCAAGAGCTACATCCGATCTGACCGTTCCCTCATCAAGGAAGCCCACCAGACCCTAATCAGTTAAATCTACCTGATTCACTTTCCCACTGCCGCAGCAGTTCCCGCTCCTGCTGGAGCACCTCCCCTATCCACCACCGCCACAGCAGAACCCACTCCCGCTCCCGCTGGAGCCCCTTCCTTTTCTTCCCACCATCACAGCAGTTCCCACTCCCGCAGGAGCCTTTTCTATGTCTTGCCACAGCAGTACCCCCGGGAGCCCCTCCCATATTCTTCCCCGGCCACATTAATGCCAGCTACTCCATCCAAACATCCAGCATCCTTCCAGCTCAGACATAGCATTTTTGGGGGGCCATTAACTGCATTCTGGTTGCTGTCCTGCAATATATAGCATTTTGGGGGAGCACTTTGGGTCCGGGCCGATTGCCGAGCTCGGACCCCTCTCCCGGGCAGGGGGAGTGCCCTGGGCTCGGGATTAACTACCGAGCTCGGAGCCCTCTCCCGGATACACTTATCCTTTACTTAGTTTATTTATCTGTAAGTGCGAACTCGTGAAACAGGAAAATAGTATGTTGTAGGAACCAAAACTCTATTGTTCTGCTCTGGCCAGATGAAACCAGCAGTTTAATTCCAGGCTGCAACAAAGTTAGATTGTGCAGAGGACTCATCTGGGTCCTGTGGTCCTGTGCTGATGGCCGTCTAGTTGACAAGTTCTTTGCTGGGGATCTGTCTCCTGGGCTCATCTAGTTGACATGGGCTCCATTGACATTCTGGGCTGTAGATGTTGTCTCTGGTGCTGATCCACCATCTGGACTGGATACGGCCCAGATTCGGGTCTGGGATGATTGCAGTGACCGTCTGATCTGGATACAGAATGGATCTGGTTGGTTATGGTGACCTCGAAAAAAGAATAAAACAGACTAATTTTACTAGATTGTAACAGCAGACTGTTTGCTATAAAAGAAGGGAAGAAGAGCTTCCAATCATGGGTTCTTGTTAGCAATGGTCACCCCCAAAGGAACACGAGCAGTCATCATTGCTTTGCATCAAAATGGCCTCACATGCAAGGAAATTGCTACAAAGAATATTGCACCTGATAGAACCATTTATCAGATCATCAAAAACTTTAAGGAAAAAGGTTCAACTGCAGTGACGAAGTCTTCAGGACGTCCCAGAGTCCCCAATAAGTGCCAGGACCGTCTCTTCCTGAGGAGTAAGTTACGGAATCATGCCACAACCAGTACAGAGCTAGCATCTGCACACACAGTGAGGCAAAGACTTTTGAACAATGGACTGGTGTCAAGAAGGGCAGCAAAATAAGCCACTTCTCTCCAAGAAAAACATCAAAACATAAAATTCTGCAGGAAGTACAAGGCTTGGACAGCAGAAGACTGAAAAAGTTATTTTCTCTGATGAAGCTCCCTTCCGACTGTTTGGGACATCTTGAAAATCGATTGTCAGGAGAAGAAAAGGTGAACGCTACCATGAGTCCTGCATCGTGCCAACAGTGAAACATCCTGAGACCATCCATGTGTGGGATTGATTTTCAACCAAGGGAGTGGGCTCTGCCATGAATAAAGAATAGTATCAAAACGTCCTGCAAGAGCAACTTTTTTCAACGATCCATGAACAATTAACGACCTGTGCATTTTTCAACATAATGGAGCACCATGTCACAAAGCAAGAGTGGTAAAGAAGTGGCATGAAGATCATGACATTGAAATTTTGGATCCTTGGCCAGGCAACTCCCCGAAACTCAACCCCATTGAGAACCTGTGGTCAGTCTTCAAAAGGCGAGTGGACAAGCAGTAGCCCACAAATTGTGGTCAACTCCGAGAACTAATATGGCAAGAATGGATCGTCATCAGTCAGGATTTGACCCAGAAGCTAATATCCAGAATGCCAGAGCGAATTACAAAGGTTATGAAGAACAAGGTTCAACACTGTAAATATTGACTCATTATAATTTTTGCCAGTAAAATCCTTGAAAAATTTTTTGAAAATTTTTAGCATTGTTTTTCAGTATACCATAGAAACATGTAGAAAGTAACCTACAAATGCTGAAGCATGCTTGGCCATGACTGTAGAACCAACAGATCAATACCATCTTACTTAATCACATTGTCACGTGGGTGTTTGGGGTTTTGTTCCATGTTCTTGTTTTTATGTCTTTTATTTTGAAGTCTAGTCTTGGTTGTTGTCCTATCCAGCTTCCTTGCTTCCTCTTGTTCTTCTGCTTGTCCATGTGTCATGTTCTTATTGGTGATGTTCTGCTATGTGTTCTTGTTTTGATTGGTTGCCATGTGTAGCTCTGTGTTTCTCATTGGTTGGTTTGTGTCATGTGACCCTGTCTTTTCAGTATAAGTTGCCCTCATGTTTCGCTGTTCCTTGTCGAGTAATAATGTTGTTATGTGCTGCTGGTGAGTCTCTGTTTTCCTGCCATTCCATCTCAAGCCGTTTTTCCTAGTCTGTTTCCTCTGTTCAAGTCTAGTCAAGTTCACAATCCAACTGTCACACAACATAATATATCATCAGATTAGTGTACTGTAGATCCTGTTCTAGACTATAGGGGAGGAAAAAATTTATTATTTTGTTAAATCATCTAAACCAACAACATGCATGTTAGACCCTAAGCTACTAAAAGAGGTGCTCCCAGATGTTATAGATCCTCTTCTAAATATTATTAACTTGTCATTGTCATTATCATATGTCCCAAAAACCTTTAAACTTGAAGAATAAAGAATGAAGAGGTATAATATCAATCACAAGCGCAGTATGGAGTACCTCAAGGCTGAGTACTAGGACCACTGCATTTCATGTTTTACATGTTAGCCTTGGGAGATAACATCAGGAAACATGGGAAGTGACAGCTTCCAGCTGACCTAATTAATGCAGTCGAACAATCCTTTAATGGATTTGAATTGTAGAAATGTGTTAGTGTGTTGTGTAAGCCAGGTTAAAGAGATGGGTCTTTAGTCTAGATTTAAGTCAGAGTGTGTCTGCCTCCCACTAGGTAGATTGTTTCAGAATTTGGGTGCTAAATAGGAAAAGGATCTGCCACTAACAGTTGATTTTGATATTCTAGGTATTATCAAATAGCCAGTTTTGAGAGCACAGCAGATGTGAAGGACTATAATGTGAAAAGTGCTCGCTCAAGTACTGAGGAGCTAAACCATTCGGGCTTTATAAGTAACTATCAAAATTTTAAAATGTATGCAATGCATCATAGGGAACCAGTGTTGACAGAACAGGTTGTAATTTTGATGTATTTTTAAAATGGAAAAATGCAGTTTTACAAATGCTAGTAACATGGCTTTCTGAGGAAAGATTGCTATCAAATAGCACACCTAGGTTTCTAACTGATGACGAAGAATTGACAGAGCAGCCATCAAGCGTTAGACAGTGTTCTAGATTATTACATTCAGGTTTTTTCAGGAGGTTTTTGGTCTGATAATTAACACCTCTGTTTTTTTTTTCCCAGAATTTAGCAGTAATAAATTACTTGTCATCCATTTTTTTATATCTATATATTCTGTTAGTTTTGCAAATTGATTTGCTTTATTGGGCATTTAGAGTTGAGAAATACAGAGTTGAGTATCATTAGCATAACAGTGCAAGTAAACATGTTTCTGATGATATCTCCCGAGGGTAACATGTAAAACGCAATGGTCCTAGCGCTCAGCCTTGAGGTACTCCATACTGCACTTGTGATCGATATGATACCTCTTCATTGTTTATGATCAAGTTTTACCTTTTTTTGAACATATGCTAATGACAATGACAAATTAATAATATTCAGAAGAGGATCTATGACTTCTGGAAGCACCTCTTTTAGTAGCTTAGGGTCTAAAATACATGTTGGTTTAGATGATTTAACAAAATGATAATTTTTTTCCTCACCTATAGTAGAGAATGAGAGGAATTGTTCCTCAGGGGATCTATAGCACACTATCTGATGTGATGCTGATGGCTGAATGGTTACAATAGACATAAAGTAGTTAGTCCATAGTTTCTGTTACATCATCAAGTTTTTCTAAGCTATTGGATATGCTGAAGAGTTAAGACAACTCAGGAATATAGAGTTCAGAATGTCTAATTAATTACAACAATTTTGACTTTATATGAAGCCACCACAAACTCAGATAAAAAATCAGTTAATTCTAAAAGTCTGTATGGTGCCCTGTATACAGTACCCAGTACAAACATCACAGGGGATTTATCATTGACACATATTGCTCTAGATCAATGTTTCTCAACTTTTTTCAACTAGACTGCACTATGGCCCAAGTGCAAGTCTCACGATCTGCATATCAACTTACATATTACGTCACCAATATAAACCAACCAGATCTATAATATTATAAATATTATGATATCTAAACAATTACATTTATTGATATAAATATATAGTTTTACTCACCATTAATGCGATACTGTCAGGAGGGGACCAATTTTTTTAAATTTGGCTCAAAAGGACTAACAGCACAATGAAGTTGTAATTGTAAGATGCAGTCTATAAGACATGCGTGGAACTGTGACATGATGCGTGAAAATGTGCGTACACAAATGTAATGTTGATCCAAATATGAAAAGAACTTTTGAAGTAAATAATCTGAAGAATCTTTCCAGGAATGTTTCACCACATTTCTGCAATTAAGGATGATTTGTGCGTAGTGTAGGTATTTCCTTTTGCCTAAACACACATCAATTCATCTTTTAAGTGAACTGAAAGTTGATGCTGAAAGTCCAGCACTCTTCTACTTTCACTGCTGATACTGCAACTTTTCTTGTTTGTATGTATTCCCTTTGTTGGCATGTTCTACATTTTTTTCTCTGTTAATATGGAGATGAAGGCTAGGACTGCATAATAAATTGTCATAATATCGCAAATGATAGTAAGCAAAGTTACTATATTCATCTATCCGGTGGGTGCTCTCGCACAGAAACTCAAAATACGTCTTGCAGAATTAATTTGATGTCATTGTCTGGAAATATAGTTTGGGAAAAATCCAACTAGCAAGTGTTCAAGTTTATGTCACAATAACACAAATAATGAATTCAAATAAGAATTCGAGAAGTAGCCAATTTCAATCTCTTTTCTTTTTTTTTTCTTTTTCAGTCATACTTTGTGTATGGAGGTAATGTGGGTGTTCACATGGTGTGTGTCATGTAGGGGTAGGCAATATGAGCTATATAATTCATATAAAAAAATTGGAAACACATTTTAGTAGACCTTAGTTAAATTACAGGTAAAATATGTATTTTAACATTATATAACTAGAAAAAAACATGATTTCAAGATCTAAGGCAAAAATAAAATGGTCTAACTGCATCTTCAGCATCTTTGACCGGTGTTAACGGCAGTTTACAGACTTAGTAATTTTCCACACAAATTACATTGTGTTATAATAGAGTTTGTGTGCAGTTCCAAGCTGTGCATCTCTCTCTCTCTCTCTCTCATGATGCAGTAACGACCGTGGGGGAAAAAATCTGTCTGTCCATCCAGTGAAATCCATGAATATGTAACAGCATTCACAGTATAGCAAAATCCATATCATAACGCAACATAATACGGGTATAGCGCTCAAAAGTGGCATGATCACATTAGAGATAATGAGGTCAGACAGGAAAGACTGTACATTGCATTAGTTTACGGATACCTTCATCACAGAATATTTGTTTTCGATATGACATAATTTAAAAGTAGACACTTATTGAAGACATATTTATCATGTCTGTGTGTAAAGTATTTGCCAAGTTTTGTTTCATTTTATTGACGTGTTTCTAAAAGCAGTTTGTGGATACAGAGGAGAAAGAAAGTGCACCCTGTTCATTTTCTTTATTTTTAAAAGCACAAAATTCTGTTGTTATTGTGAGTGCACACAAATAAAATTAGACACTTAACAGTTTTAAATGATTTATAACACTTATCTGTGGGTGACCAAAATCAACAGAGTATCTTTAGTGACTTTCGCTCTGATCAGAAAAAATCTGATCAATCAAAGCCACTAATCTTAAAATGAAAAGACAAACGTGAAAAGAAAATGCAAATCCAGTTTTTAAAAAGCGTTTTATTTATGCTCACGCAACAATAGTGATGCGATTCAAATTAAAATGTAACATTTATTTTTATTGTCTCTTTTATTTCAGTGTTCATTTTCGTCTTCATTTTCAAAGTCAACTTGTATGCAAATTATATGTTGACCAGGGGGCGGGGCTTATTGTTTGAGAGACAGAATTCCGTTTAAATATCCCATTAAAATATTTTCCCATTTTTCTCCCGTATTTTAAATTTTCTATATAGGCTAAAAAAATCCCACTGGCCGTATTTTGTTTCCTACATTCACCTCTGGTAAAACTCCAGTCATTTGTATGGCCCAAACCTCATATGAATAATCACGTCAATATATTTCAATGTTGAATATTATTTAATTGATTAAATATCAGCGCTGCAAGTTTCAAAGTCAGGTGATCTGCAATTACAGAAAAAATGGCTTATTCATGGCGAAATGCGGCAGCTGCTGGCAGAGAATTAAAGGCCAAAAACTAACCCTTATTTTTTAAATGTAAATGTGAACCGGTGGATCCACAAGAGGATAGTTAATTAGAAAACTATAAAGATATCACCTACACTAAGATATATTTATATGTTACTAAATGAATGTAATTGTTTGATAATAATTGTTTAAATTAATATTAATAATAATATAATAATTCATACTTTTGACTCCGCCTCCCATTTAAATGTAGAATGTATGCTAAACTGCTTGAAAAGATGTGAAGCATAGCAGACTTAAATATATTTTTTTGTGTGTGCTGTCTTATTAATAATCCTCTAACTTTGACTATATAGGCCTATGTTTGGATCACGATTCTGCATTAAAGTGTTGCTGCAGATGAACAAAAATGAATGGTACAAATGAATAAAAGACTGCTGTAGAAGCCTGTCTTATATACTGATACTTATCGTTAATGCTATTTATGATTACGCAGAGTGTTTTAAGGAACATGCTGTGTTCTCTCATTTACATGGCTTTGATCAGCAGGTGTCGCTAGTGTGCCGCTCCCTTCTGCTCCGCTGCTTGACTCATACATAGAAGTAATTGACTTCTCTTTTATCAGTGAGAAACTGTCTGTCATTATTATGAGCTATCAAGTCATTAATATGAGAGCCTTTCTTACTGTAGTGGGAACGGGCCTCTGTACATCTCTTGAACAATAAGCCCCGCCCCCGATCGACATAGTATTTGCATACAAGTTGACTTTGAAAATAAAAAACGAAAATGAACACTGTGAAATAAAAGACACAATAAAACTTTACATTTTAGTTTGAATCATGTCACTATTGTTGTGTGTATTAATAAAAAGGTTTTAAAAAACTGGATTTGTATTTTCTTTTTCACGTTTGCCTTCATTTTAAGATTGGCAGCTTTGCCTTGAGACTGCAGTGAAAATGAAATGTCAAATGACCAGCTGCATTTTATTTTTCAATTTGTCAGGGAAAATGCATTGTCACAGTGAAAATGAAAATGAAATTTTCAGTTTTGGCACATATTTGGTGTATATCTTTTTTTTATAATGAAATTATTAATCTGTTTTTCATTTTCATTTTTAGAATTAAATTGATTTATTTAAAATAGGCAGAAAATGCCTTCCATATATGACAACCATGTGTTCAGATTGTTTAGTGAATGATGTGATGATCTGCTAAATTCAAACATGCATTCATGCTTATCTGGAACTGAGCAATAGACATTTTATACACGTAAATACTACAAAAACATTTTTACTTTGTAAAATGCACACTATGTTTTTAGAGAGAAGATTCATTCGTTTTCAGGCTCAGTTCTCATTTATGTTCTCCAAAACATTACTTAATTTTGCCTATTGTTAATGTTACTGATGGTGCTGTTTTTGTTTTATATATAACAAAGCATAGTTTTTATTGTTGTGATATGACAATGGAATTTAACAATTTACACAATGAGCTTAAAAAATGGTTCTGTATATCAGTTATTGGACATAAACATACATATTATAGGCTAAAAATCAATGTTGTCAAACTCTAAATTACCGATCACATCAGATGATTCAGAAAGTGACACTATGCATTTGTTTTATAGTGTGGATCATAGAAGAGAGTCCAGGATCACAGCAGGACTATATAAATGTATGTTTACACACACACACACACACACACACCCACCATTTCAGTGACTGCTGTTGTGCTATAAAAGTATCTCTTCTTGTGTTCAGATGCCTGCAATCTCACACTGGATCCAAATACAGCAAATAATGAACTCATTCTGTCTGAGGAGAACAGAAAGGTTACATATGTGGAAAAAGATCAGTCATATCTTGATCATCCTGAGAGATTTGTTGTGTATCAGATTCTCTGTAGAGAGAGTCTGACCGGACGCTGTTACTGGGAGGCTGAATGGAGTGGAGTTGAGGCTGTCATATCAATGACATATAAAGGAATCATCAGGAAAGAACGGAGTCGTGACAGTATGTTTGGACGCAACAAAAACTCCTGGAGCCTTTTGTGCAGTGAAGCCCGTTTCATTGCCCGTCACAATAATAATTCAACTGACATATCTGCTCCTTCATACTCTAAAAGAGTAGGAGTGTATTTGGACATGTCGGGCGGCACTCTGTCATTCTACAGCGTCTCTGACACAAACACATTCACACACTTACACACATTTAACAACACATTCACAGAGTCTCTCTATGCTGGATTCGGGGTTTATTATTTGAACTCCACAGTGTCTCTGTATGACATTAACAGCCTCTTTAAAGAGCCTCCTGTTAGAAACAAGAGAAATACACACATGACCGTGTGAGTTATCACACATAAATTTAGTTCTTTTATGGTTTGTTTCATGTGTACATTATGTTCTCCTTATCTCTCTCTGACACATAGCCACACATGGTCTGTATACTTGCTCATTATTGGCAGTTATTTTACCCTTTGCTCATATGCTGAGACACACACATATGTCCTCCTTAACAGCTATTAAATGATATATACATAATTTTTTTGTTGGTTTGTGAATATGTGTTATTTTAGATAAATGGCACATACAGTGGGGCAAATAAGTATTTGATACACTGCCAATTTTTCAAGTTTTCCCACTTACAAAGAATGGAGAGATCTGTAATTTTCATCGTAGGTACACCTCAACTGTGAGAGACAGAATCTAAAATAAAAATCCAGAAAATTACATTGTATGATATTAAAATAATTAATTTCCATTTATTGCATGAAATAAGTATTTGATAAAATAGAAAAATATAACGTAATATTTGGTACAGAAACCTTTGTTTACAATTATAGAGGTCAGACTTTTCCTGTAGTTCTTGAGCAGGTTTGCACACACTACAGCAGGGATTTTGGCCTACTCCTCCATACAGGTCTTCTCCAGATCTTTCAGGTTTTGGGGCTGTCGCTGGGCAACACAGAGTTTCAGCTCCCTCCATAGATTTTCTATTGAGTTCAGGTCTGGAGGCTGGCTAGGCCACTCCAGGACCTTGAAATGCTTCTTACGGAGCCACTCCTTAGTTGCCTGGCTGAAGGATTTTAATCCATGACAGTGTTGTGTGTTACTAATGGTAACCGTTGAGAGTGTGGTCCCAGCTCTCTTCAGGTCATTGACTAGGTCCTCCCATGTAGTTCTAGGCTGATCCCTCACCTTTCTCAGAATCATTGATACTCCATGAGGGGAGATCTTGCATGGAGCACCAGTCCGAGGGAGATTGACAGTCACCTTGAATTTCTTCCATTTTCTAATAATTGCACCAACAGTTGTTGCCTTCTCACCAAGCTGTTTGCCTATTGTCCTGTAGCCCACCCCAGTCTTGTGCAGGTCTACAGTTTTGTCCCTAGTGTCCTTAGACAGCTCTTTGGTCTTGCCTATAGTGGAGAGGTTGGGGTCTGATTGATTGAGTGTGTGGACAGGTGTCTTTCATACAGGTAATGACTTCAAACAGGTGCAAATAATACAAGAAATGAGTGGAGGATAGGAGGGCTTCTTAAAGACAGACTAAAGCCAGGCATACACTGTGCCATTTCGATGCGATTTCAACCAGGTACCATCTCACACTGTACGAGAAGACCGCATGCAATGATTGGTTTGTAGTTCTGCTTCAACTGGGCGATATCCCCACAAGAGGCGACCAAAATTTCGGACATGTCAGAAATTCAGCCGACCATCCAATTGCCTGTCGGGAGAGGTTAATCACTTCTCGTTTACCCTTGCACACTGCACGAACACTGCACGACACGACAAAGCTGAAATTTGGCCCAATTCAAAAAAGAGTTGCACAAGTCAGAATTCTAAAAACGAAAAACGCACAGTGTATGCCTGGCTTAATAGGTCTGTGAGAGCCACAATTCTTGGTGTACCTATGATAAAAATTACAGACCTCTCCATTCTTTGTAAGTCAGAAAACTTGAAAAATCAGCAGTGTATCAAATACTTATTTGCCCCACTGTATTACTCAGTCAATAGCTTGTTTCCATCAGAGGCAAAAATCCTTGTGCGAGTAGGAAGATTTTGGATTAAAAATGGATACAAATTTGAACATGACATGCATTGGTGCAATTAAAGTCTTTTTTCTACCCTGTTTGTATGCAAACATCTCACTATTTATTATCTCTCTGTGCTATAGGTTCTCCAACCCCAAACCTTCTGAGCTCAATATTGACCCACCACTGACCTGTCAGACTTGCATCAATATAGTTGATTCTGATCAATGGGTTCAGATTGAGGCATTAGCCTATACAGAGGAAGGCATCTCAATGTTTAGGTTCAGCACTGTGCCAGGCCGCTACAAGTGTATCAGGACCAGAATGCGATGGGTCTGTGACTGTGAGGTCACCTTTCAGTATCATGTCATAGATGGTCAGTTCCTCAACACACAGCTAGAGCACCTGCAGTATAACCGAATCGGACCAGTGATTGACGTGACGGTGATCTCAGGGAAACTGGACGAAGTTCATTTGCCCCATTATCTCTGTTTAGGAAATTCTGACCCCTCTCTCAAAGATGATGTGAAAGTTCTCAGCGTAAAAGATGAGGGGATATATGTAGAGCCTGTGCAGTTGACCCGATTTCATGCAAAAATCGTTCAACCATCATTCTCTCTAAAAACGTTAATTATAAATTGGATTATGCAATGGGATGAACACTGTAATCTTCTTCTCTACATGTGTTTTAAAGATCCTCTCATTTTACATGTCTACTTTTTCCCACTTGATGAACATTTAAAAGAAGTTGTGGAGAAAGAAGAAAAATCAAGCTATCCAATCAAGCATCCCAGACCTGACAAGGCATTTCGGATGAAAACTCCACACTTTCTTAAAGTTCCTGGTGCCTCTGTGCATCCCAAAGAAGGGATCACACTCAGGAGAGATACTGTCCCAAATTTCTTTAAGGTCAAAAAGCAATTGGAGAATGATCTTGAAATGACTCTTACTAGAGATGAGGTTCATGGACGGGACTGCAACATTGTCTGGACTGCAACGATTGAGAAAGATGAACTTGATCAGATAAATCCAAAGAAAGATGAACAGCATCTGCATCTGAATAGTGATACAGATAAAGCAGCATTTTATGACAACAACTTTGCAGATCTTATTCGGAGAGTTATAAATGTTAAGATCGTTGCAGATCAACTGCTTCAGCAGGACATAATTCACAAGGAACAATATTCACAAATCACACATGACAGTTTAACAAGTGCGGACAGCATGAGAAAGATCTGTGACATTATGCGTAAGTGCAGTGTCACTGTGAAAGCTAAATTAATCACAATTCTTCAAGATGAGAAGCTTTACGACTTCAGAACATCTGTCTGATTCTACACCTTAAGTGCAAAGTGAATGTATTAAAAACTGCCTCCAAGCAGTGATGAATGTTGCTTAGGACTACTATTCAAGTGTCAGAATGAGAAGTGGCCCATGAAAAGAGAGGAAGTGGCCAAGAACACACAAATCATAACTACATATATCTTCCTGCTCAAGTATTGGCATACTTACCAGTTTCCAGATGTACCATGTACTTGTTTATCAGTTCTTAACAGAAACGTAGGAGGTATTTCAGCCTTTCATATAAAACTATGATTATCTGTTACACAATATGAAAAGAGTAAAGACTGAAAATATAAAAAAACATCTATGAAAATACTAACAATATACTGGCCATTCTTTAGCCACTTAATTGAACTGGAATGGCTCAAATCAAAAGAGAACTTTTCAGAACTTGTAGTTTCTTATAGGCTAGGACTCCTCAAATCTGGTTTGCGAGATCCACTTTCCTGCAGAGTTTAGCTCTAACCCAGGTGTGCCTAATCCTGTTTCTGGAGATCTACTATCCTGCAAAGCTCAGCTCCAACCCTGATCAAACACACCTGAACCAGCTAATTATGCTGCCTTCACACCATGTCGTAATTACTGTAATTCCAAGATAACAACGTAAGCACTGAGCATGTCCTCTGACTGGGGATTATTTGTTTCTATAGAGACACTCAACAAAATGAACCCGCTTGAAAAACTCTTGTTACTGGCCACTGTAAAACAAACAATTAAAACTTTACATTACATTTGTATGCTACTGCTAAATAGTGCAGTACACAGAAAGCGTGTCCGGTAAAAATAATTGTCGTTTGTTTGTTTTAATATTAACAATGGCTAAATGTGTTATTGCTAACCTAAATAAACTACAAAATAATAACAGCAACACTTGCTCAGATTTGATCTTAAAGTGTGAGTACTCTTAAATCCACGCCAACGCTCATATTTGTAAAAACTGCCTTTGATGTGGAAAAGTGATTAGCGTTACATCAGGGTCTGAGCAGACTTACACATTTTCTGTTGTTGGAGTACTGCAGGTTTTTGAAAATGTTCTAAATGAAAGGATTTGGATGATGTTGGCGATTTTATATAGCCTATGTTAATGATATTAATTAGGAGTCATTTACAAGACAGGGAGTTGAAACCATAGAGTTGCGTGCAGGTCCAAGGTCAGGATCATAGATTTCACATCTGAAAGAGATGCATTGTAGGACTTCGGCTCTAGGAAACAAAGGAACTGCAGAACCAACATTCCAGAACGATCTGGAGATTTTCCTTTAACTTTGGCGTTACCATAAAACTGACTGATTGCCCTTACGTGGGTAGCCTAAGAGTCATAAAAGTTGATGACTCCCCATCTCTAGTGCCGCTCAGTTTGGAATCACCCTATCTTAGTCTCGTGAAGGGGGTGAACCAGCGATAGGATAATCCAATCAGAAGAACAGAGAACACTTGTTCTCCATGGGGATCACTTGGGCCAAATGGTAAAATCGTCACCTCTTGACCAACATCTTGTGAAAAACAGGATGATGCCAATCAACAGACACTGGTCTTTTGCCCATGATCAGCAAAGGAACAGATGGCTTTTGACCCATTGATCACTTTTGACCCATTAGACATAAATTGGTAATCGAATAAACAAGGGAAAGACAGACCTACATTTCACACTCTGAGCCGGGAGGGCTCGCATAGCCCACAGCCTTGCACCCTTGCTGACCTTAGGACACTCGCTCAGATTGTCTCAGGAACACGTAAAACTTACTAATAGTATATTCATTAATATATAGTATATTCGATAATAGGTGTCATATCTCTTTGCTATATACTTGATGTGTTTCATGTAATCAGAGTTACAGAGTGCCTTATACCCTTTTCCCCACATAAGAATGACCAAATTTATCAATGTGTATGTAAAGTATCTGCATGTTTGATATCAATTTTATCAGAATGATGTGTGCTAAATAAATGAATGAAAAGTGCGTCTTGTGTACAATACTGGTTACAACAGTCTTCTGTTGAACAGCTTGACCATCTCCTTCGTGAACATTCATTCACACTCTCCATCTGTGCAGTGTTCTTGCCATCCATAACCCTCCAGCATACAGACAAGCCTCGGGACGCAGCCGGCATCTTCAGGTCTTTTGCGGCATGCAAAACTAAGTTACTCAGCAGAGCATCCCCAGGCATAACCAAGCAACGTCCAAAGGCCTACAAAACGGCTTCAGCCATCCAGTCATCACTGAAGGGTTTCCCAAAGATGTCATCCAAGACCGATCGACAACCAATCAGGAGCCGCACAATTCCTCCGCTGAGATAAGACCATTGCAACACAAAGCAAGTAACAAAATATCCCTCTTCTTAGCTTGAATTTGTGCATAAGTCTCAGTAGCAAATTATAGCCAGATTCCTGCCTTTATAAGTATCATCAGGTTGCGATTTAAGGACGGGTAGCAAAAACAGAAATTTGGGAATCTTTTCAAACTCAGTAATTTTCATTACTTGGACCTGTGTTTGTGTGTGTGTGTGTATATCAGTAGTTTAGTTTCTGTGTCTTAGAGTAGTTCAATAAATCATTGTTTCATTTTAAAGAACCGTGTCTTTAAGTTCATACGTTATCGCATACCCAGATCCAGCTATATAAGCTTTAAAGTATACAAATGTTCCCTTGTTAATATTACAATCTTTGGCCAGGAGTGTAATATAAGCACCAGAATTGGTAAGATATACTAAGTTAAACCTTTGGTGGATAAATGGTTAATATAAACATATAAATATATAAATATAAACATAAACTATTAAAATTGAATTAAACTGATTCTGAATCCTTGCAATTCGATTCTCAAACTGAATCATTTGAATCTGACCTAATTTCCCCTACAGTATGTACGTTCATTCTGTGAATCACACGTATATTTAACAGATGATCCTAACATGAAATTTAGGATGGTTTCTGGCTGCTCAACATTGGCCCAATGTGTTTTTTATATATTAAAGTACATTTTAGTATGTATTTATTTATTTTCCCCTCTTTTAGAGAAGCAATAGCTTTTTTGAAAATACAAGGGCATTACCAGCAGTGCTGAATCAGGCATTGGCTGGTTGCGAATTCTTGGTATGGGCCCAAGGATGTTCCAAAAACACAGCTTTTTCTTTGGTACATGGCAAACCGGAATTCAGTCAGAGAAATTGCTGACAAATTCAACCTTTCTCAAGGGGGATGCCACAAAACACTTTGCAAATGTTAAAAGCAACATGTGAGCTGGCAAAAACTTGTTTAGTGCCCAAATTCTGTGAGAAAGGAGATCAGCACAGAACACTTTTTAAGGATATGTGGCTTAGACCGAGTGATTGGTGCAATTGACGGATGCCGTATCAAATCCGAAGACCACATGTCAGGAAAAATAGACTACATTAACTGAAAAGGATTTTACTTAATTCTTCTGCAAGGAATAGTTGACGAACATGGAAGATTTATTGATGTATTTGTGGGACCCCACGGGGGTTCATGACTCCAGAATGTTGAGGGATTCTCCTTTTTTTCATGAATGGGAAGACTATTAGGAGACACAGCATACATAGCAAGCATGTATCCGTTTATTGTCACACCAAAGCATGACAATGGAACACTGAGCCCTGAAGAAGAATGCTACAACACAAGATTTAGCCAAGGCAGAGTGGTAGGCTAGCATGCCTTTGGGCGTCTGAAGTGTCGTTGGAGAAGGATAAAAAAAAATCCAGAACACCAGGCAAGATTTTGTTGTGCAGGAGATATTTAGCTGCTTGTGTTTTGCACAACTTCTCTTCAGGTCCCATTACTGGGGTCTGTGAGAACCATGCTCTTGGATGCCCAAAAGATGGAGATGAAAATTAATAAAATAAGTACACTTACAGTAAGCATGATAGTATTGTTTTGTTGTTAATTTTTAAATTGTAAACACAGTGCCAACATTATTTGTTCAAAGGATTGTTGTGAAGCTGATATCTGTGCAAGAATTTTTTCATGGTGCCTTTGTGTAGCTAATTCTGATTCCCTCAGAAAATCAAGAAGACCACTGTCCTGTCCCTTACTCTTCTGCTTCTCTTCAGGCGCTGCAGAGCGTGATGGAGTAAGACGTGTTTTACAGAGCTCCTGCAGAACCTACAATAATTTAATTATACAACAGCAGTTTACGTCCGAAAACTAATAGGATACTCGTTATAAAACATTACAAAATAAATACAAAACAATCCCGATCTAACATCAGAGTTGTGGATGGCAGCGAATCTCCGTAAATACAAGTATTCTGGCTCTACTGGCGCAAGGCCTGAAGCCTCGGGACAAAGTAGCGCCGGCCGACCTGTTACTCCTACAAGACGGCCTGAAGATATGACTATGGACTTTGAGGTAATTAAAGTGGACATTCTTTCCTCTTTGAGGACAGATATATCATCTGTAATAAAGCAAGAGCTGAAGAATGCACTAGCCGAAGATTTTGACGCAATTAAAAGTGAACTACAGGCGATGAGGTCCGAAATTACGAGCAATGCTGCCGCCATGCGCTCCGATATTGAGCAGATGAAAGCGAACATTAAGGATGTTGAGGGGGGACTCTCAACTTGGTCAGACGAGATGGTTACCCTTCAGACCACTGTAACTAAACTTACAAGTCAAGTCGACGACTTGAAAGAAAAGTGTAAAGATATGGAGGGTCGCATGCGCAGAGGGAATATTCGTATCACGGGGATCCCTGAACAACCTGGATCGAGTACACCCACATCAGTATCTAAATTTCTTAAAGAAATGCTTCAAATGGACAGAGAAGTCAAAATTGATCGCTCACATCGCAGTCTCGGCCCAAGGAAACCAGGGGATAAACTGCGCACCATAATCGCAAAGTTACATTATGATGGAGATTGTATGGAGATTTTACGAAAAGCCAGAGAACACGCACCGCTCAGTTACAATGGTAACCAAATCACCATATTCCCTGACTACACAGCTAGTGTTGCGAGGGCAAGAGCGGCTTTCGGTGATGCCAGGAGAGCTCTCCGGGGACGACAAGGCGTGCGGTATGGACTGCTCTTCCCTGCCAGACTTCGAATTTCACATGACGGAGAAGAAAGGGAGTTCCGGATCGCGTCCGAGGCAATGGACTACGTGAAGAGGAATATTCTCTCTGAGACACAATCTAACGTTTGAAATGCTGAATTACGTGGTGGACTGCGACGTTACCTGCTAAGTATTTAGCACACATATATGTTAATAACAAATTTCGAATTATTTGGTTTAGTTGAGCATAATATCTATGCTCTTCCCGAAAGATATCTCCTGAATGCCTGATTGGGCCAGTTATTTATGCAGTTTGAGATATCCACTATCATTTATAATGCTGTTGTAATTTTAAAAAAAAAAGGTTTTTGTTTAAGATTTTTTGGTTCTGCAGGGGCCAGTACAGTGGTACATTTGTTGCCCCTTGCTCATATCTCACAGGTAATTACTGGCACATAAATTAGTTTTGATAACTACATATTGTGATAAGCAAACTTCTCTTTTTGTGACTGCCTGTTTTTCCCGTGCAGCATGGGACTAGGTTCCCAAAAAATTTTCCTAGACTCAATAATGTGTTGGAGTTCTATGAACATTTATGCTAGTTCTCTTTGTGGAGGTCTTGTTGTTCCCCTGGGACCTCTTAATGCTAAAGTAGGTGTTGGAAAAGTGTTTCCCTTACCGTTTCACACTACTTAAAATGTTAGTCTTCAAAGGTATAACTATGTACTTTATTCCTCCACGTTTCGTACACCACCTTCTTATTTATTTATTTTATTTATTTATTTGTTGTAAAAATTATTATTATTATTTTTTTTCCCTCCCTCTATTATGTACACCTACACCTATTGGCCGCTTCCCTGTCAGTACAGGATATTACAGATTATTTACTTATATATAATCGATAATGGCATCTTTAAAGGTTGTGAGTTATAATGTTAGGGGCCTTCATAGCCCATTGAAGAGGAAAATGATTCTGCGTCAGTTGAAACAAATTAACTGTCAGATAGCTTTTTTACAAGAAACTCACCTGTCTGATACAGAACATGAGAAATTAAAGAGGTCATGGGCAGACAAAGTGTACTTTTCCTCTCACCCATCAGGGAGAAAGAAAGGAGTCTCCATTCTGATACATAGACAGGTACATTTTATTTTGGCAAAGGTTCATAAAGATATAGAGGGAAGGTTTATTCTGATAAACGGCTGTATAGATGGCATTGATATATCACTTATGAATGTATATGCACCTAACGAGGACAAACCAATTTTCATAAAAAAAGTTTTCAATGTAATTACACAGCATAGCTCTGGAATACTATTAATGGGGGGCGATTTCAATTGTATTATGTCACAACACTTGGATAGACAGCCTGTTTCCAATACCCCAGGTTCCCGAATGAGTAAGATGTTAAAATATCAATCTTCAGAATTCGGACTGGTTGATGTATGGAGAAGCAAATTTCCAAACTATAGAGACTTTACTTTCTACTCCCATAGACATACATCTTATTCCAGGATAGATTATTTTTTCACTCCCAAGGATGAGCTTCATAAGAGTAACTAAAATGAAGATATTACCCATGACTATGTCTGACCATTCACCTATGGAACTGTTATGGGATATAGGATATAAGAAAACTTCTAAACTCTGGAGACTAAATGCCTCGCTCCTGAATGATAAAGAATTCATCTCTTTTGTTATAACAGAACTTAAATTGTATTTAAGCATAAATGATACCACTGAAGTATCTCCACTTATAGTATGGGATTGTGCAAAAGCATATCTTAGAGGTCGGATTATTTCATTCGCAAGTGCTAAGAAGAGAGAGAGGATAGCTAAACAACTAGAATTAGAACTCACAATTAAAAAATTAGAAACACTGCATAAACAAACATCAAACTCACAGTTAATAAATAAAATAAAGGATGCACGAAGGGAATATAATAGCTTAATTGCCAGTAATGTTGAAGGCAATTTAAGATTTATCAATCAAAGATATTACGAACATGGTAGTAGGGCCAGTAGAATGTTGGCAATTAGATTAAGAAAGCAAAGATCCTCAAATACTGTACAAAAAATAAAATCTGGTAATTTTATGAACCCCCTTACTAAACCTGATGAAATTGCAGAGTCCTTTGCAGACTTTTATAAATCCCTCTATAAAAACTCAGATACCTGCTCCGATGATAATGTACTGGCATCATTTCTAAAGAATATAAAACTGACTGAGCTGACGGAGTCAATGGCAAAGGACTTGAATAAACCTGTCGAGGAAAGTGAAATAATTGAGACAATTTCTGAGTTGAGGAACAATAAAAGCCCAGGACCAGACGGATTCATAAATGAATTCTACAAAAGTTTTAAAGAATTGGTGTCTCCGCTATTGTTAAGGGCATATCATTATGCTTTGCAGTCGGGTATAATCGCACCCTCGTGGAGGGATGCAACCATTGTTGTAATCCACAAAGAGGGCAAAGATCCGACTGAATGCCAGTCATACCGGCCTATCTCACTCCTAAACAGCGATTTGCGTATATTAACCACCATTCTTGCCAAAAGAGTAAATAAAATTATTAGTCATATTATACATCCAGACCAAACTGGATTTATTCCAGGGAGACATTATGGCGATAATCTCCATAGAGTGTTAAATATTATGAGCTACACAAAACTTATTAAGGAGAAGGCAGTGTTTTTATCGCTCGATGCACATAAGGCATTTGACCGGGTATCTTGGTTATATCTAATTCAAACTCTTAAACGGTTTAAATTCGGTCCCAATTTTATAAAGTGGATTCAGACACTTTATACAAGCCCACTTGCCTCGGTTAGAGTTAACGGTTATAGGTCCGGGAGCTTTGCCCTGGAACGTGGGTGCAGACAAGGGTGCCCGCTGTCACCCCTGCTGTTCGCTATCAGTATTGAACCCTTTTCCCAGCTTATTCGTGATGACAGTGCAATTAAAGGCATTATAGTTGGCAGAGAAGAACATAAGTTGTCGTTATATGCAGACGATGTTCTGCTTTTCCTAACAGAACCAGAAAAAACTATTCCATATTTAAAAAATCTAATTCTTAATTACGGATATTACTCGGGTTATAAAGTGAATATGGATAAAACTGAGGCTGTAGATGTAAATGGACAAATCCCCAAACAAGTCCAAATTAAAAGCAGGTTTAAATGGACCAAGAATGGGTTTAAGTACTTGGGTATCTTTAATCCCTCCTCCTTGGACCAATTATACAATACAAATTATAAAAAAGTAATAAAAAATATTAGTGATGATTTAGATCGCTTTTCGGCTCTTCCTCTCTCTTTGATTGGCCGCATTGAATCAATACGCATGAATGTTTTGCCAAGATTACTCTATTTGTTCCAGATGTTACCCATAGAAGTTCCAAAATCTACATTTGGTTTGTTGAATAAAATCATTTCAAAATTCATATGGCAGGGAAAACGACCAAGAATAAGGCTTAAAACAATACAATCATCTAAGATAAATGGTGGGTTGGGACTGCCAAATTTCAGGTTTTACTTCTGGGCCGCTCAACTGAGGCCCCTAATCTCATGGATCAGAGATTTTACACATACGCGATGGATCAATATTGAAAAGAGCCTTTGTTCAATGCCCCTTAAGGTATTACCTTTTTCCAATGTATCATTAAAAAATTCCAACATGGGAGAATGGACTAAAGTAACATTAAAAATCTAGAGAACCATACAAACATCATTTGGCATGTCTAAGAAAATTTCATCCGCAGCCAGTATTGGATATCTTAATGATTTTCTACCATCTCATACGGATGCAGGCTTCCAAAAGTGGTCTCAACTTGGACTCAGCTACTTGTTTCAGATGTTTCATAATGATGACCTTAAATCATTCGAACAAATTAGAAAGGAATTTTCACTTCCAAGGTCTGAATTTTTTAGATATTTACAATTGAGACATTTCCTTACAACACATAAGGATTTACAAAAAGTGAAAAATCCCTCCCCAATAGAGCTCTTTCTTAAAGAAATACTAACTGGACATGTGATCAAAAAAGTAATTTCCAAGGGATACCTGTTATTTTTGTCTAAACATTCTAATAATACTTTACAGATAAAGGAGAAATGGGAGGCCGAAATGAATAGAACAATATCTCTGGAAACCTGGGAGGAAGTCTGCAGTGAAGTACATCTCGTGACCAATTCTAATATTTGGAGGGAATTCAAATGGAAGACTGTAACTAGATTTTTTCGAACCCCACAGATAATAGCAAAATGGAATCCCTCCTGCACTGACAAGTGCTGGAGAAACTGCGGACAGTATGTTGGTAACCACACTCATATTTTATGGTCATGTCCGAAGTTGAGAACCTTTTGGAAACATGTATTTGATGCTCTTAAAGAAATATTCCAACATGAAATCCATGAAGATCCCTTAGTTGCCCTTCTGGGGGTATGCCCAGAGGGGTTTGTAGGTAGATCTAAAGTATACGTATTGCAAATTTTACTTGCCGCGGCTATTAAGTGTATCACATGCAGGTGGTTAAAACCTGACCCCCCAACATACAATGTCTGGATTCAAAAAGTGTGGGAACTGTACGAAATGGAACAAATGTGCCATACTGTTACAAATATGGTCATCCTTCATCTCTGTCCACTTTATTCTAACTGTATGGTATTCGACCCCTTTTATTTATTTACTTATTAATTTAATTTGATATGTATCTACGTATGCATTTTTTTTTATTTGTATTTTTATGGGGGGTTTTTTTTCCATTTGGTTGTACTAGGTGTACTTGGATTTTTCATTCTCGCAGAACAGGTTTGATATCATTAGGACTTTAAAGGACTCTTGAACTGTCAAAATGGCTGGAACTCAATGGACTAACATGTATATCACTGTATCGCATACAAAGTTGTTAATCAAATAAAAAGAAAGTTCAAAAAAAAAAAAAAAAAAAAAAATCCCGGAATCTAGACCAGAATCTAGACCATTAAGACCATTAATGTCTGCATCGTGAATCTTAGAATGATGGAGTGAACGAGAGGGACTGAGAGAGACCGTGCTGCTTGTGGAACTGTGTGTGCGCTGATCTGGCGCGCGCTAGACAGAGTATCCTGATTAGTAGGGTCTTAAGGTGCGTTCACACCGGACGCGAATGAAGCGGCAAGCGCGAGTGATTTACATGTTAAGTCAATGCAAAGACGCGAATAGCCGTCCTGCGGCGCGAAACGCGCGAATGCGGCGGCACAAATGAAGCGGCGCGCGTTGAGCGTTTGCCGCGCAAAACGCGCGAGTTGAAAAATCTGAACTTTGGCGAAATTCCGCGCCGCGGTAACCAATCAGGAGCAATGGAAGCCAAAGGCCGTTTCTCTATATGCGTTCTTGGCTGTGTAATATTACTGTTATTTTGTCATGAAATGTAATTTTAAGAGTATTTCAGGCGAGAATGTAGTTGTTTAAAACTCAAATTCGCGGTTTAATTATAAAGACAGCACCTATTTGAAAATTTGCTTCTCCAATTTCGGAGATGTAGTTCCAGACGACCACCGAGAGCTCAGTGCTCCTGAAACCCACCGAGAGCGCCTCACCACGGCTAGTCCTTCTGACATTTGCCACTGGTTCTGATGACTCTGTAGTGACTGACGTTATCAAGTACATTGCTGTTGCTGTACCATTTGCATTATTACCGAGTCAAACTTATGACGACCGAACTTTGCGTACTTAGTATTGAGAAACTGCCAAAATCATTGTCGCTGTATGTGGACACCCGGAGAGAAATCCTCTCACTGATACGGGACAACAGGTCCAGTGAAAGCGGCCGTCATCCAGGCATAAGCCCCTCCCATGACGCGAATTCGCATCTGTTGTGAAGTGATTTGCACGCGCGAACTAATCAAAAGTATGTCATCAAGTTAAATCAAATCGCATTTTGAACTAGCATGTGTAAATATTAAGCCGCAAAAAGACTATTTACACATGAATCCTGGATGTTCCGCTTGTTTCTGTTTTTGTGTGCTATTTAGGCATCATTTAGACACCTTGCAAACTTTTTAAAAATGTTTTAACAATAAAGGGTTACTCCATCCCAAAATGAAAATTTTGTCATTAATCACTTACCCCAGTTCATTCCAACCCAACCCCATAAAAACGTTGTCTTCGGAAATTAAGATATTTTTTATGCATTCTGACAGCTCCTCCCATAGACAGCATTGTAATTAAAGGGTTACTCCACCCCAAAATGAAATGTTGGTCCAAACCCGTAAAAGGTTTGATCATCTTCGGAACACAATTTAAGATATTTTGGATGAAAACCGGTAGCTTTTTGACTGTCCCATTGACTGCCAAGGAAATAGTCCATCTGCCATCAGTGGTTCAATCATAATTTTACGAAGCTACGAGAATACTTTTTGTACACAAAGAAACCAAAAATAACGACTTAATCAACAATTCATCTCCTCTATGTCACCGTAGAGCCATTTTGGAAAGTATCCACTGGACGTAAAGCGTACGCTGTTCTGTGTCAGCCGTGACGCGGAGGAGACTAATTGTTGAATAAAGTCGTAATTTTTGTTTTCTTTGCGTACAAAAAGTATTCTCCTTTAATCCTTGAATTTATATTTAATTCAGTGATTTCTCTGCATACCACTAGAAGGAACTCGTGTACCGCATTCGTCAGAGAATCAACTTTGGGTTCAGACAGATCAGGTGGTTTAATTTCGCTCCCATTGAGTTAACAACACAAACAAATGCACAGAAATGTGCACTCTGCATTGAAAACATATATATGAATGTTCTGTTGCACCTCCATTACCATTTAAGGCTTATTTTGCCACATTTATAATCCTTTTGATGGGTTGTGTCAAGGAGCTGTAGAATAGAGCTGTTATCAAGCCTTAAAAGTTATGCCGACCCGCCCGAGCGGGAACACATAATAGTTAATTAACAAGAAAGAAAGAAGAAACGTTTACAAAAAAACACCTATAAAAAGTACATTTTTTGCATTGTGACTGTAAGTGCTTTTTATGTGAACTGTGAACTTTATGTAGACTGAATATGAACAGCATATTTTTGTTCTCCCTGCAGCCCACCAGAAGGTATTTATTTGCATTTCACACAAATGTTGCTGGTCTTGGAGTTATTTCTGCCACGTTTCCTGTCTGCAGTTTGAACCACTGGAGTGTGTGTCTCCATTTGGATGTCCTTCACAATAGTTGCAGCAGCTGTTGATGCTCTTGGAAGGCACCGTCTTCTCTCTATGTGAGGTTTCACTAGCTTGTAACCCAGCTGCTCCAGGAAAATCCTCCTACGACTCAGTTTTCCGCTGTTGCAGTCTTTGTTTATTTCGCTCCACAACACAAAGGCATTGTAGGCACTCACATCAGTGATGTTGAAGAAAATAACAAGGGGCCAACGGGCAGTCATGCGTCGGCAGCTATAGGTGGCTGTGACCTTGTCTAAATTATCAACACCTACCTTTGTCTCATTGTAGTCAAGGACCATTTGTGGTCTTCTCTGGTGCTCAGATCAGCATCTTTGTGCATAGTGCTCATTAGCAGGACATTTTTCCCTTTCTTGGGGCAATAGGAGACGACAGTGGCTTTTTCAGTGAAGGCAAACATTGAGGATGTTACCTTTCTGTTCTTCATCACAAGAAGCTCAGAGGGAAGCTCTGGCTTATTTTTTCACACTGTCCCCAACATGGCAACCTTCCTTTTTAACAATTCCTCACCCAGGGTGTACAATGTGAAAAAAATGATCACATGTAATGTTATGGCCATTCAGTCCCTCAGCCATGTCTAGTACCATCCTCATGCCCTGATTTTTTTTCAGGTGCTTCTCCAGGGAATTTTCCAGTGTATACCTGCATGTTCCAGGCATAACTGGAATGTGCATCACATCCAGTCCATATTTGGCTGGTTTGTTTGGCATGTATTGCCTGACGTGGGCAATCCACAGTGATGTGGGGGCCTGGATTGTAAAGAAAGAGCAATCGCTGGACCCACTTGTCCCGTACATCCCGAGTTTGTCACGCTCTCATCTGCCCTGCCTTGTTTTTTTGTCATCAAAGCGTATGACACGGGAGAAAACATGGAATGTCTTTAGAGACATGGTGGCTGGAAATATTGATCTTCCAGTATCAGCATTCCAAAGGCTTGCTTTTTGCTTCTCCTTTGACTTGTACACTCTTGCCAAAATGAGTAACCCAATATAGGCTTGCAAGTCAGTCACAAGTCTTTCCAACTGTCCCCATAGACCCTCCTCCCCTCTAAATTTGTCATTTCAAGTATATCCTTTTTCAACTGATTCAGTAATGAAAAGCTGGAATGCTTTTATGTCTTGAACATGGCTGACAGCATATCTGGTGGGCCCTGGAACCATTTTGATGACATTAGCAGCACTAAGTCTACCCTGTCATTAAAGTGGAGAGCGGGACCATAATAACTTTTTATTTTTGGAAGGTAATGTGTCTGCTGATGGTTGAGAGACAACAGGAGGCCCAGAATACAGGAGGGTCAACACTAGGAGTCTCATTCTCATCTGAGGAGGATGCCTCATAATCAGGGTCCTCCTCAAGATTATCCTCTGTCTCAGACACATTCTCCTCTATGTCACTTTCACTGTCAAACACCTGTGTCAAAATCTCACTGACAGAAAACCTTTGCTTAGAGGCCATTTTCAATTGAGAGAGAGATAGCATAAAGAGAGCGCCCACAGAGCACAAAGAGAAACGGTTTAGAAAGCTTCTGGTCAAATTGTAAAGGGCATTGAAAAAATAATATCATGTTAATTTTATGCTTACAGAGTTGTCCCCATTATATTAGGAGAAGTCATTAAATCTGAAGGAATTTTTTTTTGTCAATTAAATATTTACATATGTTAAACACTGAATGGGATCAAATTGACCCCAAGACTAACAGGAGGGTTAAGCTACATCTGTCACGTGTCATGTATGGGAGGACAAACGAGGAGTATGAGGTCGAGCTCAGATACAAAACAAGTCTTTTAATAATTAAATCCACAAAAAATCCACAAAGGAGACAGGCAAGGAGACACACACACAACGACGAGAACGGACAACCAAACAATGAACAGAATCCAACTTAAGTAGGGTGGTTAACGAGACACAGACAGGTGATGTGATTAACTAATAATGACTTAATTAGGGGAGGGACAGGAACAAAACCAAATAAGGGTAAAAAGGAAGTGGAAGGAACCAAAAGACAAACAGGACTAAACCAAAGCAAAACACAACAAGAGAGTCCCAAAACCTGACAACATGTTTTTGTGGAGGAAATTTAATCCACTGTAGATAACTTAGCGTGGTCCTGCGCTCACTGAGGTGCGTCCAGCAGCACTGAACATCCTTTCACTGCTGCTGCCACTAGCTGGGATGTGTAGTTGTAGCTGGTGCAACCAAAACATAATCGCCAGAGTCAAGCCTTCGTTTCGCCTTCACCTTCTCAGCATTCATTTTCGCATCTTTCTCATGCTAATCGAAACGCATCACATGATCGCTCGTATGGGAAACGAATAATCTCCTTCAATCCATTAATGTTTCTCTCAGTTAATGTATGCAATCTCACAGTTTGAATGTTCTGTCATGGCAAATCAACAATAATTAGGTCGTGAATAATTAGGCAAAGCTCTTCTCATAGGATAAGAACACCCAGCCTCATGAATAAATATGAGACACCAATGTGTCAATGATGTACTATAGTCCATTGCCACATCACAAACTGTGACATCAATACAATGTGGATTTTAAAACCTGAAGATGAAAATAGTGCAGAAAAGTCCAAAATTAACCAGTTTTCTCCAACAATTAAAATGATCAGATGCTTACATTGTCATCTATGGTGTGCAACACCAAAACCTCTGCTAACATCTCAGAAAAAGTAGTCTGGGGTTTCATAACCCTTTAAAATCATTTGATCCTCCAGAATGGTTCGGTAGTCCTTGGCAGTGACACGCCCATCTAGCACAAGTATTGGGCCTAGGGAATGCCATGACATTGCAGCCCAAACCATCACTGATCTACCCCCATGCTTCACTCTGGGCATGCAACAGTCTGGGTGGTACGCTTCTTTGGAGCTTCTCCACACCGTAACTTTCCTGGATGTGGGAAAGTCAGTGAAGGTGGACTCTTCAGAAAACAATACATGTTTCACATTGCCCACAGCCCAAGATTTTTGCTGCTGGCACCATTGAAACTGACGATTGGCATTGGCACGAGTGACCAAATTTTTGGCTATAGCAGCCCGGCCATGTATATTGACCCTGTGGAGCTCCCGACGAACAGTTTTGGTGGAAACAGAAGAGTTGAGGTGCACATTTAATTCTGCAGTGAGTTGGGCAGCTGTGGTTTTATGTTTTTTGGGTACAATCCGGGTTAGCACCCGGACATCCCTTTCAGACAGCTTCCTCTTGCGTCCACAGTTACTCCTGTTGGATGTGGTTCGTCCTTCTTGGTGGTATGCTGACATTACCCTGGATACCGTGGCTCTTGATACATCACAAAGACTTGCTGTCTTGGTCACAGATGCACCAGCAAGACGTGCACCAGCAATTTGTCCTCTTTTGAACTCTGATATGTCACACATAATTTGACTGACAGTTTAACACTTGAGTAGTTGATGAAGGGTTAACATGTCTTTCATTTTGAAATAATGAGCCAGATCACTAGTAGTTCCTGAGGGCTGCCAAGGTAATGGTTGAGTAATTGCTGAAGGGTTAACTTGTTTTTCACTTTAAAACAATGGTCCAGATCATTAGTAGTTTCTGGGGACTGACAAGGTAACTCTTGAGTAATTAGTGAGGGATTGACATTACATTTCATATGTTAATTTAATATGTTTTTAGACATGTTACTGTTGTGATTAGTAATTAATTTGGTTATTCTGTATTAATTTATCATAGTTAGCAAGTAGTTCTTAATCAGTATAGTTTTATTTGGTAACTACTTACATTATATAATATATATATATATATATATATATATACATATAAGCAGCGTGGACTCAGGCCACAGCGTTTGTAGATCCAGATGCAAGCTTTATTGAACAGATCGTGGTCAGGGCAGACAGGGTCAAACACCAGCAAACAACAATGTCCAAGGCAAGACAGTAGCGTAATCCAGAAACACAGGCGAGGGTCAAAATCCAAGTAGGCAATCCAAAGTAACAAATAAAACTTGACGATGAAAACAAGGTAAAAACTATGACTATGACTAAACAGACGATGAAACAAGGCAATGGAAAAGCAGGGAAAAATGCTTGGTAGAGTCCGCTATGGCAAAACAATACTTCGCAACCTCCTGTTTGGCATGGCCCTCCTTTTATGGCTGCCAAACAGGAAGTTACCATAGAGGCAGCAGAGGGAGTGAGGAGAGACAGTTCAATGGCAAGGGCTCCCTCTGCTGGCGTGGCGTTACAGAAACCCCCCTCTAGGAGCGACTCCTGGCACTCAAAACAACAGTCCAGGAGGGGGGTGAATCAGGGTGTGGGGGGGAGGTCCAGGCCCATGAAGGGGAATGGGATCAGGGTCATGGCATGGGTCAAGGGGCAGTGGCAGACTTGGGCAATGGAACAATGGTGGGCCTGGGCCGTGGAGCAGAGACAGACAGTGTAGCCATGGAGGACCTGGACCGTGAAACAATGGCAGACAATGAGGCAGTGGAGGGCCTGGGCCGTGGAGCAGTGACAGACAGTTAATCTGTGGAGCGGGACGAGCAGGAGGCCATGGCGGAGCGGGCCGGGCAGGAGGCCATGGCGGGGCCGGCAGAGCAGGCGAGTCAGACGCACTCCAGGGCGGATCAGGCGAGTCAGACGCCCTCCAGGGCGGAGAGGACGGGTCTATAACACAGAACAAAGACAAACACACAGAGAGAGAGAGCAAGCTCAGAGCCCAAGGACCAGGCCTGAACCCTTGGCATATTGAAGGCCTCTGCGGCCAAATTGGTACTGGGTGAAGGCTCTTCGGAGTGGCGTGGGTTACCAGGCGCTACCACCGTGCAGGGAGCAGGTGCAGCTATCCCCACCGCATGAGGATCCGTGGCCTCAGCCACCTCCTCTGGGGATGCTGCCCTCAGAGGTTCTGCAGTGTGAGCTGCCACCTCTGAGGACTCGGTGGTGGTAAACACGGCCCAAACAATCCACAGCGCAACTCCCATGAGGAGTGTGGCTTCTGAGAAAGCCGGCTCAGGAAGAGTGGCTGAGAGCTTACTTGGTTCAGGAACAGTGGCTCTGGCTTGACTTGGCTCAGGAACTAGGGCTCTGGCTTGACTTGGCTCAAGAGGAACAGCTGTGACTTGACTTGGCTCTGGAGGAAAAGCTGTGTCTCGACATGGTGCCGGAGGAACAACTGTGATGACACTTGACTGTGGAGCCGCGGTGGCTACCGCGCCAAAACTTGACTCAGGGGGAGCTGGGTCGAGGAGACTTGACTCAGAGGGATGAGCTGCGGCGACGACGTGACTCGACTCAGAATGAGCTGTGGCTTGTCGTAGCTCGCGAAGTGCAGCGAGGATGTCCTCCAGCTGGTCGAGTGTCGCAGTGATATGACCTGACTCTGGAAAGGCGGCCATGACAGGTGCTGACTCTGGAAGGGCGGCCATTTTGTCTGGTGCAGTCTCTGGTGCTAGCAGTGGTGGGAGGTCATCCATGCTGACAATCAGTCCATGGTGAAAAATATCATTGGAGGGAAATGCAGCCATCTTGACAGTTGCGGACACTGGCGCGGTGGCCATCTTGACAAGGGACTCTGGCATGGCGGCCATCTTGTGATCAGGCTTTGGGATGGCTCAGGATCAGGCTTAGGGATGACAGCCATCTTGTGAACAGGGTTGGCAGACTTGATGGGTGCAGGTTCAGGCTTGACAGACATAACTTGGATAGTCCCTGGAGTGGCAGGCATGAAGTGACTAGCCCCTGATGCAGCAGGCATGACATGAGTAGGCCCTGATGCAGCAGACATGGCGTGAGGAGGCCCTGATGCAGCAGACATGGCTTGAGCAGGCCCTGGAACAGCAGACATGACATGAACAGGCCTCGATCCAGCAGGCGTGATGTGAACAGGCCTCGATGCAGCAGGCTTGATGAGGGTAGGCCCGGATGCAGCAGGCTTGGCTTGTGCAGGCCGTGGAGGAGCAGACGTGGCTTGAGCAGGCCGTGGAGGAGCAGACGTGGCTTGAGCAGGCCGTGGAGGAGCAGACATGGCTTGAGCAGGCCGTGGAGGAGCAGATGTGGCTTGAGCAGGCCGTGGAGGAGCAGACATGGCTTGAGCAGGCCGTGGAGGAGCAGACGTGGCTTGAGCAGGCCGTGGCTTGGTGGGCATGATGTGAACAATACCAGAGATGATGGTAGGTGCATGGAAACACTGTGGTGTTGTGGATGCTTTGGGATTGCGGGGTTCATTAGATGGTTATGAAAGTGCATAATTTTACCGTGTGTGACATGTTGAACTAGGACCATCATAATAGGCGGACCACCCATCCCACTTTGTATTGTACCGCACAGCATTACACCCCTTGTCCCGCACGTCGCACATTGAGAAAATGTCCTGCATTTTCATCAGTCTGTTGGTTTTTAATTATATTAATAAAACGTGCATGCGTTTCTTTTTAGGAAAGCTTTTTATTTATTCTTTTTGCGGTTTCCATGCAAAGGATGTGCAGACCTCATCAAGTGATCTAGCGTAACCTACTTGATGCAGCTTTCAAACGTGACTTTCTTCTTATTTAATAGTTTGAGGCAGTTTCTATGTTATTTTAATGACAAATGTCTAGAGCGCATTATTGTAATGCTAGGGCGCATTAAAATGCGCGAGCACAAATCTCTTCTCTCGCAGGTGGATTCTCTTCACTCTCACGTAAAACAGACACCCTTTTCTCGCTAACATGTGCGTGCTCAGAAACACAAATAAGCGCATATGACAATGGATGGATTTACATAGCGTAATAGTGTAAATGTATCTGTCTCATACGCGTTGTCCCGCAAAATCACATTTATGTCCCGTAACAGATCTTTTGTCACCCTACATCATAATCATTTAAGTACAGTCTATATTTTCTAATGTTGATCCTGGACCATCATAATCATTTCAGTACAGTCCAAATTCAATAATGTTAATCCTGGACTATCATAATCATTTCAGTACAGTCTACTGTAAATGATCTAATGTTGGTCCTGGACTATCATAATCATTTCAGTACAGTCCAAATTCAATAATGTTGTTCCTGGATCAACATTCAAGAAATTTATCACAGAAATAATTAACAAAGAACACACACACACAAAAAAATAAATCAGAAATGAGGACATTATATTTTCCATTGCAGAAGATCTGGACATGTTTTTGAAAGAAGTCACAGAGCAGTCGGATGTAAAGCATACATCTCTTTTAAAGTAAGAAATGACTGGAAAGGTCACAAAGTTGTTGTGCAGAGAATATTTACCCAGCACAGTGGACATGATTCTTCTGAACAAGATGGCTGTTTTCATCAGATTCACCCTCAGCTGGTTGATCAGATCAAGAAGTGGATCACATTAGGAGTAAATCCAAATGTCATCCTTCTTCAAGCTAATGAGTGGTCAAGAGCTCAAGGAGAAGCTAATTATCATTCCAGAGAATTCTTTGTTACCCCAGAAGATGTACACAATATTCATACTAGTATGCTTCGAGAGAAACACCTTCATAAAGATGCCTGTAAGAGTACAGACAATCTATTAACTGGTCCTTTTGAAGATAATGTGATATTTTATTAGCCTCTGGGGAAGGACCAGAACCTTATTATCATTCATCAAACTTAAAGAAATATTGCCTATTTTGTAGATGTTCACATTATACCTCTGTACATGACTTTAAAATTCTTTCACTGATTGAACTATACAACTTGCATATAATGTTTATGACACACACAACTCATTTAAAATATTTTTTTAAAAAGTAAATTAATTATTTTTCACCATTTCTGCTCACCTTTAATCTTCTTTATGTTCTTCCTCTAAATTACATTTTCCCTATCTAAAGCGAAACAGAAATAACAATGTTCTGAACATCATTTTGCGATTTTAAAAGGGGTTGACCTCAAACAGTACACAGTAAACTATTAAATATATGTTATCTTTTGATCGATTTGCATAAAAATAAAGTTCCCTCTCAAGGGAACATCAAACTGCGTCCTCTAGGGGGCGCTAGGGGAACGCCGTTTTCTGTCACCCCTCTGCGGAGTGGGTCTGATTTTGAGGTGTTTTTGTGAAAGCCCCTCTGGAAATGCTGGCTCTGAGGAACCAGGTCATTTCTTCAGGCTTCTGTCGAGGCAGAAAGCCTAATCCACTGGGTTGGTCATAGCTATGTCTCTCATTCTCAGGCCTCTCTGGCTGTGTACGGCTATGCTCCCTCTCTGCGGAGGGGTTTCCTAAGAGCTCGCCACACCGTGAAGCTCAAGATATCTCGCTCCATGGCAGTATTACCAGTCGACCAGCAGCTTGAGAGCTACCTGTCCTGGTTGGGTGTAGCAATGCTCCCCTCGCCTGAGGGTTAACCTATAGATAGACCTCACTGCCCGTCACTCAGAGCCCTGTTGAGTGTGACCTCCCTGGCACACTATATCTAAAAATCCATTAGTGGTAGGTGTGCACGCAAGTCTTTGCGCACCTTTCTAAAATCCACATTAGTGGTAAGTGCGCACACATGTCTTTGTGCACTTTTCTAAAATCCTTTATGGTATGGGCTACGCGCTAGACTCGTTCCCATTCTCTGAGTAGGTCACGCCCCGGTCACCTTGGGCCCCTCTCTATTTATGTATCCTAGCAGATACCTCTTGAGCTTCCGCTACCTAGGATTTGCCGAGGCATTCCTTGGTTAACCTCCCCTAAGTAACGGTTCTTCAAATCCATGTTCATGGTAAGTGCGCACACAAGTCTCTGGGCACTTCTCTAAAATCCTCCTGAGTGGTAAGTGCGCACGCAGGTCTTTGTGCACTTTCTAAATCCTATATGGTATGGGTTACACGCTAGACTTCATTCCCATTCTTGAGTTGGTTACGCCCCGGTCTCCTTGGGCTCTGCTCCACCCTCGTATCTTCTGATACCTCTTAGCTCTAGGACTTGCTGAGGCACTCCTAGGCTTAGACCGCCCCCAGAACAGGGTATTGCTACCTGTGTTCTGTAAGTCGTCTCCTGAGGGACCAGAGTTTTTCCTGAAAATAATCTATAAAGGACAAAAGATTTATAGCATTTTTTCTTTTCATCATTATGAGGGCTTTTGTATGCTATAAGAAATAGTCTAAATTCACGAGCCCTGCAATGAAGTGTCAGTGTTGTCAGATCTTCATAGAAAAAAACAACAAACAAGGACCCAAATACTTTGTTTTATTAATTCCATAAAGTTTAGCCAAAAAAATGGCAGATACCAAAAGACTCAATTCTTATTCACTCCCGCAAGACGGCAAAATGTTGCTATGGTTACAAATGCGGGACGCTGGGGAGTGACTGCTGTTCCATACACACGGAACGATAATTTACGAGACCGCATTAAAATATGGTTGTCATTTCTGAAACTTGCAGTGTGTACATGGCAACAGAAAACGCACGTAGGCTATGCGTCTCTTTTGGATGTGAAATCTATGATCTTGATCTTGAACTTGCACACAACTCTATGGTTTCAGCTCTGTCTTGTAAATGACTCCTAATTAATGTCATTAATATATGCTATATAAAATCACCAACATCATCCAAATCCTTTCATTTAAAACAGCGAGCTGCAAAAACAGCTTACATTTTCAAAAACCTGCAGTACTCTGAAAACAGAAAGTGTGCAAGTCTGCTTGGACCCGGATGTAACGCTAAGCACTTTTCCACATCAAAGGCAGTTTTTACAAATATATATTAAAGATATATATTTAAGAGTATGCACACTCTAAGATCAAATCTGAGCATACGCACGCTTTATAAATGTTGCTGTTATTATTTTGTTGTTTAGGTTAGCAATAACACATTTAGTCATTGTTAATATTAACAACAAACAAACGGTAAGTAATTATTTTTACCTGACACGCTTTCTGTGTACTGCAATATTTAGCAGTAGCATACAAATGTAATGTTGTAATTGTTTGTTTTACAGTGGCCAGTAACAACTGAGATGGCACACGTACGTCTGCAAGATGTCTGTTAAGGATCTCTTGATCTGGAAAGCATCTGCTGTGTACAAACTTCTGTCTTCTCAGTTGTACATACATTCTAAATAAACATCTTAAAGACATCTAATAGACGTCTATTTGACATCTGGGCCCGTATGTATAAAACTTCTCAGAAATTCTCTTAAGAATAGTCTTAATCTTTGACTTAAGTGTCAAAAAATTCTAAGTTAAATGTAGGACTTTTCTAAGAGTAGGAGACTTTTATAAAGAAGCTAAAAATAACTTTCAGTAAAGTCTAAGCCTGATTCTTAAGCAGTGACTGAGGGGACACTTAAGTGTTGTGAGCTAAGGACTACAGTGATGTCAACCCAAAATGGCAGCCCTTGACCTCTAAAAACAGCCAATAGTGAGCCTGCTCATGTGAAGTTACTGCAGCACAGCACCAATTATTTGATGCAACTACAATAAAATCATTTGATTAAGACACTATTTAATGTATTTAAAAAAAAAATGTTTTGCATTGTGCAAAATTATCACAAATTATTACAGATGCGTTAAAATCCTTTTCTATTGGTATGTCTACTTGTTTACAGTTGGAGCAATAATGTGAACATGAGTTCCATCAACAGCTCCAACTCGACGAAAGCCCACAATCCTCATAACAGTGGTTTGTTTTTGGTGGCTTGCATGGTTTGACGGTCAGTTGGAAAATCAACGAACTGCCATATAGTAGTGGCTAAAAGTGATGTCCGGCCTGGGACATTTGACATCTTCAACCTTAATTCTAAAAATGTGTTAACGATTTAGTAAACAAAGAAATTGTAAAATTATAAACTCATGTAAAAACGAGAGGATCAACAAAATATTACTGATTTTGTTGTATTGTATTTTGTCATTGATCGATATCAGTGAACTCGCCATTATGATGTAATCTAGCAACATTTAAGGACTATTTAAGCTACTTTCAATTGAAAGCTGTTGTCAACACTTTTCCCTCATATTTTGATGGTTAAAGTGAATTTTGGGGTCATAAAAAACCTTCCATACGTTACTTTTGGCCACTATTGTAGTTGCAGTTATTGCAGTTAGAGCATTGATTTGTAGAGTGGAAGAAATAAATAAATTTAACAAAATCTTCATGATCAAGTTTGTATCATTTTATCAACTATCATATAACTCCAATACATCATATCTTCATTGTAAAGTGTTTGTTTCCCCCGCTTCGCTGCCATCTTGTTACTCCTAACTAGGTTGGAGACCTCTCCAGCTGTCTTAAATAATTTAGGAGCTGAGACCAAGTCTTAACACTTACAAACCTTTATGAATCACTCTTATTCTTAAGTCTAGAAAAAAAAGAGTAAAATTATATCATTCTTAGAATTTTGACACACTTAATGCTAAAATTTTTCTCTGAGCGGCATTATACATACGGCCCCTGATTGTTGACTGTCTCTATAGAACATCATGTGTTGTCATTAACTCAGCATGAGGTGCTGCCGTCACTTGGTACAACCCGTAGCTCTCAGAAAACTCCTAGTTCACAAGTTGTAATTATGAGTTCTACGAGGACGTGAGCACTTTTTACAAGTTGGTGTCTCGTAATTTCGGGAATTACGATATGTGAACACACCTTTACTCTCTTAGATAGCACTTGATAATTACATACAGCTGTGTTTGAGCAGGGCTGAAACTGAAATCTGCAGGTAGGTAGATTTCCAGGAAGAGGGTTAAGCACCCCTGCTCTAATCCTAATCAAACACACCTGAGCATGCTAATCAATGTCTTCAGGACCATTAGAAAATCACAAGTTGGTGAGTTTAATCAAAGTTGGAGCTGAACTGTAGGCAAGAGGATCTCATAAACCAGATATGAGAATCCCTGATATATGCCTATTTGTTTTTTAGACGTTGTTTGAAAATGCTCATTTCAGCTAAGTCTTCCTGATTCTGCAGTTGAAAGTAAGATAAAAGTGTGGTTGTGGAATTTAAGAAACAGAGTGGGAAGATGAAAGAAGTGCTATCACCATCTGCTGACTACCCAGATAGCACATGAATGTCTGTAAGATGTCTGTTAAAGATCACTTGATCTGGAAAGCATCTGCTGTGTAAAAACATTTGAAAGATGTCTGCAAGATGTCAGTTTTACATACATTCTAAATCATTAACATCTTAAAGACATCTAATAGACATCTGATTTATTTATTCATTATTTATGTGGTGACTGCATCCATGTCAGAAGTGTAATTGTTTTTCCCAAAAAAAAGTATTTCTAGTGAAACAGATTTATTGCAGTAGATTAATAGTGTACTAAGGGGCCAATGTTTTACCAATGAGCAAAGTCTTAGCAGAGGGTACCACTTCAGTTGACACATTAAAACAGCTGCCAAGAAAAAAAAAAGCTTAAAAAAGCTTGTAGTGCGAAAATTATCACACTACTACAGCATTACTTAGTATTTTGACCAGAGTAGCATGATAAACTAACTTATTGTTAATGTAGCTTATGGTTAACGTAATGGCTGAAGAGCCACATTACAAAGAATGGCAACTGCTTAGCATATTATCCAATTAGCATGTTAAGATACCTAGCATAAGTCAACAGTCATGCTCAACTTTGGGGAGTTATTTTTCAGAAATGGTACTGATGATCAAAACGTCTGCATTTACATCTGCAAGACGTAGTTTGCTCATTTGCAATTAATCTATTGGATGTTTCCTATAGATGTCAAATAGACATCTATTAGATGTTTATGATTTAAAATGCATGTAAAACTGACATCAAGAGATTTTTAACAGACATCTTGCAGACGAACATGTTCTATGGTCTGGGAAGCATTTTTGCAAAAATCTGCATATCTCTGGCACTGTTTAAACCTCTGGGACAGTGTTAATTTTGACAGCAAATTTTGACTTTTTAGTTTTAGTCATAGTCTTTTGACTAAAATGCCATTTAGTTTTAGTTATATTTTAGTCATCTGAATTGTATTTAGTTTTAGTCTAGTTTTAGTCGACGTAATATCATAAGATATGAAAGCTCAGCGGGTTTAATTACAGTGCAATGCATTTATTAAGAGTTTCTCTAAAATTTCCCAACTCATTATATAGGTTTGATATTAAGGTTTTGTCATGATAAACACACAATGTAATGGTGGTGATACACAACATGCCTTAATATTAAAATGAAATAAACCACTTTTCATAAAAACATGGTCTTCTTTTCAATGAAATACCAGTGGTTATACAGGCTAATTATGCATTCTTTATAGTAACTTGTTAACCATATTCTTCATTCTTTCAAACAGACATATTTATGTCTATAAATTAATTTACATTAATCTTTAGGGCTACGATTCAGTTAAGAGTGTGTTGTTTTCTGTCTTTATTTTGTTGCTTAGTTAACATCTATCTGTGACTCGGACAATAGCAACTTAACGTGGCTGCTATCCCTTTAAAAACTAATCCACGAATGCAATGGATGCAATGTACTGATACACTCCCTACTGTTTACATTCATTTAAGACGTAATCAGCTGTGTTTATGTGAATACTCATATGGACAAAATGGACAATTCCAATTCAAGATCAGTTTGTGTGTATTTCTCAGTTCATGCAAAGCGAAAGAGTGTGAGACGTGCTTTCTATGTGTATGCTTCGGTGTCTGTGCTCAGAAAACAAGACCAAATTGAGTTCTCTCTTGCGTCATCAAATTTATCCATATGTCTGCACTTCTTCCACATATTGACATTTCTGAACGTTTTGTAAGACGTGCAGCAAGTGTATTTTAGCTTGTGTCCCGCCGGTTTGTACGCATCTAACCTCCTACTACGCAACAGATTTTTCTGAATAATTCTCTTTCCAAATCGTCCGTCCCTAACTTTTTCATCTCGTTTTTATTCGTTGACGAAAATGGCAGTAGATTTTTGTCATAGTTTTTGTCATTCAAGAAGACTTTTAGTTCGTTATCGTTTCATTTTCTTCTGTGAAAAAAATGTCGTTGACGAAGTTAATGACGAAATTAACACTGCTCTGGGACATGCGGTCAATTATCCCTCCCAATTTTTGTGCTGATCTTTGAAATTGTTCAAAAGATATTATTTACTATTGTCCTCGTGCATTATCAACACTATATTCCTGTTTAACACTAAAATTGCTTTGACGCAATCTATACTGTATAAAGCGTTTTAGACAGATGTGTGGTGCAAAAGGAAGAGTGTGTGAAACGTCATTTGCATGTGAAAAACAGCGTTTGAGACTCGTAGCAGCAGATTCAAGCTGTTGTAGTCATGCATTTGTGTTTGTGACTATAACACATACACATATAAGAAAACATTCTATAAGCGTGCAACTTTCATTGCAAGAATTGACATACTGATTTTCCCGATGTACAAAATTTGTCCATGATTTCCCATATTTTTATGGGTGCATGAATGTGTTTTGCACCATATTCACTGCAGCAATAGTAGCAAAACATGTGACTGTATGGGTTTCTTAAGTTGTGATTCGTAGAACAGGATTTGTGCACCTGCATTCCAAGATTCAAGTAACTGTTGAGTTGTTTATAGGAGAGAAAAAAAAATACATAAGTTTGCAACTTTTGTCAGCGAATTCAAATTTACTGATACACATACATACTCTTTTTCTCCCACACTCTCTCTCTTACAGACGCACACACATAATAGTCAGCATGCATGTTCACATACGCGTTAATGTTGTTAGCGCTGCTCTGGTGATTAACAACTTAAAAACTACATGACATTTCTCACAAGTGAGGTAACGACGCTGTTCCTAAAGAAAATGAACTTAGTTTCACTATAAGTAGAGCCGCTGCTGCTGATAACTTTTGAGAGAAGCACAGACACACAAAGTCTTTTTATTTATTTTCTTCAATGTTTAGAGCTATTAAACTAATTTGAAACATAATATAGGAGAGAAGTTGACATTTATGGGTGTGGCCCTGTTGATTACTACAGTTTCTTGACGTGTAGCTACAGAACCTAAATTGAAAATTGTCCATCACAAGAATTGTATTGTGATTGTCAATCTGATTTTACAGCCTTGATCATTGGCTGGGATGACTCCTGCTTAAACATATCTCCAAGTCTGCCATCTTAATTAATATTCATAATTTTTACACCAAATCTAAACCTCTCCTTACCTCTCCACAAAGTAAAGGGCATCCTCCACCCCACAATCTGCCATCCACAAACCTGACATGCTTCAGCAAAGGTTCGGGCAAACTCTACAGCTCTCATCAAGAACTTCAGGGCAACATTGTGGTATATCTTCTCTTTCTGGTCTGATGTTCGCTAAATTCAGACCTGACTCCTTTTTAGAGTGTTCAGACACTGGCTATAAAAGCATTCCACCTGTTAGGGACATATACATAGTTATCACAAAATATTTATTCATGTAAATGTTAAACAATAATGAGATTTTCTAGGATAGTATGTGTTCCTTATGCCGTAAATGTTTTTATTCTTGAAACAATAACAAAACAATTAATCATGAATAGAATATTTCTTGATTATTAAGAACAGATACTTTTTTGTGCCCATTTTTGCCAACAAAACATTTGCACATAAAGTTAGGACACCCTATTGAATTCCATGGTTTTCTGTATCAGGACATAATAAAAAAACATATGTTACTTGGCAGGTCTTAAAATTGGAAAGTAAAACCTGAAGAACAATACATATCATATTGCACCATGTCATTATTTATTTAATAAAAATAAAGCCAAAATGGACAAGCCATGTGTGTTAAGTTAGGACACCCTTACTCATAACAGAATTTAAGAGGGTAAATAGCAGTTAGACACTGATAATCAAATGCCTTTGATTAACTGATCATCAGCAAGAGTTAGCACTTCTATAAAAGCAGAAATTTTGGCATTTTGCTGGTCTGGAGCTTTCATGTGTGTGTTAACACAATACCAAAGAGAAAAGACATCAGCAATGATCTTGAAGAAGTAATTGTTGCTGCCATCTATCTGGGAAGAGAAACACAGACATTTCCAAACTATTTGAAGTCCATCATTCCACAGTGAGGATGATTACTCTCAAGTGGAAGACATTCAAGACAGGCAGCAATCCTCCCAGGAGTGGATATCCCAATAAGTTCAGCCCAAGATCAGACCATACAATACTCAAAGAATTGGCAGACAACCCAAGAACTTCACCACAGACTCGACAGGCCTCAGTTAACATTTAAATGAGAAATTTCATGATAGTAGAATTAGAAAAATATAGGCATTTTTGGAAGGCTTGCCAGAAGAAAACATCTTCTATCTAAAACAGCATGGCCGCATGGTTTAGGTTTGCAAAGTTGCATCTGAACAAAGGCTTCTAAAACAATCCTTTGAACAGACAAGACCAGAGTGGAGATGTTTGGCCATAATGCACAGTACCAAGTTTGGTGAAAACCTGTAGAGCTGATGAGTTTGGGCTTGTTTTCTAGCCACAGGACCTGGGGACCTCACAGTCATTGAGGCACCATGAACTCCTCTGTATACCAAAGTATCCAAATTCAAATGTGAGGCCATCCATCCGACAGCTAAAGCTTGACCAAAATTGGGTCATGTGACAGGACAAGCACACCAGCAAATCTACAACAGAAAAACTGAAAAGAAAAGAATCAAGGTGTTGCAGTGGCCCAGTCAATGTCCAGACCTCATCCTGACTCAAATGCTGTGGTGAGAGCTGTCCATAAACAAATACCCACAAACCTCGATAAACTACAGCAACATTGTAAAGAAGAGTGGGGCTTTATTTTTGTTAAATAAATAATGACACAGTGTGATGTGTCATGTCTTAGGATTTATTTTTCCAAATGTTAAGACCTTCCAAGGACCATATCATTTTTTATTATGTCCTGATACAGAAAATCATGGAATTCAATAGGGTGTCCTACATTTTTCACATGACTGTATATACTCTAGACAAGTGTGCCAAACATTTAATGTTGCTGTCAATTATTATTAAAAATTACTTGTCTAACAGGGTGGAATGGCACATAACAGGGTGGAACACCAGTGTTAACTGGTTCTAATAGTGGATGAGCTTTCCGTCATTGTCCTGCATGGTTTACCACCTGTAATCCCAGACAGCAAAATTCATCTGGTCTGATTCCGGCCCACACTTCTGCAAATCCGCAAAACGGACTTGGGCCGGTGTCTTTTGGCACAACGGGCCAATACCGGCACACACTGGTTTTCCGCTCATCTGGGTCAGCACTAGGCCAGCTCCGTACCAGACTCGGCCCGGATCTGCTCTGCGATAGTAGTCCGTGCCCACTGAAACCAGGCCCGGATCCGTCTAATACTGTGATACAGGACTGAAACGGATGTGACTGTAATGCGGATTTGCCGGTTTGAAAACAAATCCAGCACAGAGTCAGCTGCTGTCTGGGATGTGTGAAACGGCACCTATATAATATTGTTACAAAAAAATTGTGGTTCCTTATCACAATCAATCATTAAACATTAACCATTTTAATTGACCTAAACTATGTACAGGCACTTACCATGTACATGTACGACCATCTCTGTATGGTGGAAGCTGACATTGTCCCACACTATTATATTATAGTGACCCCTTCACCTTGACAGGCTGCCTCAATTTCATGGAGAAACTCAATGAGATGCATAGCATTATAGGAGCCCAGTAATGGCCTAGACCCATGAGGTTCCATCCACAGCAACAAGTTTTGGCTAGGTTATTTCTGAAAGCCATTTAATTCCTAGCCCTCACCATTTCCACCACTGCCTGCTCCTGCTTTTCAGTCAGCACACTGTTGTAATCTGCTTTGCTTACAGGTATTGTATCTGTCTGCCTCTATGTCTTTTTTTATAAGCAGACTTTTTGAGGCTTATATTTTTTAGTAAGTAAATAATTTTTTGCTTTCAAACTGTTGACTGAAACTAATGATAAGTTGCTAATGATAACAGAAGCATTCACAATAGAAAACCACATGGAGAGCACAAGGGGAGCAAAACAAACACTGATAGACCATAGGCGTGACAGTTAGGGTATTGCCTAACAATATTTTATCTTGGTTGGTGCAATACTGTTAACACCCATGTTAGGAACCAGCACAGCCTGATATTTCTGGGTAACAAAATGTACAAATGAACCCTGATGAACGAGAACCAATTTGATCTTTTCAACAACAAACCTATCTACCTAGTCTCTGATCAAAACAAACATTTTGTGCCTCTCAGTGTGATATCATTGCCAACCTTTGTGACAACCTTAAAATTCAAATTTGAAACTGCCCTCCTGATCTCATCATTGTATTCTGTAAAATTATATTCTGTACTTTTTTTCCAGAACAGTGTCAGGTGAGAAGTTGCTTGCCTGAAGGCACGACTGAAGCAGCTGATGTTTGTGGGGTCTCTTGCTCCTGTGGCCAGTCTAGCTTTAACCTGTCAACTACCCAAGTCACCACCTCAAGTAGCTCCTCATACAACTTATCCCGATAGGAGCACTCTGAGGTGGTGCTCTAAATCTTCATCTCTGCAGAAGCAAGAGATGAATTGTCCTCCACCTGTTCTGAAGTGCCAAGGTGCGCATCAGAAACTGATGCTAGGACCTTCTGATCCTCCAAGAAGAGTACGTGAGAAAAGGGCGTACCCATGTCATGTGCCTCAGGCAGATCGACATCCAACCCCCAGGATCTTAGTAAGGAAGCAGCAGCTTGTTCCTCTTTGAAAAAAGTGAGCCATGCCCTAAGCACTTTGATGGGTAAAACATTGCAGTGCTCACATTCTCCCTCGAGCCCGAAGGCAGCATGCTCATGCCCCAAACACTCTAAGCAAAACTGTGTGGATCATCCCCAGAGATGAGTCTAAATGAATGGAGGCACACCTCTCTAAGACTGCGAAATAATGTAAGTACTTTGCTTTCTTTTTTTTATGAGAAACTACACAAGAGCTCTCTCACACATAACAGGGTCCTTGAAGACAAAAAAAAATCTGCAGGTGTGTTCGATTCCCATCAATTTATAACCCTCAGGTGCGCATAATCAAATATGTCACCTACCAAGGTTATTTAAGCCAATTCTTGGCATGTTTGACACACATTCTTCACAACCGGTCAAACAAAGAATGTTTCTATTAGCATACTGTTATGCAGCATCGAGTGTAGCTTTTGGTCGGGAACCTCACTGCACACCAGTTTCCATCAATCTGCCAGTGCAGGGCCTCCACGAGCATAAGCTGGCATGGGCACGCCACAACATATAGAGCTGCATGTGGTCTCCCCCAGCCTGGGGAGAGGGGAGAGGACTCTTTGACCACAAAGAGTCAGACTAATACCACTTTAGTTAGTTTTCACTCAGCCCTGGAATTCATCATCATGGAAATATCCTCGATCAGACATTTCTTTCTCTTTACTCCTGATGGCAACTTCGGCCTCACAGTCATTGGCATGATCGAATCGATTGTTTCGTGAATTATGTAAATGTTATAAATATCAACCGAATTGCAGGAAATAATTCCTCTCACATCTCAAGTGTTCCGTGGTGCTAACTGTGCACTGATGCTGTGTCACAGAGGACAGTAAGTGGTGTGTCTAACCTCGACCTTTGATTGGACAGCAGCTAGGAGGATGAGCCCAAAAGCTTCTCCTTAAAACTACGATGTCCGAAAGAACTCATTGCTTGTTTGGGCTTGTTGTGTTACCGCTGGCCACCGCCTGTTGTGTGCCACACGAACTAAACAAAAGCCACCACTACCACTTTAACTCTCCGTAATAACCTTCAACGCTGACGCCACGCAGACGAGAACTCGAAGGAACCTCAAAGAATATCGTTTCGCCATCACGCCAAGAACTCTGACACTCAAACTCTTCGGGCAACCGAACGACCAATCACCGAAGGGCGTCCCCAGGCATCATCCGAACGACAGCCAATCCGAGTCGGGATTCCCCATTCAGCCTAACACGAGCCAAAGAAGATGGGTCCAAGCTCCATAGCCAACACAGACAGCAAGTAAACAAACAAATCTCTTGTCTATTGCTGAAACGGTGCAGGTCGTTATCATATGGTACAGATAAAGCTAAAAGCTCTGCTTTTGATCACTTTCTGAAAGCCCGCGACCTAAGGTTGAGATTTTCTCTCATAACTCATTCGTAAATCTGTTTCAAACTGTGTGCATGTGTGAATGAATGTGTGCGTGTGTGTTTTAGGTAGTTTTATCGTTCTTAGTATCATGTAACCGTAGGAAGTAGTTTAATAAATTGTGTATTGATTACAAAGAAGCCTTGTCCTGTTGTGTAACTTTCATATCAACACTTGCCTTAAAGATCACGTTTTACCTGTGCTCATAATTGACTAAATGCCAGATTTGTGTATATTCTTTGGCCAAGAATAAGACAGAGCTGGTAAATCACACTAAAATCGAGACTTTCGCTGGACGAAAGTCTGATAAGGTGTAAGATTTAAATTAAACTGTAAATTTGAATTGATTCAGTTAAAATCATACGAGTCTTTGAGATTCGATTCCCTAAAGCTAAACCCTGTGATTCATTAGAATTATATTTTTTTTAAATGCATCTTATCTCAAATTTCAACACTTCAAATTCACTGCATCATTGTAATAATGTAGTTGTGAGTTAAGATTTTGCATTAAATGTTTAGCAAATCTTTATTCTAAACCATTTTTGGGGGGTCTTTATATTCTTTCAGCAGAGCAATGTGACAAATCTGGTAGCAGACCACAAAATCATCCAGCCTAGTGAGTGCCAGATTCCAATAATTCAGGCGGCTTCAAATCCCATTGGCTTTTCTCCATGATGCCCTAGTTTTGTTGTCATCTGTTATGTTCTAAGAGAGGATTGAACCTTTTTTATATAAAAGTTAAACACAATAGCAAAATTATTGAGCAGGTATACAATACAGGGACAATACTTGACCAGAGACGTTAGGTGTGTTTTTGACTTAACGCAGCACTGTGCAGCTTTATCAAATTTTGACTTGAAGCAGTGCATGTGGGTTAGAAATGTTGTTCAACTTGAGATGCCACCGACGGCACGTCACTGTCATCAGTGTTCCCAGGCTGCAGTTTTAAAATTTTAAAAGTGGTCCAAGGAAGGAACAGTGGTGAATTGGCGACAGGGTCATGGGCAGCCAAGGCTCATGGATGCATGTGGGGAGCAAAGGCTGGCCTATGTGTGGCCCAATCCAACAGACAGAGCTACTGTAGCTCAAATTGCTCAAGTAGTTAATGCTGGTTCTGATGGGACCAGTCCACCACTGAGAGTGCCAACAGTGGGCATGTGAGCATCAGAATTGGACCACAGAGAAATGAAAGATGGTGGCCTGATCTAATGAATCACATTTTCTTTTACATCACATGGATGGTCGGGTGTCTGTGCATTGCTTACCTGAGAAAACTCAGCACCAGGATCTACTATGGAAGGCAAGCCAGTGGAGGCAATGTAATGCTTTGGGCAAAGTTCTGCTGGGAAACCTTGGGTCCTGCCATCTATATGGATGTTACTTTGACACACACCACCTACCTAACCATTGTTGCAGACCATGTACACCTTTCCACCCAGACAGTATTCCTTGGTGGCTGTGGGCTCTTTCAGCAGGAAAATGCAACCCTGACACAAAGCAAAAACGGTTCAAGAATGGTTTGAGGAGCACAACGAATTTGAAGGTGTTGCCTTGGCCTCCAAATTCCCCAGATTTCAATTCAATTGAGCATCTGTGGGATGTGGTGAACAAGCAAGTCCGATTCATGGAGGCCTCACCTCACAACTTACAGGATTTGCAAAGGATCTGCTGCTAACAATTTGGTGCCAGATACCATGGCACACCTTTAGGGGTCTAGTGGAGTCCATGCCTCGACAGGTCAAGGGGGACCAACACAATATTAGGAAGGTTGTCATAATGTTATGTCTGATCAGTGTAGGTTATGCATACTATTTTGTATGCATCTCCTTGGCATTCTTCATAATATGACTGAGGACTCTATGAAGAATGGGCAAACTCTTTCTTGGTACCTTTTCCACAGGCAATGTTGTAGTAGTGGTTGATGGTTTCATGCAGGTTTTTCTTTGCAAATGACAAACAAATTGCCTGCATTAGTAGCACTGAGCCATCACAGAGAAGCATGATTGGTGACTGCATTCCTTTCCATCCAAACCGCCTTGCAACATCAGTCTGAAAAGTCTCAAAAAAATGAGGCTGTGGTGTGGTCACAAGTTAGGTATGTTGCAACTGGTAAGAGAGAGGAGTTTTTCTGAAGATTCCTGATGACCAGCTCATATACATAGAAAGGAGAAAAGTCCTTCTCTTTCTTTTACGATGCTGCCTGAAGCATCCAGATAAACACTGTCCTCCTCACATTGCTCTTGATAAATCTCTGCTTCTCAACGACCAGAGCTGAACACCTTTATTTGTAGGCTGAGCATCTTGTTGCTGTGCTGATGGCTTTTCTGTCATATCACACTATATGAAAAAATATAGATCTCTGTTGTGATCAGTACCTCTTTACAATACAATAAAAAATAGGGAGAATAGACAACACTTTCACATTTCAAAAAACATGAATATAGCTGGATTATTGATTTTTGTCCATGTTCCTCATTAACACTTTTACTGTCCCAGGTCTGCAGAGGCAACGGGGACAGTTCTGGCTGGTTCCTTGAAAGACAAACATCCAACATTTAGCATTACAGGATAGGAGCAGGAAAATGGCATGGATTTTAATGCACAGAGTAGCAACTAACTTTTTCAGGAGATTTGTATCCATGATCCTCTTGAATACTTTTACTGCCCCAGGTCTCCAGAGGTGACAGGGATAGTTCTGGCTGGAAGCAAGCAGGACAGAGAGGCAAAATGCATGGCAAAATGTTTTCTGCAGCAGCTCACTTCTGCCACAAAATAAGTGATATTGCCATCTACAGGGAATTGAAGGGCCCTTAACAAGACTATTTTATATGAATACACCTGTTTTAGCAGCTAGTTGTGAATCATCTGATTAAATGCACAATTTGCAGCATTAACACAAAAGAACACTTATTGATAATTTCAACTCAGAAAGAAGATTGTCATGATACGCTGCCTCTTTGATCATTAATAATGGTTCCTAGCCCCAAATTTGACAAGCACGAGTAAATCCATGAGGGAAATCATTAGAAAAGATTTACTTCGTTTTTTTCCCCACTCAGGACAAAGACCAGGCTCCTTTTAGACCAGGGGTGCCCAAACTCGGTCCTGGAGGGCCGGTGTCCTGCAGAATTTAGCTCCAACTTGCCAACAAATATCAGTCCATTGTATATCATGTATGTGACCCACACATTTGACTCATGTTGTAATCATTTGACATCATGTTCTAATTTAATTGTGTATGTCCTTTTAATAACTAGTAAATAGTTTATAGGTTCATATTCATGTTTAGTATGTGTCTTAAACACTCTCCTTTAAAAGTTTTTATCAATCAATTTTTGGTAAAGTGTATCTTATTCTTGATATAGAAACTTTTAAATTATACTCTGCTAGAGCGAGAAAATTTAGACCATGTGATTGCTATGTTTCTTCTTCCAATACATAAATCAACATATTAGATACCATGTTGATTTATGTATTTGGGAGGAGAAACATAGCAACGCTCTCTATAATGTCTAATTAGTAAGGACACCATTTGGGATGTGTCCAACAGCCAAGTTCAAAAACTCAGGGCACCAACAAATTTTGCACTCTTTCAGTGTGCGTTTGCCTGCATGTCTTCTACTCCTCAACCATCAAGAAGAGATAATAAGCCATCTAGTCTCACCATGCATTTTTTTTTCTTTTGCTTTAGTTTCTTTCCTTTGAGTTAGAGGCATGAGTGTGTTATATGTTTTGCCAAAAATGCCTGTCTCAGATGTTGTCTGTGCCCTCCTCAACACCCAATATGTCACTTTGAATGACTACTGAATCTCTAGCCAATGAACAACCTTGGGAAACCAAAGTATACCACTTGGTCCTAAAGCAGATGCTGATTGGGCTTTCTGTCTTGGACTTCACTCCATGATGGTTCACTGGTGTCATGCTCTCCCATTAAAGTGAATTAACTGAACATAAACAAAGGAGACTAAAAAAGCTAATTTTAGAAGAAAAATTCAAACCACACTTAGAGGCTTTTTCATCTAAAGTCTTCATGTATGTGTATGTATGTCAAAATCACATACATATACATACATACATACATACATACATAAATATATATATATATATATTAGGGCTGGTAATTTAACGCGTTAATTAGATTAATTAATTACGGTGAAAAATAACGCGTTAAAATTATTAACGCATTTAACGCACTGGCCCCGCCCCAAACCTATGTGGGTCATCTGACATTTCATTCAGTTGATTGATGACAAATATGAGGCAGTGCAACAACTCACTGCTTGATGGAGCTTAGATAACGTAGTTAGAATGACCCTTAAATTTAAGATATGGGGCAAAAAAAGTTTGTCTCGTACTTAAATCATATAGTTAAGCAATATCACACAAGCAATAGGCTATAAGTGCAATCGACTACCACACGAGTGCAAATGAGAGCAGAACTGTTCGTCTCCAAGCAACACACAGACAGTGTATGAAATCAAAGTACCACGAAAGCTATTTCAAAAGCATTAAGAGGCTTTCATTTTAAATTTTGAGCGGGGTGTGTGGCTTATGCGCCAGTGGTTCACTCCGCTGCACGTGCGTTTTGGTCACGCATCAACCAACTGTCCTCGTGCCGCGCAAGCAATTTGAATGAATGAGTATCATAGCGCAGCGGAGGACGGTTGTTTGCTGCGTTGATCAAAGCGCACGCGCAGCGGAGCAAACCGCTGATGCGCAAGTCGCGCTTAGAGTTAAAAGTTTGCTTTGTATCTGAAGGGTTGCACTAAACCCAGCGGCCAGCTTTTGGTTGTGAAAGCCGTTTTCTATAGCTCTTGCAGTACTTTGATGTTACAATCCGATCGATCTAATGCTGATGAATCACCCATTTGAATGAATCAAATGAATTTACCAACACCAACTGGCAGTTTTATTTTATTATTTAGAGTATCATTTCATTAAGAAATTATTTAATATTTCCAAAGTAATATTAATAAAATTAATGAAATACGTTATTAAAGGTAGCCTATAGTTCACCCACCCAAAAATGACAATAATTTACTCACCCTCATGGCAGAATTAATTAATTAATATGTAACTCATTTTATAAACTAAATATTTACTTTTTTGTAATGTCTGTTTGACATTTTACACAACAATGACTTTAAATTATCTTTTGGGAGTAATTTTTCAGCCAAATTTGATGTGCGATTAATTTGCGATTAATTAGATTAATTAATCGCCACATCATGTAATTAATTAGATTAAAATTTTTAATCGCTTAACAGCCCTAATATATATATATTTTTTTTCTATAATTAAGTTAATGTAAGTCTGAACCTGTCTAAATTCAATTATTGTCTATTTCAGTACATTACATTATATATATATATTTTTTAGAAATAATGTTATTTTTTGTGAAAGTCATTTTTCATTTGATCATAACTTTGACTGATGTGCGTCATCAGCCAATTCAAATTCTGATGTGTAGTGACAGAATGTCCCAGAGGGCCCATGGACTTGTCGCCACTAGCCCCTGCTGAAGTCATTATCCGTTCGAACTGTTGGTGGGTTTTGAGCGCAATGTAATTGAACATTGGCCACTGCCACTGCCTTCGCACCTCTTACCGATCCTATTTTCGTTCCCCTTTGTGTGCCTTTTTGAAGAGAAAAAAATTCAAGCAGACATTTCCTGAAGCAGAGCTCAGGAGTTTGGATGAGAGCTATGGTGCACAGTTTGACCTGGGTAGACTCAGAGCCAAGCTCAAAGTGATGTACAGTATGACAATCTTTCAGGAAAAGAGTCCAGGTGAACTACTGACATTTCTTAGGAGCACATCGCCCGTTGTTTTTTCGGATATATGTGTTGGTCTTCTACTGTGACTGAATGGGCTCCCAGTCATTTGAGAGTGAAGATGATGGCACGTCTCTGAGGTATTGATGATCAATGATTCTACAAGTGAGGCACACAATCTGCATTGTACATGCATTTAATTTAACGGTTAAAAAATAATTCAACCAGGTTTCTGCCCTCTATGACATCCGCACCAAAGCAAATTGTCACCTATTTCAGATCCAGCACCCAGGCCAACAAGTAGCAGCACCTGTATTAAAAAACAAACAAACTGTATTTAAAAAAATAAATAAATAAATGTTTTGTGCCCGGAAAACCAACATGTTTACTTTGTCTGGTTTTAGCGAGGATCTTAATAGAGTGACAATGTTGCCAGCTGCACTGAATACTTGCTCCAAGGAAGTGTTCGACAGAAGAGAGAATCGAGCCTGATTATCCTGCCACCAGGCAAGTGGGTCAGAGTGCAGATCGAGGGCTTCCTCCTCCAAAACTGATTTGGCATCCCTGGCCAGAGCTGCATAGCCTTTATGTTTAGCCCCTCAATTATGTCTTTACAGCTCTCTGCAAGTGTAGCTAACACCATTTTAGAGGCTAGAGCCTCATCTACAAGACTTTTATGCTCTTAAATGGTCAGTTTTATCTGAATGTTGTGCAGTATTAAGCATTAAGTTCTTGAGGGGAGCTCGGAGACTACATCCACCTTGTCCTCATACTGTGCCAACATGGGGGCCTACATTCGAGTCACTCCAGTTGGCTGATTTGTGGCCCCTGTCGTTTAAGACCACCCTCCTTTTGGCTTTAGCATCAGTCAAGCGGGTGGGTGACCTGCAAGCACTGTCACTCAGAGCTTCATGTCTTAAGTTTGTACTGAGACATGGCTATGGGCTGAAAGTGCTCTCCACTCCCTTCAGAGCATCATGACTGCAAGTCATCACCCCTTAGTGCTCTCCAATTCAGATGGTGAGCAGGGTCCTAATCCACTCTGTCTGTTTTTGGCCCTTAGGGTGTACTTTGAGCACTCTGGCCTGTGTCGACACTCAGAGCAGCTCTTTGTATCCTTCGGAAACTAATCCAAGGGGTGCTGGTCATAAAGCAAATCTCACTGGATAGTGGATTCTATAGACCTTGCTTATGCCTTGCCCTGTAGGTGTGAGGGCCCAATTGACCAGAGGAATGGTTTCCTCCTGGGCTTGGTAAGGGAATGAGTATCAGCTGCTGTGCTATAAGGCTGCACGCTAATCGATGACTGTCACTTCGAAAAGATTCTGATAAAATGACGCTCTGAAACAGTAGTTTCCCCAGAGCATGTATCGCAACCCTCGTTCTCATATCTCAGTTACATAAGTAACCGGAGAATTTGTCTAGTTGGTATGAGCCGCCACATTCATCAGAAATATAAAAAATAACACAAAGGGAAAATACGATGGTTAAGGTAATGAAAACTACAGTTACAATCTTAAATTGTAACAGAACTTGACCAATGGACACTAGCACTTTCCTACTCTTTTCAGTTTTCTGTATTTAAAAAAAAAAAAAAAAAAAAAAACCTTGCAAGACTTATCGTGTTTATCTAACTGAAATTTGCCACAGCACTTATACACTGTCGCTCTCTTGTTGCTCTGATTGCTTCTATTGTAAGTCGCTTTGGATAAAAGCGTCTGCTAAATGACTAAATGTAAATGTAAATGTAAATTGTGGAAGCAGTCATTAAAGGTGCCATAGAATAGAAAACTGTATTTACCTTGGCATGGTTGTGTAATAGCAGTTCTATACATTGAAATGACATACTGTGAGCCTCAAACACCATTGTTTCCTCCTCCTTATATAAATCTGGTGTTTGCAAAACACCACTAAAAAAAGAATCCCAACATAACAACGACTCGGACGTTAGAGTCGGGATCATTAATAGTTACGTCCCCAACATTTCTGCTATTTTGTGGGCTTTTTAGCCTTTGCAACACAGTAAGCTACACAGTAAGATGTGCAGAGTACCTGTACTTGTTTTGAACACAAAAATGTAAGGCACTTTTGCGATGCCCTCAACTCCTGGAGTTGTCTTTGAAAATACTCAACAGGTTTGTCTTTGCAACCCGGACGTTTCGTTTCTAAATGACGTTTTTAATTCAGATGATTTCATGCTCTCTTGTGAGAACATCTCACTACATACAACACACTGAGCTTTCAAGCCCTTTTTGTTGTTAATTTATGTAAATTCATATTCTACATATTTGGGGTCGAATTTTCAATCGCTCCTTTTAAAATGTCCCACATAAGGAAAAAAAAAATTTCAATTACATTTTTGTTTCTTTGACGTTACATATAGCAAACCACTTTTGGCTCTATCTTCAGTGAGTAGCAGTTCATCAAATCCCTAATTGCTGCATTGAAGTCTGATTCTGGGACCATGAGTGGGAAAGAGATATCGAGGTGCTACGGTTCCTCTACTGGATGATTCTTGCAGCTCCATATGCAGTAGAGGTCAGCTGTATCTTTAATAGAGTCAAAGAAACCCCACAGCAGTGTTCAGGCGGCAACAGGTCTATAAATATGTATATAGTTCATGTATATATTTTATTTTATAATATACTTTAAACAGACAAAACTTTTGTTTCCTACATTGGCTAATTTATCTATATGTATATATTTATTTATTTATTTATTTATCTATCTGTGTATATATGTATTGACATCAAAGTTTATTCATGAATTTATCTTATTTATTTAGTCTTTGAATTTGCTTACTGACACACAAGAGTATTTTTTTTCCTTTATACAGCTACTTTTTCCTTTGTTCAACTACAGGCCATCACTGACCACCATGGGAAGTTCCTTGATATTTTGTTGGGTATCCTGGGTCTGTGCGCGATATGATGAATGCATTCTCGTGCACTAAACATCATTAAGAAAGCCTATAAATTAGTGCCTAATTTAGTGCCTATACTATACCTTTAATAATTTAATTTTATTACTATTACTATGGAAATATGAAATGATACTCTAAATAGTAAAAAAAAACTGCCAAAGTTGGTGGTAAATGTCTTAATGCTTAAGTCATCACTGATTCATTCAGGAGTGAAGTAAATGGTTCTTTATGAATTCTTCCCATAGTAGCTCAATTGGGTTGAGCACCTTCAGTGTTTGGGGAGGCCATTTCATGACCAACTTTTCCTGCTCCAAAACAGCCCCAGACCTTCACACTGCTACCTCCATGCTACATAAATGTAAAATCGTCTCTTTGAGCCAAAAACTTCAAACTTGTATTCATCCATCCAGAGCACCTTCATCCAATCATCTGCTGTCCAGTTTCTGTGCTTCTTTGCCCACTGCAGTCTCTTTTTCTTGTTGTTTGGTCTTAGCAGTGGTTTCTTAGCTGATTTTCATATTTGTTTTCATATTTGTCCTCACTAGAAAAGGTACTTCTTGGTCTTCAAGTCCTCTTTCTGTCTTCAGTGGACCCAGAATTTGCCTTTCATTCCGAGCAATAGTGGACACCTTTCAGTGAAATATTCAACTTTTTGGCTAAATCTCGCATTGAATAGCCTTCATTCCTTAAAACTATTACAGACTGATGTGTTTCCAGACAAAGCTGCTGGCACCTGGCCATGTTGTCAAGAAACACATGGAAACTCTCTTTAAAATCAGCCAAACAAGTAATTTGATTGGCAAGAGCTATTTGTAAACTATCTGACCTAAATTGGTTTCTAATTGGTTCATTGTATTCTAAACTTAATTGGCCATCAATTGTTGAAGCTATTAAGGTGTGCTGACTATAGTGCATTTATTAGCTCAAGGGGAAATATTACTAATTAATCATAACTCATTATAATTAATTATAATATTTGGATAATTCAATAGAATTATCTTGATAAAGCTGAATTTACATTACAATTAATTGACCCGTTCGTCCAGCGAACATTCAGGGTAATTTCACATGTACTCAAAGAAAGAATATTTTCTTGGCCACAGAAAATAACTTTCTTTTATACTAACGCTTAGAGCATGTAGCTCGAATTGGAAATCGTAAAGGGACATTAATATTTTGCAAGGCAGAATCAGAAACTCATGTAATCTGTGCACAAGAATTTTATTAACTAAGAACTAACACATAACTAATCTAAACAAACAAACATACAGTCATTCATACAGGGGGAAGGGCAAGTGAGAAGGCATTAGAGAAAACAAGGAAAATTAAGCTATGAGAAGAGTCAGTTAACCTGTGAAACCATCTGTGCCATTTTTCAATGGGTCTATAGCTTATACTAAACCTCTGTTTGTTTAGTTAAATGTTCGATACTTGCATTGCCTTGGTTGTGGACCCGTGTCCAAATGCAGCCCCGTAAGAAGGTCTTGATGGTTACAAGGTTTTGGATTTGCGATCACTTCCTTCTGATTTGAACAGTGTCCTCCGAGATGTCCTGACTCTGTGGTGATTGGGAGTTTCCTCCCAGTGACGTGAAGAAGAACAAAAGGGCTGAGAGAGAGAGAGAGCCAGCCGAAATCTGATGATTCTTGGAGAATGGAAAGAACAAGGCCGCACGGCCTGGCACAGACTTAGAAGTTCCAGAAGAGTTTAGCTCATCATCTTCTTCTCATCATCTTTTAGGTTCTGAAAAGAACCTCCGACGGATCATCCTCAAGTCCTGAAGAACAACGGGGTGTGGCTGGTGTGAATCTTTTATCTGTAGGGTGGTCACACCTCTAGAAAGTTCAGAGAGCCAATGGCGTGCTGTATCTTTGGAGGGAAAATGTAATGGTCTTTGTCTGGATCCAAAGTATTTTGCATAGGTGATTCGATTAGGTGTTGATGCAAATACTACTAAGGATTCTTAAAACACTAATATGTTGCACATCTAACAACAAATAACAAAAACCATCTTTTGGGTAATCAAACTAGGAGTTGAAAGACCAAACATGCCATATACCGTATGTGGCTACACCATATAGCATTCTATCATAACACAAGCATAAAACAGTTATAAAATAAGAAATGCAAAGGACATGGACAGTCGTAATATACATACACTGATATATTGGGGCATGTGTGTCAGTTCACAGGAAGGTTTGTCTAAGAATTAAAAAATAAGTCACTTTCAGTGGAAAAATGTATTGCTTTAGAGACAGTCAAGGTGGGGGAGAGCATCTTCACACATTCTTTTAGATCATAAAAGCCCATTTGGTCTGCCAGACGCATCCTGGCTGCCATGGTAACCAGGCATATCTGGGACTTTGTGTCACCCACTGTTCTGTTGGGTGAAGGGGAAGTCTGCTTCTTTGTTAATTCGATAAACTACTGATTTGGTTAAATCTAATGAACCATTGTCTGATTGGTCCATATCCTACATGACCCACAAATCTTTTAAAGACCTGGAGCTGGCAAAGGGGCATGTCTGTATTGTATATATTGCTATTATTATGTAATCAAAATTAAAATTATTATTGCTGGTCTTCAATGATAATGTCAAGTTACTTTATTGTATTTGCACCAAAAAATTATAATGATTTATGCTGATATAGTCCAAAAACACTTTTGCCATGGGTTTTGGAGGGCTGTGTGTGTGTGTGTGTGTGTGTGTGTGTGTGTGTGTGTGTGTGTGTGTGTATATCTCTATATCTATATATATACTTTAAATAAAAATAATTACCACAGAATTCGATTTTTTTTTTATGTTTTCCTACCTAAATTAAAAATTCTCCTCTACAAATTAATTGATTTGTAATAATGGCGTGGCACATTCCATTAATAAACGATAAATGATTTCTATAATTGTTTGCCAATGAACTGAAAACCTGAGGAAGACATGGCCCTCAACACAATGCTCTTACAGAAGGTGTGAATCTTTAGTATAATATATGTGACTCCTGTTAAATTAGTTAACGTTGAGTAGCTTTCTGATTTCTTCCCAGTTTCACAGACAGACCTTAGACTAAGCCAGGATTAGGACATACTTCAATTAGGACATTTTATGTAACTTATAAACGTGCTTAGAAAAAAAAAAAAACGTGCATCTTGAGACAAAACAAAGGCACTGATATATTTGAAGATCAATCAGTGCAATTTTGTTTCAGTTGAAACAGCTCATACTTATATTTTAGTCTCAAACTAGGGAGACTTGAGTTTATGAGTACAATCTTACCAGAAAATCAAGCCATCCTTACAATGTAATTAGTATGTTGTAGGGATACTCCACCAAAACCATAAGGGTTTAACAGTTTAATTTAGCTCAAATGGAATAATTTAAGATTTTATAGGGAATTTGAACAGAATCAGTGCTTTACGGCTGATCAGAGACGCCAGCGATTTTCGGAACAAGCCTCTGCATTGCATATTAATATACAAATTAGTAGAAGCACTCATAATTAGCGTGGTAACAAGACTGGCAGTTTAAGACATTAATTTGTAAGCACAAAACAAAAGACACTTATCTTTTCAATAAAAATAAGGCTTTATTGGCTAAAACTAAGACACATAAACTAATCTAACACAAACACGTATTCACAGAGGTTGAAGAAAGAGAGAGAAAGTGAGGAAAGGAAAGAAGTTTAGAAGAGTGTAAATATGAAATTCCCAAGTTTATAGCAATACGCAATTACTTAGACCTGAACAACCATCAATCATCTAATCAACCCTTGTATTGAGTTTCTCAATGAGTCTATTAAAGTTTTTATTAATTAATGCAGCAGTTAAAAATCTGGAGGATACTTGCATCGCCTTTTCTGTCATCCCTTGGATGATGTCGCAGAAAGGGAAAGGGGTTTCCCAAGGTTGCTGATTGGTTGGAAGTTCGAAGATCGTTCGCTGTGATGTCTTGGGTGTTGGCTGGAAATGAAGTTCAGGTGTGAGCTGTTTGAAGTTCAGGTGGGCACAGACGTTTTGGTTACGGCTTGCAGCAAACTGAACTAGCACACAAAACTCTCAACAGAAAGAAAGAAACTAATGTAAAATACTAGACTGTGTTTTCTTCATTGTTCATTAGCAATGGGTGTGCAGGCCAAAGCACGCTGCAGTTGCCCAAAGCATGGCTAGAAGTCAGGCGTAGAAGAGCAGAGGGAAGAGGTGTCTTGACCAATTGGTTTTTGACTCTTTGGAATGTTTCACACTCCTAATCGAATCGTCTGATTCACTCTGATTTTGTACAGCGTTTTCTGGTTATTGTTTAAATTACTTCATCATATGTGATATTTTACAACAAGCTCTATTTTCCAGACTTAAATACAAAAGCCTCCTAGAAATGCTGGCATGACACAGAGACATCTAATCTCAAAATCGTGATGCAGGCAGTAGTTGACCATTGAGCCAAAGCAGGATGGCAGTGGAGATGGCTTTTAGTAGGCTCAAAAGAAGGTGGAGGAGCCTTGCACACCAAAGTGAGCACACTATCAAGGATGACTGCTTGTGTTGTACTGCACGATTTCTGTGAATGAGCACGTGATCTATACCTGTAGCAGACAATATGACAGGAATTACTCAACAGCACCCAAAATGAAGTTGAGCTAGAAGCTACAGGTGAATTGCAGACTATCCAACTTGCACTGACACATCTCATGGTAAAATGTGCAATGACATATGCAGAACAGTCACAGTGTGTAATTTCTACCATATGTGCAATTGTTTTCCAGGTCCCACCCTCCTTGGTCCAGCCCCATACTTGCTATTGGTTGAGTCAAAAGTTGACGTGTGAGTAATTAAATAAACATGATCTAAAGTAACAATGTTTTTAAAGTACATCAACCCTATAATTGATATAAACCTCAATGCATAATAGTTGTCAGGGTTATGGACTGTCTTGTATCATTGTTGTGATTCCCACTTCTTCCATGTCCTTGTTTTCCCGTGCCTTTATTTGGTTTTCCTGTTCCTGTCCCATTAAGTTCCATATGTTTCACCTGTGTTCCCCTTGTTATCTCATTTAGTTCAGAGTACTTAAGAGCCTTGTGTTTTCCTAAGTCTAGTGTAGAGTGTTATACATCTTTACATGCTGTGAGCGTGATGATTATTAAAAGACTGTAATCCTTTATATCTCCTATGTCTCCTTGCTCCTATACTACAGTCAACATGACAATAGTAACCATCAAATGCTAGTTTGAACGTTGTAAAAAATAAATGTATTTTTATAGAGAAAACTTAACAATATCTTAATGAATTTGTTATGGTGAAATCACAAAATAAAATGCACACAGATGTGTTTGTATTCTTGATAAACAATCATGGATTAACATCCTTGGTTTTTATGAGATATAAAAAAAACCCACTATGGCCACGTACACACTGCAAGTTTCAGGAGTGACAACCGCATTTAAATGTGGGATATTAAATGTGCAAATATTTATCTACGGCTGAGAGGAGAGTGATCACACAAGCTCAGGCTGTCACTCTTGTCGCTCTCCATTGAAATGAATGGGGTCGTGTCGCTTTGTCGCTGTGTGTCACTTGTGGCGTGAATGGGCTTTAGAGAGCGCTGTCTTGCAGTGTTGCCATGTCCTCGTATTTACCAGTGCTTTTAGGTATGTTATTTGGTTTTAGCTAATAAAGCTAAGCACTTTATGGAGTTGATAAAGTTGTCTGTGGTGGATATGAGATTTTTTGGTGTTATAAAACATAAAGCATTTGGGTGTTTTACTGTTTTTTTTTTTGCGCTTGTCCTTGTTTTTTTTTTTTTTTTTATGAAGATCTGACAACACTGACACTTCACTGCAGGGCTTGTGAATGCAACTAAGCTAGCCACGAGTCCAAGCTAAGGATAAGACTTCTTTCAGCATTATTTTCTTGCATCTCACGTACAGATGCACATTTAGATACGTTATTAACAACTACACTCTTAGAAGAAATGTGTAGAAAAATTACACAAATTATGTGTAGCATTCTAGTTTGCACTCTAGCGTTCTAGTTTAGCTGTTTTACACATTGTTATGTGTAGTTTTAAAATTAACACAACCTTTGAATTTGTTCACAATATCCAGCACAATATATGTAGAATGATCTGCTTTACACACTCAGTGTCAGGTTTTTTTTTAATGGGTACATTATTTTGAAAATATTTCTCTTACTGTGCTACATAACTTGTCTATTCACCCAAAACTCTGACTTTTCACACAGAGATCGTATAATAGGTTCATATCAATTGAGGGGTTTAATCGTCTTGCGAAGAGACATGATAGATATGTATAATGAAAAGATTTATTTTCGGCTTTCACTTGCATAACCCAAAACTGCTTTATGCTTGATTGACGGTGCGCAATAACAGAGGAGTTTATACTCGCTGTTGAGTTGCGTTTTGTAAGCACATAACATCCTAAATTAATTCTAATCATAATATAAAAGGATCGTGTCTCTTCAGAAGACTTGCATTAATAGAGCTCGGGAAATTACGTCACAGCATTCTGGGTAGTCACAGCCATGTTTGGGGACACGCTAAGTAGCGTAGAATGACAACAAATACAAATCACCAGAGGAAAAGACTGCAGTATTTGCTTCAGTATTTTAAAGGGTACATAACATACACAGTTTCACATAATCTCATGTCAATCCTGAGTACCTATAGAGTAGTACTGTATCCTTAATATCTTTGTAAGGTAAGGACCAATCAGACAATGGTTCATTAGATTTAACCAAATCAGTGGTTTATTCAGTTAACAAAGACGCAGACTTCCCCTCACCCCAACCCAACAGTGGGTGACAAAGTCTCAACCAGGACGCTTCTAGCAACCACTGATAATGTCAGGTTACGACGTAAAACTATGCAGGCAGACTGTTTTTCTTCACTCACCTCCCCCCATAGGAAAGACACTATGCCCATAGAAATGGACTCTTCCCTATTTCATTCACAGACAAACATTTCTGTGAACGAAGACATCATATCACATCAAGGCTCATATATCAGTGTGTGTATATTACGACTGTCCATGTCCTTTGTATTCCTTACTTTAAATTTCTTTCTTTATAACCGTTTTATGCTTGTGTCTTGATAGAATGCTAATGTAACCACATACAGTATATGCCATGTTTGGTCTCTTTTGACTCGTATGTAGATTTTCTGAAAGATGCTGTGTATCAGATCCGGATACCGGTGCAACATATTAACGTTCTAATAATCTTTAGCATTTCTGGTCTGAACCCCTATTGATTTAAATATGCAAACTGACATTTTTCTAAGACAAAGGGCCATAAAACGAAGACCCAGTTTCAAACCTCCCACTGAGAAAGCCAGCCTTCTCATTGGTCGGAACTACTTGGGAAGGCGTGACTCTGTCCAGACTTTAAAGGGCTCACACCCCGTCCGGCCCTCTCTCTCTCGCTCTTCTCCTCCTCTCCTGAAAGATCTTCAGAGTTATCGTGGAGGTCCTCCACGGAGAGGCCGTGGGGCAAGCCCCATGGCCCAGCCACATGCGGTTTCCCCCAGCATGAGGCCGAACTCTCTCTTTCTATCCTGGCATCTACACCTCAGCCCCTTTGGTAACCATCCGATCAGCCGATCAATGGAACAACGAAGGCCCCATCTCCATTACATCATCAGGACTACCTTTGAGCTGGCATCTGGACCCTTGCGTAAGCACCACACAAAAGGAAACCATTATGCAAGTAACCATTTAACTATTAGATGCAATAAGGAAGCTGTGCCCCTTGTAGGTCAAGGAGATTCAGGTTTTTCTGATGATTTGGTTGTGCTGATGTAAAAGATTGCCCATCTACTCTCTCTCCCTCCTCACTCACTCACTCACTCTCTCCCTCTCTCTTGCTTTGTTTTATGTGTTGTCTGTTTAGTGTTTGTTTATTTGCTAGCTAGTGTTTATTTTCCCCTTTTACGTATTCAATAAACCCGCATTTTGTATTCACATATGAATTTCTTACTGTGTTCCTTGCTCACAAATATCACGTCACTTAAACTGCTTTGATTTCGTTACAAAACTGATCCAGTCCTGTAACTTAGCCAATTACGGTGGGAAAGATTAATTTTCAAGGCTAGGAAATTGATTTTTCTTAGAGTTAGAATAAAAGCGGCTAATGCTCGCTGGACGAGGGCATTAGTTCGGTTTATTTTCGACTCGGCTGTTTCAAAGAAGTGTATAAAGTATGTGTAATTAATAACCATTAATTATACATAGTTTATTGTGCTTAAATTAAATAACTTTTGCTACATCTTCAAAAAGTCTTTAGTTTTATCATTTATAAAAGAAAAATGCAGCTTTCTCTGTCATTCATCTAAATTATTTTTTTAAACTTTGGCCTTGTTTAGCATGAGATTCCAACTCTTTAACAATGTAAACAACTCTGAATATACGAAACACCATTGTACCCCCCCCCCCCCCCTTTAAAAAATTACCTTTACTTTAACCTTTTCTTAAAGTTTTGATGGATCTTGTGCTGTTGTTTTGACAAAATAATCACAAAGATTATTCACTGTTTCAACATTAAAATGCATTAATTTGTTAGTTGTGGACAAATTTGTATCTGGGGAGAGTTCCATAATGTATGGGCTACAACAGTGAATGATCTGCCCCCCATGGAAGCGAGGCGATACCGAGGGACAGCAAGAAGGCATGATTCAGAGGACTGCAACAGACAGTAGAGCTAAAGATCTTTGCCCGAACCCGACGGGTTACACAGGCTCGGGTTTGCGCTCCGTCTTGCGCTGTAAATGAGCGGTCATGTGATGCCTTTCAATTAGCGCGAGAAAGACGCGAAAATGGATGCTGAGGATGTGAAACGAAGGCTTGCCACTGGCGATTACGTTTTGGTTGCACCACCAGCAGCGATAAAATGATGTTTACCATCAGTGAGCGCAGGACAGCGCTTAAGTTATCTACAGTGGATTCAATAATTTTCCTAAACAAAAACATGTAGCCTTAATAAGAAAGGGTTCTTCAAATTATAACGAAATATTATTTGAGACTTAAATGCATAATATAGACAGAGTATATAGGCTAATGTTGGCATTATTCTTTTATTAAATGTCTGCTGCTATTCACCGTCGCGTTGAGGCTGGATTGTGGAGAGAAGTCCCGTGTAAGTGTATGTCTAGGCATATTTAGAATGCTGATATGTTATGATGTTACAGAGGATTAATTTTTTTTCCAACTTCCAAGTGGCCTATAGCCTACGTTATTCATGAATAAATTATGTTAAACATGTATAAATGACTCATTTTTGACAAAAGCTGTGTGCGTGTACACATTTGAATCATAGTTCCATCTATGATACTAACAGACACTGTGTAAACAAAACAGTGGTATTTTTAGAAAATAAAAGATGAAGAGGACTTTCAAAAAGAGTTTTAATATAATTAGCATTTATCAGTCATTACAAAAACTCTCCAAAATTTAATAGAAAACTAATCTAAAAAAAAAAAACTTTGACTTTGGTCAGTCACCATTGGTAAAGTAGCCGGCTGTTCACTCTCCCTCCTCCACCCTTCTTCTCTTTCCCCCTGTTTTTCTTTTCTTCTTCCTCTCCTCGCTACACTCATCACATAAAAAAACATCATCTCCACCTGTACACAAATGATGTGCCCACCCTGAACAACCCCCACACTGCTCCCAATATTCATCAGAGGGAGTAGACCAATAATCCTCCCCACACACTATACAGTCATCTCCGTCTGTATTCTTTTGAGGGCCACAAGGGCTTGGAGAGGTGTTGGAGGCCACAGCTGGAGTTGAGTCTTCCCTGTTAAGTTAAACACACACACACATGCACGCACACGCACGCACACACACACACACACACACACACACACACACACTTCCACTTGGTATTGTGCATATGATATTCTTCAGAGATTCAAATGTGGTCTTCAGGGCCTCTTTTTACTTGACATTAAGACTGGATATGGACTGGACAAGGATATGCATCATGGTCGGCTGTCTGTAGTTTTTGTCAGAGATCCCATGACGATCTCTAGGACACAAATTACAGATGGGCAATACGATACATATCCTTGTCCAGATCATATACAGTCTTTAACGGTCAAGCATGAAGAAGGCCTGCCACGAATCTTCCTTTTCCCAGCCTTTGGGAAGGGCCTGATGGCTGCCGGGCTGAACTGAGTGGTAGTTGGTTTTGCCCTGTCAAGATACAAAGATGGACGGAAAGATGGACACACACTTAAAATTGACATAAATTATGCAAGCAAGACCAACAGCAAGGCCAACAAAGCTGGTTTGGGGCTACATTACATTCATCCCGTGTCATGAGATTTAGGCATAACCTTTTGGTTCAGAGGGCATGTAGGCCTACAACTAGGAGATATCACATTGGGGGTAGACTTCTACCCAACCTACCTCTGGGGATCAGCAACGGTCTCTCCAGCAGATACTGTAGTTGGTTCAGGCCTATCGGTGGCAAAAGCTCTGGCAAAGTCATCGTCATTAAAAATCCCAGCATTGTAAGGCCAAATGCCTGTGCACCTGAAGCCTGCCATTATGTTTTCCTGGGTTGCCGCTTACGGCAAGGCTTTTCCAACAATAGCTGGGATGTGATAGATGGTTGCATTTTCTCCTGGGTGTGACTTCATCCAGCTATCAAAGTGGTAATTTAGTCTTCCTTTGAAGGAGCGGAACACACTGCGATCAAGAGGTTGGAGCTTGTGTGTGCAGTGGGCCGGAAACGTGAGCATAACAATTCCATTTTGCTTGCAGAAATCAAGAGCAGCTACCGTGACATGGGAGGAATGATTATCTAACAGGAGGAGGATCTTGGATTCGATGGAAGGTTTTGCATGTCGCGCAAAATGATGTAAAATCTCTAAAAAGTCCTTGTCTTTCATCCACCCACTCCCATTTCCGACACCAACGCATCCATTTGGACCATCATGGACGAAGTGGGCCTGGTGCCGCTTCCGAGGGAAAACAAAAAAAGGGGGGATGGCGTTTCCTGTGGCATTCACAGCAATTGCAACAGTGACCAAGCTTCCCCTCTCGCCCGATGTCATCGCACCAATCTGTAAGGAACGGGTATTGATAGATGTCAGCCATACAGATACAATTTTAATAAGAAGTTTGCGTAAGAAGTGCGTGCAGAATAATGGTACAGGGTCTTGATGAATTCCCAAACGATACCTAACAGATATTTAATTATTTATCTATATATGTATTTATTTATTTATTAATATATACATCCATCCCTACCAACCTGGTGTTGCCCTCTTGGACTGACCACCCTCTCTGGAACTTGTACGGTGTTAACTCCAGTCTCATCCATGTTCCACACGTCTTTCGCCTCAAATCCATACCTATTATAGGCTTGCGAAAGGTCAAAAAACATTTTTACATTGTGCCGATTAAAGCTGGAGGCCCTGGCCAGGCTTGTTGCTTGTGCTTTCCAGATTGCCAAGGCTGGATTTCGTTTGAGGAATGAGGTAAACCAGTCTTTTCCAGCCATCTCAGTCTTCCTCCAGGATTCGGGAAATTTGCAGGAGAATGCCACTGCACATTCGTATGCAAGTTTCCGGACCTAACAAACGCATCCAGATTAACAGCTTTTATGTAGGATTCACACAGTTAAGTGACTACGTCTATCAGTAACTTGGCCTATGATTCTAGTAATCACATAATTTGGGCTGAGAGAATAGACAAAATCTTAGCCTATGCCTAAGCTACTACTAGCAGTTGTCTAGTTGTGCCTTTGTGGAGGCCTGGCTATTCACTGAAATACAATGATAAACCCTAAACCTTAGGCTAGCCTACTGTAAACTCTACCTCTCATGGGCACAGCCCATAGTACATGTCAGACGCCTTCCTCAGGTAGTCTCTTAACTCCCTTTCCTGTTCAGCTGTGAAGACCTGTTTATGGCGTGAATAGCCAACAGTTGGTGACCTGCTACCAGCTGCTCGCAGCTCTTTAGTCTTGCTAATAAAATGGTGGAGGGTGACATGGCAGATGCGAAGTGCTTTGGCCACCCCTCTGATTGACCTGCCACTGCTCTCAACATCCCTGGCAGCAGCTATCAGCAGCTCCCTAGACACACCTCTCTCTGTGGTGCGTTTTTTTGACGTCATTCTGTGAAAACAAAGCTGGGAGATTAGGTGCTTTTAACAAGGGTAGGCTATAAACCTGTCACACAGTTTTGTTTTTATTTAGCCAATAATTTATTTTTTTATCTAATTTTTTTTACTTTTATAAATTAATTTATTTATTCATGTTATGATTGTGCTTGCTCAGTTTTGTATTATTCTAAACTGTATTCACTTCAATATGACGTGCTTTATATTGACAATAAAAGGAAGGAGACAAAATATGCTCACCCACTAAAAAAGATGACAACATGCAAAGAAAGAGGACAAAACCACAATATTATTAACACTAATGGCCCATTTTGCATTTAAAAATGGCTATTTTCACCAAAAAGTGACAGGTTTGCATCCCTTTTTTATGTCGCCCTAGTTGTAACACTGTGTTACAACTAACCCCTCATGTAGTCTCCTGACTCTTGCCTAGCTGACACTGGCTACGAGCTAGCTACAAGCTTTAGCATGAACGTGGAAAAAGATGATATATGAATGGTTTTGGTGACTTGCACACATGCTCCACTAAACAAAAAACTAGCAACATGGAAAAATTTACTTACATGGTGCCAAAACACACTTTTTCTAATAATTCTGTGAAATCGCCGTCTAAACTTCTGAAAATGCTCCGCACGTATTTCCTCACTCAAACGGACCAGTGGGCGGAAGTAGGTGGAACTTGACTTGTGTGTCCGGATAAAAAGTCTGTGTTTCAACTTGCCCCGCATTAGTTTGTTCCCCACGCTCCCCTACTTGCCTTAACTTTTAAGGCCCGATTACAGCTCTAACAGACGGGGTGGAGAATATGGATGAAGCAGATCATGAAAGTAGCCAGGAGCCAAACCATGCAGAGCTGTGAATGCAAGCAGGAGAATTTTAAATTTGATATGATATGCCACTGGTAGCCAGTGCAGGTCAGCTAAAATTGGGGTGATATGGGCTGAACACTTGGTTCGAGTGAAAATACAAACGGCTGAGTTTTGTATGTACTGTAGTTTGGCAATGGAGGAAGAAGGTAAGCCAATAAAAAGGGCATTACAGTAGTCGAGGCGAGATGAAACAAAGGCATGGATGAGAGTTTTAGCATTTTTATAAATGAAAAAAAAAATGCTTAACAGAGATGTAGAACTATCTGTCACTAAGATATAGTAAAAGCCAGGAGAGAGCAGCACCAGATATACCCACAGCTAAAAGGCGAGAAACAAGTAAATCATGGGAGATAGTATCGAACTGAGAGAGAACTGAGGTCAAGTAACAGGAGGAAAGACGGAGAGCCAGTGTCGCAGGAGAGTAATAAGTCATCCACTACCTTTACAAGGGCAGTTTCGGTACTATATAGTGGACGAAAGCTGGACAGAAATGGGTCAAAAAGATTATTAACCACTAGGAAAGACTGAAGCTGGGAGGCAACAGTACGCTCCAAAAGTTTTGACAGAAATGGTTAGAAGTTAGAAATGGGGCGATAGTTGGATAAAACTGAGGGATCGAGATTGGGTTTCTTTAGAACCGGAGTAACTGCAGCAGTTTTAAGTGACTGAGGAAAAGAAGCAGTGACAAGAGAAGCATTAATGAAATGAGACATAGATGCAGAAATTACTGAATGACACAATTTCAGGAGAGAAGTAGGAGCTGGATCAAGTTTACAGAAAGAAGAGTTGGATTTTGAAATTAGCTCAGAGACAGAAGAAGGATTGGTAAGTGAAAAGCAGGACAGCGAATGACCAGACGGATTGAGCTCAAAACTAAATAAAGTGGAATCATTCGAGAAGCCCTGGTGGACGGCAGACGTCTTATCCAGAAGATGGTTTAGATAGGAATTCATCTGAACTTACAACATTGGTAGAGGGTTGGTAATTTTATTTACTGTATTAAAAAGTGCCTTTGGCCTGTTACTAGATTTATTAATCATGGCCGAAGCAAAATTAGAATGTGCTAAGTGTAGAGCACATTTGTATTTTTTGAGATGATCTACATAGGCTTGGTAATGAACAGTGAGGCCAGTTTTCCTGTAAAGATGCTCAAGCCGTCGACCACAGTGCTTAAGGATACAAAGTTCAGGAGTGAACCAGGGAGAAGTGTGAGTAGAAGGAACGAATCTAGATATAACAGGAGCATGCACAGACATAATATCAGACAAAACAGAGTGATATTTTGAAGCTATCAGAGAAGGAGAGGATAATTCAAAGACATCAGAAATATTAAAAGCAACAATACAAGAACATAATGATGAAATATCGACATTATTAAAATTGCAGTAAGATATTACATTCTGAGATGCTTTCTTAAGGATAGGCAAGTTGAGATTGAAGTCAATGAGTTTGTGATCAGAAATGCCTGTTTCAGAGAAAGAAATGGAGCAAATGCCAATGCCTGATGTACAAATCAATCAAGGATATGGCCATGGGAATATGTAGGAAAATTAACATGTTGAGACAGATCGAAACAATTGAAAACTGACAGTAATTGAGTAGTGTTATGGCAAATGACATCAATATGTATATTAAAGTCACCAAGCAGGAGAACAGGAAAAGACATAGAACATGTGAGGGTTAGCAGTTCACTGAGTTGAGAGAAGTAGTTTGACAGGGGAGTTATGTTTGGATGTTATGTATATTAACTTTGGGAGTTATGTTTGGATGATATTAAACAATCAGACCAGATGCATGGAAGAGCATCAGACCGGGAGCACAAGCAGTGCATGAAGGGTCATGAGGAGCGATGCAGATAACGAGGACGTCGGAGAATCCCTAGATGCCGACAATACTCAGACAGCGATGGATCAAGATGCTGATAACAAGTTAAGAGTTAAGAGACTTCGGCATGTGACGAGTACATGTCGTACAGTGGTCGTCCAGACAGCCTGAACACAACCTTCAGAGATGGCCCTGAACTGTGGCTGAATGGCAAACATTGTGACAACCTGAACGACATAACTTAGAACCAACAACCTTGGTTGTTACAACGTTGCTAAAAGGTTGGCTATGTTGAGCCAACGCTCTTTGTTTGTTGGGTAAATATTGCTCACATAAAACAAAAGAATATCATCAGCAAAAATGTAACTGGTTTGAATTGCTTTGCTGCAGAGCAATTACTATATGCAATGAAGTATAAATGTCACTGTTATTTGATGGGGGATGTGGTGAATAAACTGCCAGTGATCAAAATATTGACTTTGAAGTCATTTAAAACGATAGCTCTGAGAATATGGTTAAGATCACAAATATCAGCCAGATGCTGAATATACAGGTCCTTCTCAAAAAATTAGCATATTGTGATAAAGTTCATTATTTTCTGTAATGTACTGATAAACATTAGACTTTCATATATTTTAGATTCATTACACACAACTGAAGTAGTTCAAGCCTTTTTATTGTTTTAATATTGATGATTTTGGCATACAGCTCATGAAAACCCAAAATTCCTATCTCAAAAAATTAGCATATCATGAAAAGGTTCTCTAAACGAGCTATTAACCTAATCATCTGAATCAACTAAATAACTCTAAACACCTACAAAAGATTCCTGAGGCTTTTAAAAACTCCCAGCCTGGTTCATTACTCAAAACCGCAATCATGGGTAAGACTGCCGACCTGACTGCTGTCCAGAAGGCCATCATTGACACCACAAGCAAGAGGGTAAGACACAGAAAGAAATTTCTGAACGAATAGGCTGTTCCCAGAGTGCTGTATCAAGGCACCTCAGTTGGAAGTCTGTGGGAAGGAAAAAGTGTGGCAGAAAACGCTGCACAACGAGAGGGGGACCTGCGGAAGCAGTGGACTGAGTCTGGAGTAGAAACATCCAGAGCCACCGTGTACAGGCGTGTGCAGGAAATGGGCTACAGGTGCCGCATTCCCCAGGTCAAGCCACTTTTGAACCAGAAACAGCGGCAGAAGCGCCTGACCTGGGCTACAGAGAAGCAGCACTGGACTGTTGCTCAGTGGTCCAAAGTACTTTTTTCGGATGAAAGCAAATTTTGCATGTCATTCGGAAATCAAGGTGCCAGAGTCTGGAGGAAGACTGGGGAGAGGGAAATGCCAAAATGCCTGAAGTCCAGTGTCAAGTACCCACAGTCAGTGATGGTCTGGGGTGCCATGTCAGCTGCTGGTGTTGGTCCACTGTGTTTTATCAAGGGCAGGGTCAATGCAGCTAGCTATCAGGAGATTTTGGAGCACTTCATGCTTCTATCTGCTGAAAAGCTTTATGGAGATGAAGATTTCATTTTTCAGCACGACCTGGCACCTGCTCACAGTGCCAAAACCACTGGTAAATGGTTTACTGACCATGGTATTACTGTGCTCAATTGGCCTGCCAACTCTCATGACCTGAACCCCATAGAGAATCTGTGGGATATTGTGAAGAGAAAGTTGAGAGACGCAAGACCCAACACTCTGGATGAGCTTAAGGCCGCTATCAAAGCATCCTGGGCCTCCATAACACCTCAGCAGTGCCACAGGCTGATTGCCTCCATGCCACGCCGCATTGAAGCAGTCATTTCTGCAAAAGGATTCCCGACCAAGTATTGAGTGCATAACTGAACATAATTATTTGAAGGTTGACTTTTTTTGTATTAAAAACACTTTTCTTTTATTGGTCGGATGAAATATGCAAATGTTTTGAGATAGGAATTTTGGGTTTTCATGAGCTGTATGCCAAAATCATCAATATTAAAACAATAAAAGGCTTGAACTACTTCAGTTGTGTGTAATGAATCTAAAATATATGAAAGTCTAATGTTTATCAGTACATTACAGAAAATAATGAACTTTATCACAATATGCTAATTTTTTGAGAAGGACCTGTATATCTATGACATCTTGCATGATTTTTGACACATTAGTGTGTTAAATATTTGAACACACTGGCTGTGTTAAGAATAATTAACACTGTGTTAAAACTGAATTAACACAAAATATGTTGTCCTGGAATAGACACACAGATGTGTTAAATATAACACAGGTTGTGTTGTTTTTAACACATCTGTTTTTTTAACACACTAGTGTGTTAAATATTTAAAAAATGTCAACCTGTGTTACAGCGAATATCACACTGGTTGCGTTGAAATTAACACAAAATGTGTTGTCCTTAATTTGACACACAGATGTGTTAAAATATAACTGTTTGTGTTGTTTTTAACACATCCGTTTTAAGAGTATACATATATATGTATATATATATATATTGTCGCAGGGCGAAGAAACACAGAACAAGGAAGTGCAGTAACGATCCCCGGAGGGTGGATTTATTAACAAACAAACAGTGTGTAAAAGGGTGATAGTGCTCCGTGGCTCGTGCTCGCTTCCCCTCTGTGTTCTCAGTGCAGTCCGGTCCGTGCTGTGCTCTGTGGCTGTGCTGATCGGTCAAGGGCTGCTTTCTGGAGAGAAATAGAGAAAAGACAAAGCATGTGAGTCTGGAGTCTTCTGGAGACGTGTCTCCCCGTCATGTGTGTCTCCATGGCTTATAAAGCCCTCGGCTGATGAGCTGCAGCCGTGACCGATCAGCCAGTAATGAGGCGTGGCAGGTGTAGCTCGTCCGTTTCCAGGGCGACGCTGATGAGTGCTCGGGACGCTCGTCACACTCCCCCCCCTAAGCGTTGTCCTGGTCCTGCGAACAAGAGGGGAGGAGGGGGGTGGGAGGGAGGCAAACCCTGACAGACCTGCGGAAGCCGACCCCATCCGGGAGAGTCCATCGGCGTTGCCGTTGGCAGTTCCCGCTCGGTGTTGTAGGGAGAAGTGGAAGTCCTGGAGCGCCAGGAACCATCTTGTTACCCGAGCGTTGGTGTCCTTGGCTTTGGCCATCCACTGTAAGGGAGCATGATCTGTGATTAGGGTAAACTTTCGTCCCAACAGGTAATACCTGAGCTCCAGGACTGCCCACTTCACTGCCAACGCTTCCCTCTCCACGGTGGCGTAGCGTGTTTCAGCGGGGGTCAGCTTCCGACTGATGAAGATCACCGGGTGTTCCTCACCGTCCTGCACTTGGGACAGCACGGCTCCCAACCCGGTGTCCGAGGCATCCGTCTGGAGCAGGAAGGGGCAGTTGAAGTCCGGGGCCCGCAGGACTGGCTCCGAGGTAAGCGCTGTTTTTACCTGCTGGAAGGCTTCTTCAGCGGCTGGGCCCCAGGACACCTTCTCCGGGTGCCACTTCCTGGTCAGGTCTGTCAGGGGAGCTGCTAAAGAGGAGAAGTTGGGGATGAAGCAGCGATAGTACCCCGCCAACCCCAGAAAGGCTCGTACCTGAGTCTTCGACGTGGGCCGCGGCGCAGAGAGAATCGCTGCCACCTTCTTCTCTTGGGGTTTGATGAGTCCGCGACCCACTTGAAAACCCAGGTACTTTGCCTCTGACAGGGCCAGGTGACATTTGCGGGGGTTGGCGGTGAGTCCAGCCCGCCGGAGCTCCATCAGCACCCTCCGCAATCTGTCCAGGTGGTCCTCCCACCGCTCGGAGTGGACGACTACGTCGTCCAAGTACGCCGCCGCGTAGGCCTGGTGGGGGCGTAGGAGGACGTCCATTAAGCGCTGGAACGTGGCGGGAGCCCCGTGCAGACCAAAGGGGAGGGTCCGGTATTGCCAGTGGCCGGAAGGAGTTGAGAACGCGGTCTTGGCCCTGCACCCTTGGTTAGTGGGACTTGCCAGTAGCCTTTGGTGAGATCCAAGGTGGAGATGTACCGGGCCCTCCCCAGGCGATCGAGTAGCTCATCTACACGGGGCATGGGGTAGCCGTCGAACTCCGAGATCTCGTTGAGGCGGCGGAAGTCGTTACAGAAGCGGAGGGTGCCGTCCGGCTTAGGGACCATCACGATGGGGCTGGACCATGGGCTGCGTGATGGTTCGATCACCCCCAACTTAAGCATTTCCTGTACTTCCTCCTCAATAGCCTGTCGCCGAGCCTCCGGGACACGGTAGGGCCGCTGCCGGACGATGACTCCTGGTGGTGTCCTGATGTCATGCTGGAGCACGTGGGTCCGCCCGGGCCTAGAGGAGAACACATCAGAGAACTGACCGATCAGGTGTTGGATCTCCGTTTTCTGGGCAGCCAAGAGGTGGGGGTTGACATCAACAGCCACGGGGCTCACGGTGGCAAGGGCCGAGAGCTGGGTTCTGGTCCCATGCCACTTCTTCAACAGGTTGATATGATAAAGCTGATCTTGGCGCCGTCTTCCCGGTTGGCGTACTTGGTAAGTGACGGGCCCCACCTTCTCCGTCACCGTGTATGGACCCTGCCAGGAAGCCAGGAACTTACAGGCAGTGTTTGGGACCAGAACCATCACGTGATCTCCCGGCTGGAACTCCCGTGGCTGGGCTGCCCGATTGTAGTGGCGCTGTTGGGCCTGTTGTGCCTTCACCATGTGTTCCCGGACTAATGGCATGACTCTGTCGATTCGCTCCCGCATCTCCTTCACGTGCTCAACGGCGGTGCGGTAGGGGGCCGGCTGCTGCTCCCAGGCCTCTCGGGCCACATCCAGCAGGCCTCGGGGTTGTCGTCCGAAGAGGAGCTCGAAAGGGGTAAAACCAGTAGAGGCCTGGGGAACCTCTCGGACTCCAAAGAGGACGTAGGGCAGCACCCGGTCCCAGTCCCTTCTGTCCTCAACCGTCACGCGTTGGAGCATCTGCTTGAGTGTTTGGTTGAAGCGTTCGACGAGTCCATCCGTTTGAGGGTGGCAGACTGACGTGCGGAGCTGCTTCACCTGTAATAACCGACAGAGATCAGCCATTAGCCGGGACATAAAGGGTGTACCTTGATCGGTTAGTATCTCCGCTGGGATGCCGACTCGACTGAACAACAGAAACAGTTCCTGGGCGATGGCCTTTGCTGTTGCTTTCCTCAGGGGGACTGCTTCTGGATATCGGGTGGCATAGTCGACAATCACCAGGATGTGTTCATGGCCTCGGGCGGACTTCGGCAGCGGTCCTACCAGATCCATCCCGATACGCTCGAAGGGCACCTCGATGATTGGCAGCGGAATAAGAGGACTGGGGGGAGGTTTCTGTGGAGTCGTGCGCTGACATGTGGGGCAGGCCTGACAAAACCGTTTTACTTCAGCTTCCAGCCCTGGCCAGTGGAAGCGGTCCCGAATCCGCTAAAAGGTGTTCGGGGGGCCCAGGTGCCCCGCCATTGGATGGGAGTGGGCCAGCTCCATCACCGTCTCGGTCTTAGTCCGGGGCACGACTAGCAGGGTTTTCTCCTCCCCCCTCCGTGATGCGACACAGTACAGCAGGCCATTCCGAACTATGAAGTGGGGAGTTGGGTGAGGGGCCGGGTGGAGCTCCCGGTCCTCAATCCGCCGTACTTGCGCCCACGCATTTTTAAGCCGGTCGTCCTCGCGCTGTGCCTTAGCGAATGAGCCCCCTTCGGTCATCTGCTGAAACACATCAAAATACAGGTCAGTATTATGGGAAGGGGACTCACCGCTACGGCCGCTGTCGGTGGCCAACAGCGCGGGACGCCGGGACTTCTTCTTCTTCAGGCGGCGTGGTGGGCGGCTCCCGGCGGGGCTGACAGGCTGGGCGTTGGCGGCGAGAAGGCGGTCAAAGCCGGGCCAGTCCCTCCCAAGTAACACGGCTACGGGTAGGTCCTTGACAATCCCGACCTCCACCGGCCAAGCTCCAGGCATGGCCGAGACAGACACTCTGCGTGCAGGGACTAGCTGTGTATCTCCGTGAACGCATGTGATGGGCAGACGGGCTCGGGAATCTGGCCGCGGTGGGAGAACTGTCGGATGTACCAGGGTGACAGCACTTCCGGAGTCAAGTATCGCCTGGAACGGCCGGCCGTTAATCCTGACCTCCGCTCGTGGCGCCCCCGCTGGCGGGTCGTGGTGGACGATGCAGCCTGTCAGCCACGTCCGCTGGGGGGACCGTGGAGGATCCGTTGGCATGGGTTCGTCCTGGGGGCCCGGAGCCGCCGGCCTGCTGACTGGTTTGAAGGTGCCCTCCGGCGTGCGTCGCTCCTGGACCACCCTCCGGGGGAAAGGCGGCGCTCGCTCCCCTGCCTCCCGTTGTTGGGTCGCTTCCGCCAGCTCGATAGCCTCCACGAGCTCGCCGATGGTGGTGGGGTTCCGCATGCCGGCTGCCTGGCGAATAGGGCGGGGAAGGGCACGTAACAGCCGATCTATTACCACGCGTTCCGCTACCTGGCTGGCACTAGGACCCCCGGACAACAACCAATGCTGGGCAAGCCTCATCAGATTTCCGGCCTGGGCACGGGCTGGCAACCGCGGCTTATATTCCCAGTCATGGAAGAGCTGGGCGGCGCAGATGGGCGAGAGTCCCAGCCTCGCTAGGATTTCTTGCTTTAACGCACCATAATTATCACTCAGTTCAGTTGGGATTGAAAAATAGGTTCGCTGAGCTTCCCCCATCAACAGCGGTGCCAGCAGCCGTGCCCATTCATCCCGGCTCCATCCCGGCTCCATCCTTCCCGTGTAGCCACATTTTCAAACATCTGGAGAAAACTTTCGACGTCATCATTGGTCGACATTTTTGGCAGCAACTGGGTGGCCTGGATACGGGGGTCCGGCAGCGGAACGTGTTGGGCAGCGGCACCGCGGAGATCGGCGAGCGTTCGTTCCGTCTCTCCCTGACGGGCGGCGATGTGCTCCACGATTTGCTGCTGGCGGATGCTGACCTCGGTGAGGCGTTGTAAAAGCTCCTCCATTCCGTGGGGAGGAGCGGCCGCCTGCATGGGAGATGGAAAAAACAGCGGTGAGAAAAACGGCGTGGGAGGTGAGTCTCAGTGGAAAAAAACGGTGTTGCTGGTTCACTTGTTTGTGTTTCTTCACTGCAATGCCCGCATTCTCCACCAGATGTCGCAGGGCGAAGAAACACAGAACAAGGAAGTGCAGTAACAATCCCCGGAGGGTGGATTTATTAACAAATAAACAGTGTGTAAAAGGGTGATAGTGCTCCGTGGCTCGTGCTCGCTTCCCCTCTGTGTTCTCAGTGCAGTCCGGTCCGTGCTGTGCTCTGTGGCTGTGCTGATCGGTCAAGGGCTGCTTTCTGGAGAGAAATAGAGAAAAGACAAAGCATGTGAGTCTGGAGTCTTCTGGAGACGTGTCTCCCCGTCATGTGTGTCTCCATGGCTTATAAAGCCCTCGGCTGATGAGCTGCAGCCGTGACCGATCAGCCAGTAATGAGGCGTGGCAGGTGTAGCTCGTCCGTTTCCAGGGCGACGCTGATGAGTGCTCGGGACGCTCGTCACAATATATATATATATATATATATATATATATATATATATATATATATATATATAGACATTCTAAAAGACTAACTTTTTTTGGTCAAGGTTTAGATATTTTTGGTTAGATAATTATTAGGTTTTAAATTATGATTACAGTCAAACAAAATCTTGTTAGAAAGGGAACACTCAGTATTTGATCATTAAAAAAAATCTAACAAAATAAGGAATGGATAGTGATATTTTGAATTGATAATTCAAAACACTTTATACAAACATTTTACAATTAATTGATATTTTATTCAATGTGATGTAAAAGAGGAATAAACATGTTATAATTATAAACAATTTAACTGTATACAATGAATAACAAAAACAAATCCCGCACACTACAAAATATGCAACAAATATCAAAATTTTATTAACAATGTTTCGGTCGTAAATTTTGATATTTGTTGCATATTTTATAGTGTGCGGGATTTGTTTTTTGTTATTGGTTTAGACGCTCTTTTTTGCTTTTTTTGTCTTGGATTCTTACGCACCTACAGATTGCCATCAGGTGTGCGGGGATTAGTTGTTAATTAACTATATACAATGCCCAGCATAAATGAGTACACCAACTTTGAGAATTAAGATTTATCCATTTCTCAGAAAATATAAGGTCAATTTGCAGCATTTTCTCAATACAGTTTTATTGAACATTTCTTTTTAATTACATAAGAGTTTGGTCACTAAACATCTTTAGAAAAAGAAAAGAATAACATGTAATTCAAATGAGGTATTGCAAAAATGATTACACCTTACAATATATTGAACTAAATAGAATATTTTGTATGGCCTCCTTGATTTTTAAGAACAGCACCGATTCTTCTAGACATGGAATGAACAACCTGACGACATACAGCTACATCCATCTTCTTCCATTCTTGAAGATTGAAGTCTTTCAGATTCTGGATGGAGAATGACATTCAACTTGTCTTTGCAAAACTCCCCACAAGTGTTTTATTGGTTTGAGATCTGGTGACATGCTTGGCCACTGAATCACTTTCACTCTGTTCTTCCTCAGAAACAAACCAGTGACCTTGTATGTTTTGGATCATTATCGTGTTGAAAAAGAGCCCTGCAACTTAGGGCACGGAGTGATGGTAGCTATAGCAAAGAGTCAGAGGCAGCGAGATCCATTTGCAGCTTTATTAAACACTTCGACAAATCAAACAGCCGCTGGGTTAACGTAGGCAAGACAGTACCGTAATCGTTAAACAGGCGTGGGGTCGGGGCTGGCTGAAAACAGTAAACAGGGTAAATCCAAACATTATATAAAGTCTACAAGGCAGGCAGAGAACAATCAATAATCCAGGGAACAGGCAGGGTCAAAACCAGAAAGGCAGTCCAGGAAATAACGCTCAGAAATGCATGCATGGCAAGACAAGACTTCACAAATGACTGAGCGTGAGCATGGCTTAAGTAGGGTGTGTAAATGGCTGACACTTGGCGGGTAATCGGCCCAGGTACGGGATGCTGGGAAATGGATTTTTTGACAAACTAATATTCTGGTGACGATTTCCTCTGGTGGTGATCGGAGGGAGCCACAGAGGCCGGATTTGTGACAGGACATGTATCATCCTTATTTTTATCTGTAAGAGCTCTGTGCCAAGACCATAGGAGGTGAAAAAATTGTCACCAAATTTTGAGACCATATTTAGCTGGTTTGCTAGGCATATACTACTTGAACAGGCAGTGGCCCCTGAACCCAAGCAAGAATTCAGCCACAGTTACATTCAAGCCAGGATTATACATCATGGGAAGACTTTCTACCCATTCTTTCCTCAGTGCCAGCTTGTCTGTTTCTCTTCTCGCAGCTCTTGTTGATTTGTCATTAAAACGGAGCTCACTTGACAATCTCTCAAAATCTTTCAGAGGCATGCACGAAAAATCACTCTCCCCATCTCACCATGACACAGGCTTCGTGAGGCACATCATGGGATTTAAAAACTCCGGCAAGGATGAGAAGACCAATAAAAGCTTCCATTGCAATCCAGTCAATATCACACCCCTCTAAATTCTAGATCTAGTCATTCTAACTAGAATGTTCTGAATTTAGCTAGGAAAATATAACTCAAATGTTGATTTTATGTCTTCAGCTCTTGAAAAGGCATACCTTGGGACCAGGTGTCTTCCTGATGATCTCCTCTGCTCTTGCTCTTCCTGGTGTTTGTGGTGGAGGAGATGAACTCCACAGTATTACCGCATTTTTAGAGAGAAAATATGGATTTTCCTCAGGGCATTTCTCCTCTAAATCCTCTGCATCAAAAGGGTCATCTGGTTCACTACTTTCTTAATTTTCACTTGACTGAAGCAAGTGTTCCAGGGCCTCTTCTTGGCCATTTTTGTGAATAATAAACTGTGCCCAGGTCTTCACTGTTTTTGGTGCTATGAAACAGATTATCTGATTGACCTGGTGGTTACTGGGGAGAATATTTGATCCTTTGATCTTATAGTAGCCGTGGCAGCAGGCAGGGGGAAAGGTGGTTATTTTATAAACAAATATTGTGATTGGCCTGGGGGGTTTATGTGTGTGTCTCTGTGTGTGTGTGTGTGTGTGTGTGTGTGTGTGTCAGAGAGAGAGAATGCTTAGTGCCTTTTCACTCTCTTCACACGCGTCTCATCAGCTTTCCGTCTTCTGGTTGCTAAGTCCTGGAGCCGGCACATCAGCGCCAGGCAGGACTTGAGCATGACCAGTAAGTGGTTCTTTTAGAACCTATCAGGATAAGCAGCACAAGCTCTTCTGGACCTTTTAAGTTTGTGCCAGGCCTTGCGGCCTTGTCTTTCCATTTCTCAAGGATCATCAGATTTTAGCTGGGTCTCTCCCTCTCAGCCCTTCGCTCTTCTTCACTTTGCACCTGGAAAGGAACTCCCAATCACCCCGAGTCAGGACATCTTTGGAGTTCATCATTCTTCAAACCCGGAAGAACACGATCGCAAAACCTTGAAACCATGAAGACTTTCATCCAAGACTGCATCCGGACACTCATCCACAACCAAGGCAATGCAAGTATTGTATGTTTAACTAAATAGAGGTTTGGTATAAGCTATAGACCCATTGAAAAATGGCACTGATGGTTTCGCTAAAGGTTAACTGACTCCTTTCATAGCTTCACTCCCTGTCTATCTCTAACAGCTTCTCACTTGCCCCTCCTCCATGTATGAGTGATGTTTGTTTGTTTGTTTAGATTAGTTATATATTAGTCCTTAATAAAATTCTTGTGCAAATTACATGAGTTTCTTATTGTGCTTTGCAAAATTAATGTCCCCTTTTCTGATTCAAGCTATATGCTCTAATACATTAGTATGTAAGAAAGCTATTTTCTGTGGTCAAGAAAATATAGTTTCTTTGAATACATATGAAATTACCCTGAATGTTCGCTGGATGAATGGGTCAGTTGGTTGTAATGTAAATTATAACTAGTTATGATTAATTATTAATATTTCCCCTCCTAATTCACTACAGCATGTGAAATAAAAGAATGCTTCCTAAGAGACAAAACCGGTCAAATTATGGGACAAATTAGTGACTCAGGTGGAACTAAATAAAACGTAAGATTTTGGAAATCTACAAACAAGGGGTCTCATTTATAAACGTTGCGTACGCACAAAACGGAGATGGAAACATGCGTACGCCACTTCCCACGCAAAGGTTGTGATCTATTACAGACAAACTTGATGGGAGAATGCGCGCACCTGTAAGTAAACTCTGAGCCATGCGTACGCACATTCTGGAGTCAAGGGGAATTGGTGACACAGATGGCGAGGTGGTGAACTGAAGTCAGATTGTAGAAAGTAAATTGTGAGAATAACGTGTATAAGTATTGATGCCTTACACACATTTAAATTAAAAAAGTAAATTATTACTCCATATAATACATTACATCCATGCTATCATGAAGATTAAATCCAGCAGTAATATCTGCTCTTGTACTGAGTGATAATTGTTTAATAAACATCTTCTTGTAAAATGCAACTCAAATTTTAAATGAAAATTTATTATAAATATTTCATCAGCGCTGTCTCATGATCACTTACTGGAGCACAGGAGGAGGAGGAGATGGCAAGACAGGAGTACAGGATAGCATCAAATACCCTATCATTACATAACTTCAGAACACAGTGTAAACATCTACAAAAAAAATTACCTTAAATATTGTGCGTAATGTCAAAGTCTGGAAATACAGCCATTAATCTCTCTCACAGTCGTTGTCTATGTTCTTTTGGTTTCACTAACAGTGTTCATACAAAACCGGCATAAAAAAAACGTGTTTGACCATTACATTTTCGTCTTCAAGTTTAATCTGGAGTGGAGGATACCACTAATTCATGCTGTGATTTTGGCAAGGTGTTAATGATCACTCTAATTACTGTGAATGATGACAATTTCCTGGCCCATGATGATGAGTGACTAATAAGCAGATTCAGATTCCCTAGAGCTGTGCTCTTGGATCTGTGTGCTGAATTGGGTCCAGTACTAGAGAGGGCAACAAGGCGGAACCATGCCATCCCTGTCCAAATACAGGTCCTCACCACTCTGGGGTTGTTGGCAACCGGCAGTTTCCAGCGGGAAGTGGCAGACAGGGAAGTGCTTTATATAAACTTTTATATATAATCTTAAACTTTCTAGGACCGTCTTTGGATATAATATAATTCCATTCAATCTCATCCTATAGGTCTGGTATATCACAGCCATCACTGAGTGCCATAATGCCTGCCATTTTGGATGGTATTATTAATATGGGTAGTCGATACATAAGGTTTCCTTACACTGTACGAGAACAGGCTGAAATTAAAATGCAATTTGCAGCAATGTCCGGTTTCCCAAATGTAATCGGCACAATTGACTGCACTCATATTGCTATAAGGGAAAGCATGTGCATTCTATTAATGTGCAAGTCATATGTGACGCTAAAATGACCCTCACAAACACTGTGGCATGCTGGCCTGGCTCAGCACATGATTTCTTTATTCTGACACATAGGGTAGGGAACCGACTACAGGCAAGGGCAGGACTTGACGGCTGGCTTCTTGGTGAGTTTAACAACATGTCTAAATTGTAGCCATTTGTCCTGTTGTAGCCTATAACATGTATTATATCCCTGCAGGTGACAGTGGCTACCCCCTGAGACGCTGGCTCCTCACCCCATTTTTAAACCCACAGAGCGCACAGCAAATGCGCTACAATGAGGTCCACGCTCGTGCACGCACAGTTGTGGAGCGTGCCATCGGCCTCCTTAAATGCAGATGGCGTGCTCTGGATGCCTCAGGTGGCAAACTATTATACCACCAGGCAAAAGTGTGCAAGATTATCAGGGTGTGTGGTGTTCTGCACAATGTGGCACTGAGAGCGGGTATCCCTCTCCCTCCTGACCTCGCTCCCCCCCAGCATTATGACCCTGAGCCACATCCCCCTGCTCGACATGAGGGATATGAACAAGGTGCAAGAATCCGTGAGAATGTCATGCGGCGTTTGTAAGGAAGACAAAAGTCAAGGTTCACTTTTTAACTACATCTTTTAATAATTGTGCAATTTCTTGCAACACTTCTCTCGTCTGCCGTAGCTCATCTGAAATTAAGTTAATAGCATTTATTATGTCTTGCTGCTGCTGCAGGACGGCGTCTGTGAGCACCCGACCACTTTTAGATGTGCTGTGTCCACAAGCTGCACCGCTGCTTAGAGCTGGATGCGCTGCAGCTGCTGAGGACCCTTCACCGTTACTCGCCTCGCCAGGAAATTCTTGTTCACCCACCGCTTCAGACTCTGGAAGGACTGGAGGACAAACAATTTGCAATATTTAATAAATTACAATAAAATCTGTTTAACCTTGTTTCTCTGTGGTCTCAGTCACGTCGGTGTCTCCTCCTTTTTCCGAGACAATTCCACACACGCTGACCTCCCCAATTATGGCAGCGATTTTGCTTTCAAGTGATGTGCGCTCAGGTGTACTTGGGCCCCCACCAGTTGCAGCCACACTCTGCCGGTGTAAGTACAGTTTTCTCTTTGCCTCCACCTTGAATGTGATTATTTATTTCACACATTTACAAGAAATGAGCATATCAAAGTAAGCTTACTCAATAGAATAATACAATTATTGTAATTATACAGATGTACAACAATTATATATATGTATGCGCGAGTAAGAAGTTTAGGGAATATAGGCTGTAGTGTAATAATAATAAAACATAGTACACAATTATGAATAATAAATGCTGCAACACAAAAACACTAAGTATGTTGGTAAAGGGTTACAAAGATTAACTATACCTTCAGATCGGACCATTTTTTCTTTAGTTCTGCAACTGTGCGTTCTGTCCCACTGACAAAGTTGACTGAAGCAGCGACACGTTCCCACTTGCACTGCTTCTTTTTATTAGTGATCCTGCTGCTGTGGCCACCAAATAATGTTGTTTTCCGGGCCTCCACCTCCCCTACAAGTGTGTGTATCTCAGTGTCTGAGAAGTTATGTTTCTTTGCTTTTTTCTCAGCATTATAACAAACGAACAAATGAATGCCAGGCCCATTAATATTCAAATTAGCATTTATGAGGCGCTTTGCATTGACTATTTATGGTTAAAAATGGGCGTGTACAGGGCAGGATATGAGGTTGATTCACGTACTCACACTTGTAGGTGATTTGTGATTTATAAAGGGAACATTGCTTACAGGTGTGCGTACGTACAGTTTTATAAGTGTGATTTTTTTTTTTTTACGTACACTATTTTTGGCTTTCGGGCATACGTACACTTTTAGTATGAAATCTACGGAGAGTTTTATAAATGAGACCCCTGAGCCTTCACGGGCATCCCAACATTAACGTCTTCAAGAAGAACTACAATCAAAACCATTGCACGAGACAAAATATTTCCAGTTGGTGAAGAGAGAACCAAGAGTCACAGAAGACCTTGACACCGAAACAACAGAATTAATATCAAAACCACAGTCACAGCAGGACTTTAATCCAAAATTATATTGATGTACCACATGTAAAACTCTCAGACAAGGAAGCAATTACCTAATAAAGTGCTATGGAATAACTGAAGTCATGAAAAATGATCAAGTCCTTTCTTTAATGATATCAAATTCTGTTTTGTACAAATTCATTAAAGCAGAAATGGACTTGTCAACAACTGATGCAGACTGAGGAACTGCTTTTAATAATATAGTTATTGAACTACAAAAAGCTTCAACAGACAGTGTAGCTCTTCAGGTTGGACTTTTTGGATCTAGCACAACCATTGGTTACCCGAAGACCCCCCTTCCTGGAGGACTGGTCAAGGGGCTCGCCTCAGTTCCAAAACTTCTTATAGCCCTTGTAATGTCTCAGGACATTAGGTGAGCTTGGTAGTGCTCCGCCCCGCTGGCAGTGCTTCCCTTGCCAAGGTAGGGGTTTGTAGCACGCCGCCCTTAGTCTATTTGGGTAGGTACTCCCCTCTGCGGAGGGCTAGATACCTACCCTATGGCTGCTGAGCGCTCTTTCAGGACCTCATCAGATTTTCGGCCACTTGCTGCCGCCCGATGAGCTTCCTGCCAGCACACTGGCATAAATGGAGGTTGTCTGCCCTTCTGAGTACCAAGGGCTCTGACCTCGGGAGCTCTTGCTTCAGCAGCCCAGGTCGCCCTCATAATTCTCCTCGGAGGGCTATCCAGGGGCTTGCCTCAGTTCCAAAACTGTAGGCACTGCACGCTGCTCATCTCAGGACCTGGCTGTGCTCCCCTCGCCAAGGCAGGGTTCTGTAGCACGCCGCCCCAAGGCTGATTAGTAAGTTCTCCCCTCCACGGAGGGTCATGCTCTTACCCACGGCTGCCGATCGCTCTCTCAGGACCCCATCGGATTATCGGCCGCTTGCTGCCGCCTGATGGGCTTCCTGCCATTACATTGGCATTTACAGAGGTCGCCTCACCCTTCTAGGGTGCCTGGGCTTAACCTTGGGAGCTCTTGATATCAGCAGCCCAGGTCGCAGACCCTTCTCAGCCCTTGCTTGTTTCTCAACATTAGATGAGCTCGGTAGCGCTTCGCCCCACTGGTAGTGCTTCCCTCGCCGAGGCAGGGTTGTTAAGCACACCACCCTTGGGCAGAACGGTCAGATCATCCTCTCTTGCGAGAGACGGGTATCTACCCTGCAGCTGCTATAAACCTCTGTCTCGCCGCACCCAGCTGTGCTCCCCTCGCCGAGGCGGGGGGTTTGGTAGTACGCCGTTCTGGGGCTTATGTATAATCCTCCCCTCCATGGAGGGTCAGGCTCTTACCCATAACTGCTGATCACTCCCCTAGGACCCCATCGGATCATTGGCCGCTTGCTGCCACCCAATGGGCTTCCTGTCATCACATAGGCACATGTAGAGGTAGCCCCACCCTGCTAGGTGTTTTCGCTATCAGCACACCAGGTCACAAGACCCTCTTTAAGCCCTTGTACCTAGCCGAGCATGGTAGCGCCTCGCCCTTTGGTCATGCTTCCCTCGCCAAGGCGAGGTCATTAAGCGTACCGTCTTTGAACGGCTGAGTGTCCACTATGCGTGGGCACGACCTATAAATCCACATTGTGGTAAGAACGCACACTAGCTATCTGTGTTCTTTCTAAAACCCTGTATGGTGGTGATCACACGCTCAGCTTCGTACCCCTTATTGAGATGTTAGGCCCCAGGATCTTGGGCCACTCTCCACTCCTATCGGATTCTCTGATAGCCTACCTGACCATCTTGACTGAGGTCATGCCGGTCTCTAGGCAAACCCTAGATGCTACCTAGGGTCTGACTCATCCCCTAAAGGAGTCTATCTTTCTGATTCCAAGCTTGAGCCCTGCCTCTGGTCAGGCTTTGAGGAGCCTTACCCTACAGGTAAGTCAGGTAATGTGGCTCAGGCATTGGCCGTGGGGATTAAGTCACTGACAGCCGCAGACGTCATTGGGGCAGCTCCCCTCAACTCGAGGGAAGCTGGTACTTAGTGCTCGCTTCATGTTAGCCTGCACTCCCCTCAGCATGGCAGCGTGGGTATTCCCGTTCCCCAAAGCGACCTCTAGAGGATGCAGTTCGAGTTCCCTTCGAAGGGAACATCTCTAGGTTACGACTGTAACCATGGTTCCCTGAGAGTAGGGAACGAGACACTGCGTCCTCTAGGACTTAAAGCCATGCTTCGTTGTTCGCTTCGAAGAAGAAGTGGATGTGTTTGCCCGGCATCCTTTTATACTGTGCGCCGCACCAACAATGACGTGTCGGCAGCGACGAGTCGCGCCGGCAGTGACGTCATAGGCTGTCGCCGGCCAGTACTGTTGTAGTTTTTGTATGCAAGCTTCAGACATGGGTCACGAAGGAGTCGTTCCCCAAAGCGACCTCTAGAGGACGCAGTGTCTCATTCCCTACTCTCAGGGAACCATGGTTACAGTCGTAACCTAGAGATGTTTTATCAATATGACTAATTCTGATTTATTACTAAATAAAAACATTAAACATTATTGTAATTATACAATTATTGTTAATGATTATAAATATATATTTAAAGAAAACTGTAAATGTTTAGAAAGGAATAAGGGTTTAAGATCTTGGTAACACTATGGTAAGGGTACATGAATTATGCATTACTTCATGCATTAATATCTCATGATTTATTAGGAACTAACATGAGTTCAAAGTCTTTCATGATTTCATGGATGAAAAACACCTTAATTAAGACATTAACTAAGATCGATACATCATCATGATTTATGACTTATTACACATGATCATGATGTTTTCCTTTGTTCACAAAAAACAAACAAACAAACAAAAAAAACAATTCCTTATTACCTCATGAATGCATACAGGCTAGAACAGAATATCAATCAGTGTGAGAACTAGTGTTTTTTGTGAATTATGATCTGAATTATCAAGCATGTTTATATATACTTCATAGCGGCTTGCAGATAAATGGACAGACCCCAACATTGGCCAATAACAGCACATATCATGAATTCTGTTGACGTATAAATGCAGTGGTCATCATTAATTAAGCAATAGCTTTTTAGGACTTCATCATGTGTGTGGCCCCTCAACTAAAGTGGTGACTTGGTCCTTTGAAATACTGAAAAACAGTGTGTTAATACTGAAGTCATAATTGTAAAATGACATGAATATGAAGAAGGAAGTTTAAGCTTTTGCACACAATGTACTGTGGACACAAAATGACTTAACTGCTTCATCTTAACTGCTTTATTCTTAAACAGTTAAAATCAACAGCAATGCCTAGAAAGAGCTGAAAAAGACATTCAGTACATCATGAACTTTAAGTGCCTGTATATCTGAAAACTCTTTACAAAACCAAAAAGATCTTAAAAGGATTTACAAACAAACAAACAAAACAATAAATAAATAAGATGAAAAAAAAAATCAGAAACAGCTTTGACTTTTTTTTTTTTTTTTTGGTTAGGAGTCATTTTTATGTAACAATTTAATGTAACAAGCCACTGATGTGGACTCATTAAATATTTAATGCTGAACAAAATTTAAGGATAACATTTAAGAATACCATTTAAGAATGAAGCAGAAAGTTAAGATTAAGTCTTTTTGTGTTGTGTACATTGTGGGCAAAAGGGTAAACTTTTATGTTAATATTCATGTCATTTCACAATTATGCCATCATTATTAACACACTGGTTTTCAGTATTTCCAATTGGACCAAGACACCACTTTAGTTGAGGGGCCACATACATGATGAAGTCATGAGAAGCTAATGCTTAGTTAATGACGACAGCTGTATTTGGATGTCAACAGAATTCACATGCTATATGTGCTGTGATTGGCCAATGTCAGAGTCTATATATCAACTAATCAACATTAGTTGATATATAGCCCTAACCTGTATGCATGCAAGAGGTAATGTGGATTTTTGTATATTCCTTTATTAATTCAAGTAGTCTCACCTGCACAAAATAATGCTATTTTTAAGCACAAATTCATGAATTCATGATTTATCAAAATTGGATAAAGACCTTTTTTGTGAACAAAGAAAACAATCATGAAGCAATCATGCATAATAAATCATAAATCATGGTGATGTACCCATCTTACACAGTAAATTCCCCGGTGTTAAATCAGCACCGCTCGGTGTTCATATGGGAACCACCAGCAGGGTGTTAAAAGTAACACTGAAGCAGTGTTAGAGTTAATTAGGTATTTAAGTGGTTAATTAAGTGATGATTGATCATTATTGAACACACCTGATGATAACAAGCAGAATCACCAAAGGAGAAAATCAACATTTTTAAGCAAATATTATAGTGGTCAGTGTTTGCATTAGTTGGTCTCTTGACTCTTACATTTTTAACATTAGAGTTTGTTTGGCTGCTGTAACAGTGTTATAACAGACAGACAAACCAAAGAAAAGGCATCCATGTGTCTTTGATTTTGTTTTGTCATGGCCTTATGTAGTGACCTGTATAACAGAGTTAGGTGTATTTACTGATTGCATCAACCCTGTGGACAGTATATTTATAATCAGACAGATGTTTTAAAAATTTTTACAATCCAAAACAAAAAAAAAAAGTTAATGAAGACACAGACATGAAGAATCAGCCTGAGAATCACAACAACGGTGAGCATCAAATAAGCATGTTGTAGCCAATCAAACTCCGTGGCTCCCATCATGCATTGCAGAATGAATAAATTATGAGCTTAATTATCTTTGTCATTTATTTTATTCTTACGAGTTTCTTTTGTTTGTCACCATTGTTGAGATTCATACTCTGGTTGTTGATGTCTGTGTGCGCTTAAACAAACATATTTAATATATATTACATTGAATCTCAAAACCAGTAAAAAAAAAAAAAAAAAAACTTTCATTTTCATAACTATTTGACCTGAATTTTATTTGACCTGTATATTTCCAACATAGCAAATGTAACTTAAAAATTAAACTGATCTGATGATTCAGATCAAATCACCATCATCATCATCTGATAACTTCTGCTTCTGGATGTTATAACTAACATGTCAGGGTTTCTATGAGAGAGGACTCAAATGCAGAATGAGAAGAGAATGTTTATTTACAAAATAATTGACGGAACAAGAGATGGTGAGGAGGAGAGAGAACACAGTCCAAACGATAGGGAGGGATAAATTTGAGAACAGGTAGGAATATGTGAGATCGGCCAGAGTCCAGTCCGGGTAGACAGACCACCAGAGAACAGAGGACAGTGAAGCTGCAGGACTGGACAGGACAGGACAAGACTATCGATGGGTGAAGACTGTAAGGTAGGGACCAATCAGACAATGGTTCATTGGATTTAACCAAATCAGTGGTTTATTCAGTTAACAAAGAAGCAGACTTCCCCTCACCCCAACCCAACAGTGGGTGACAAAGTCTCAACCAGGACGCTTCTAGCAACCACCGATAATGTCCGTTTACGATGTAAAACTATGCAGGAGAATCTGCAACTATGCAGGCAGACTGTTTTTTTCCCACTCACCTCCCCCCATAGGAAAGACACAATGCTCATAGAAATGGACTCTTCCCTATTTCATTCACAGACAAACATTTCTGTGAACGAAGACACATAGCTCATATATCAGTGTGTGTATATTACGACTGTCCATGTCCTTTGTATTCCTTACTTTAAATTTCTTTCTTTATAACCGTTTTATGCTTGTGTCTTGATAGGATGCTAATGTAACCACATACAGTATATGCCATGTTTGGTCTCTTTTGACTCGTATGTAGATTTTCTGAAAGATGCTGTGTATCAGATCCGGATACCGGTGCAACATATTAACGTTCTAATAATCTTTAGTATTTCTGGCCTGAACCCCTATTGATTTAAATATGCAAACTGACATTTTTCTAAGACAAAGGGCCATAAAACGAAGACCCAGTTTCAAACCTCCCACTCAGAAAGCCAGCCTTCTCATTGGCCGGAACTACTTGGGAAGGTGTGACTCTGTCCAGACTTTAAAGGGCTCACACCCCGTCCGGCCCTCCCTCTCTTCCCTTCTCCTCTTCTTCTGAAAGATCTTCAGAGTTATCGTGGAGGTCCTCCACGGAAAGGCCGTGGGGCAAGCCCCGTGGCCCAGCCACATGCGGTTTCCCCCAGCATGAGGCCGAACTCTCTCTTTCTATCCTGGCATCTACACCTCAGCCCCTTTGGTAACCATCCGATCAGCCGATCAATGGAACAACGAAGGCTCCATCTCCATTACATCATCAGGACTACCTTTGAGCTGGCATCTGGACCCTTGCGTAAGCACCGCACAAAAGGAAACCATTATGCAAGTAACCATTTAACTATTAGATGCAATAAGGAAGCTGTGCCCCTTGTAGGTCAAGGAGGTTCAGGTTTTCCTGATGATTTGGTTGTGCTGATGTAAAAGATTGCCCGTCTACTCTCTCTCCCTCCTCACTCACTCTCTCTCTCTCTCTCTCTCGTTTTGTTTTATGTGTTGTCTGTTTAGTGTTTGTTTATTTGCTAGCTAGTGTTTATTTTCCCCTTTTACATATTCAATAAACCCGCATTTTGTATTCACAAATGAATTTCTTACTGTGTTCCTTGCTCACAAACCTCACGTCACTTAAACTGCTTTGATTTCGTTACAAAACTGATCCAGTCCTGTAACTTAGCCAATTACGGTGGGAAAGATTAATTTTCAAGGCTAGGAAATAGATTTTTCTTAGAGTTAGAATAAAAGCGGCTAATGCTCGCTGGACGAGGGCATTAGTTCGGTTTATTTTTGACTCGGCTGTTTCAAAGAAGTGTATAAAGTATGTGTAATTAATAACCATTAATTATACATAGTTTATTGTGCTTAAATTAAATAACTTTTTGTTACAAGACAATATTCGGCAATGACTTCTTAGGGAATTCTCAGTGTAACTAAAGATAAGGCACAATAGCAACCAAAGACTGGCACAAACACGGTAGTTAGAAGAACGAACTGGCAAAACAAGAAGGAAAGTGAGAACAATATAAAGGAACAGAGGGCATGAGGAACAGGTGAGAACACTCAGACAAACGAGAACCAAATGAGCAGGGAACAGGTGACAACACTCAGACAAATGAAGACTAAACAAGGGGGCGTGAAAATGGAAAACAAGGAGGCAGGACGAGAGGAGCACATGGCAGACAACAACAAAGACAGAGCCATGTGCTCAGACACAACACAAACAAAGACACATTGAACAAAGACAATACAGACAAGACTGTCAGGGGAGATCCCTGACATAACATGCAGCAAACCAACTCTAATGTTAAAAATGTAAGGGTCAAGAGACTAACTAATGCAAACACTGACCGCTATAATGGTTGCTTAAAATTGTTGATTTTCTCCTTTGGTGATTCTGCTTGTTATCATCAGGTGTCTTCAATAATGATCAATCATCACTTAATTAACCACTCAATTACCTAATTAACTCTAACACTGCTTCAGTGTTACTTTTAACACCCTGCTGGTGGTTCCCATATGAACACCGAGCGGTGTTGATTTAACACCAGGGAATTTACTGTGTAGTTACTGTATTAATTAAGGTGTTGTTCATCTATGAACTCATGAATGAAAGACTTTGAACTCATGTTAGTTCCTGAATAATCATAAAATATTAATGCATGAAGTAATGCATAATTCATGCATGAATTCATAGTGATTCATGTACCCTTACCGTAAAGTGTTACCAAGATCTTTGACAAAAAAAGTAAAAAAAAAAAAAAAATTAATTAATTAATTGAATGCATTCACTGAGAGAGGGAAAAACTCAGAGAGAAGTATTGTTATTCCTATTTTTATCCAGAATAAGGTGTTGAGAGATTAGTGAGTGCATACATGTAATATAATAATTCATTCATTCAATCAACAGCATATATCGCTTTATAGAATACTCTATAAGATAATGTTGCCTCATTCTGTGATGTGAACATCAGATCACAAAACGTTATTATTATTATTTAAAAAAAACTCGACTGATGTTATTAAATGAATTTGGAGCAAAAACATGTCATTAAATTTCAAATGTCATTTCTCAATAGACAACATGTTTGAAAACAGACTCAAACCCATGCAAAATCCATGCACGTGTTCTACTGAGGTAAATTTGAACGCACAGATTTTTTCATATGTTCGACACATACGCCCCACTGTACAGCCCTGGTGCGTCACCCTAGTTATGTAATCAGAAGGTGCGTGTGGCATGAAGTTGCGCTGCGCACACCGAGTGGTGTAAAGTACCACTACACTCTTAAGAAAAATGGTTCTATATAGTACCAGAAAAGGGTTCTTTGGCTTGTAACAATAGCAGAACCCTTTTTGGTGCTAAATAGAACCTTTTTTTTTTATAGGGTTCCATAAAGAACCATGCTTTGAAAATGCTATATAGAACTTTATAAATATAAACTTTATTATAAATAACCTTTTCAATGCTAGTTTATTTTCAATAATATTAGTATATTTATGTAATTATTAATATTATTTGAATATACTATGTATTAATGAACTGTTTTATTGCTTTTTACTCTTCTGTCTGGTATTTCAGTATCTTGTAGTGTATACAACAACAACGTGTCAGTTAGGTACTTTTTATTTTTTAATGACATGAATTGGTAGCAAAAAATGACAGCACTATAACAACAAGAAAACATTAATAGATGCCTTTCACATTGAACATAAAGGCTTAAAGAAGTAAAAATAGAATTATAATAGTAAAATGAAGACCAGGTTCCAGTGAAATACTGTATTTTCATAATCCTCTATGATGCCTGTAAGTTCATCATTATGTGTTTTGATGTGACTGAGTGGCAGTTTCTCTCTGCAGATGTCGAGGTTGTAGGATGTGACAGCATCTGAAATACACAATTGAGTTTAGATTTACAGTGTGTCTCCTTCCATTTGTTTTTGTAAAAACAGTAAAAGAACCATAAATTAAACATTATTGTTACTTATTAAGTGGTGAAGAGGTATCCTTAAAAAGCATCCTTAACTGAACAGGGCTGGTCACTTACATGTTCTCTTACACTGAAAAGAGAAAAAGACATGATTGGAAAACAGGAACGATTTAAAAAGTATCTAAGAACCATTTCAGCATTAAAAGGGTTCTTCAGGATGCTATGGTTCTAAATAGAACTGTTACTACATGTAAAGAACCTTCAAAGAACCATCTTTTTTTAGTGTAGAGCAAAAATTCAATTGACAACCTCATTAATTTTGTCACACTACGTAGAATCACTGAAGAACGCAGGAGTAATCTTCATTTGAAACGTTTTTATTAGACACAAAAGGTGTACAATTGAGTGAAGTGCACAAATGGGTATATCAAGGTAAGACCGGATTAAACACAAGAGAGCAACCAATATAACAGGTGGAGGGAATCTAATTAACTTAACAAGAACAGGAAAATAACTATATATGGAAAACAGGAACTAAGGCTAGGGCAAAAAAACATGGAAACAAGGCTCTCTTCCAAGTTTTACAATAGTGGTGCTATACAGATAGTGGGTATTAAAGCTCCAAAAAGTGCATATATCATCATAAAACTAACCCATATGCCTCTGGAGGGTTAACACATGTCTTCTGAAGCAGAGCCATGGGTATTTGTAAAAAAAAAAAATTCTATTTTTAAAATTATAAACTCGAGTCACTGACTTTGTGCAACGGCGTATGTGCGTTCACGAGAGAGTCGAGTTCCGGCTTCTTCGCTGACTTCCTATTCGATGGATGAAGTAAGCCTTATTCGTAGTGTAAGCTCAGGTTAGAATAAATTACCAAGGATAAAGCAATACTAAATGCCAGTAACAATTTAAAAGTTGAAAATGAGAAGTAAAAAAAAAGGTCAAAGAGCTTGAGTTTTTTGCACAGCCTTATTTGTTTTTGAACTGGAGTAGTCAATGATTTGAGTTTAGAATTTTAAAAATAGAAACATTTTTGTTACAAAAACCCATGGATCCGCTTCAAAAGAGGTGTTAACCCAATGAAGGCGTATAGGTTAGTTTTACGATGGATATATGTTCTTTTTGGAGCTTCAAAATAACAGCCACTATCCAATACCAATACCAATATAAAGCTTGGAAGAGCCAGGAAAATTTTAAAACAACTCCAACTGTGTTCGTCTGAAAGAAGAAAGTCATAAACACCTAGGATGGCTTGATCTTTGCCTTGAAAGTCTGCGTGAAAAAAATTTATGTTTTCATTCAAAACATCTAATGGAACTGCTGTAACAACAGACTTACAGAGATGGAATATACTCATGGACTGGTGATTTTGGCCATAGACTTAAAAATGTTGTGGAAACAGCTAGTTTGTCTCACAACTAATCTAATTTGGATTCAACTTCCCTTTGGGAAAAAAAAAAAAATGCTAAATCTATGTCTGTGCTCAACAATCAGGCTATCAAGGTGAGCAATGCTCTCAGCTGTGTGGACGCGTGACATAACTAACTGAACAACATCTTTGAGGGTCATCAACATCTGCCTAAAATTGGGACCACTCATACAAAATCTGAAAATGTAAGACTATGTATGTTATCTGCAGTCACAGAGCCTGTTATGATTTTTCCCAAACAGCACAAAAACGCCATTTTCGTCAAAGCTTTTTAAGTCACTTCAATAATTGCTTAAGCACTCCAGGTAGACAAATTTCTGAACATCTGCTGTCTTGCACAAAACAGCCAAGTAAATTGATGATAGTGTAAACCGGGGGTTCTCAAAGTCTACATTCAAAGGTCCAAATCTGAAGTTTCATGAATGTCAAAGGTCCAGAACTATTGGTTATTACGAAACGTGTTAATAAACACAGCATGCATTACAAATAAATACTCAGTTTTAGAAAAAAAATAAAGTGCCTTTTGCATTCAAAATACATTAATAACAAATGTAAGTGATTTTCAGGTGCATTTTGTTTTTACCTTTATAATGGCATTTTTTATTAAAAGTATGTAATTTTTTATGTTAAAATTAAAAAATATAATCTTTATATGTCTAACTAAAACAGCAGAATCAGAACAAGTAGAATAAGCATAAGTTACCGATCAAATTAAATCAGTATTAACTATTTGTACTACAGAGGTGGCACAGACAACACAAAAGTGGCTTGTAGGAGTATTTTCATATGTTTAATGAGGCTCAGAAGTGGCATGAGGACAATCAAATTAATAAATTCATGTTGAGATTAATGTTTTAAATATACCGTTTTGAATACAGAAATATTAAATAATTTAAATAACTGAAAATATACTTTAAAAATGAAACAACTGCCAGTAGGTGGCGGTAAATCGCTGATTTAATTACTGAATCATATTCATTTGATTCCTTCGAACAGCTGATTCATTCAGAAATGACGCAAGTGACTGTCTTTATGAATGGAAATCATCTCTGCATCATTTTTGATGATGAAATAGAGCCAAATTGGCCAATAGTGTTAGACAATAGTCAATGTAAGTCAGTGTAGACAAAAGATGTGGTTGCTAGACGGAGACACTGGCCTAAATATTCATTAGTCAAGCATGGCTGAGAATGCAGACTCACACCGATCGGCAAAATGAACGCATACATCTCTGTCCAATCATCTTTGAAAACTATTTTCTTCATCAACTTTTCCTGATAACAGACATCCTCACACCAAAAGCTCACTGCGGTCAAGGTCGCCCGATGATTACGTCATACGCTCACGGGATGCCATGACAACGTCACGCAGAAAAACTTTTAATATCTCGTCTTCGCTTTCATTTTGGAACATTTCCAAAAATACATAAAAACTAAACAAATGATTTACAAGTTTAACATGCATTTATCAAAGTAGGAAATCCACGCATTTAATCCCTTACACACAATTAGTGCTTATGAAACACAAAACTGAGGCGGGTCCGGATTAATTTCCCTCTGGGTCCGGAGTCCGGACTTTGAGAAGCACTGGTGTAGACCTTAATTCAGATGGAATATCAGCCCAGTAGACCCTTCTTACTTTGTGATTCTTGTGGGAGGTTCATAAAAGATTACATGTTTTAATGTTGTCACAGTAGAGTAGAAGTGAAAGTCTTGCCTGCTCTCCAGATAGAAATGTGTTATTCTTTAAGTAGAAACTCTGTTGCAAGTACTTTTCTCTGAGATTTCTCAGTGCATCAAGCCATCCTGCACTGCACATATCAACATAATGAGACTGTAGAATGGCATTTGCTGGTTTTAAAATGCCAAGAAGGTGTATCAGAAATTTGCCAACTTCACAAAAAATAACCTATGTTGTAGATTCAGCTGAGAGAGATGCCAGAGGCTTCTTTTGCAAGGTCAACTGATGCATTGCAGTGCCATTATTGGAAACCTTAGAAAGTATAAAGTCAAGAATGACATTCTCCACAAGACGTTTTGTGACTTCATAATGACTTGTCCAGTGCATTTCAAACAGTCAGCTTGAAAAAAAAATGTACAGGGAACCTGACAATTTTAAGAATCTTTTGCCTCTTTGAAATTCATGTATGATTGAGAGGTGAAGCTGGTGGTTATAGCAGTGAATGTACCTTGATACCTTGTTGAAATAAGAGCCTTTGTTGCTGTAAAGCTTGAAAACCACCTCTCACCCCACTCATCACTGATGCTCCATCATAACACTGGCTAAGTAAATTTTCAGCATTCAATACTGTTTCAGACAAGTGTTGTAAGTGATGTAATCTGTATCAAGCTGCTGGAGTTCTAACTAGCCAATGAGATGCACACCACTGCACACAAAGAGTATTGCAACATACAATTTTTTAATGTTGCTTTGATCCCTCGTGCCATCACTTAAAAAAACACACACACACACACACACACACACACACACACACACACACACAGAGAATGCAGCTGAATCAGCAGTGTCATATTTCTGTCTTATTTTTTTACAATCATAGATGCCAAAATTTCAGTCCCTTCATTCTGGATGGTTTTGAAAGTGTACTTGACATTTCAGTACATCTCATTTAGTTGTAAGCTTCATTGGCAGAATTTCCAGACTTTCTTTGTGTATTACATCACCAGACACATAACGCCCAACAATACTTAGCCGCGCAGTATTACAAATGTCTGTAGACTCATCTAGTGCAAGAAAAAAAAACTTATATCACTGAACTGCACCATTCACCATTCACTTGCTATTTTGACAGCACAGTCATGCACCGTTCGGGCAGACGGGCGTGTCTTTTATTTTCTGAATGATCAGCATGCATGACTTTACATATTCGTCATTGTTATGTAAGGACAAAATCAGAAGGCATTTAGATCCATTCACAAGCTTTATTAATAACTCAGGGTCATACAGGTAGGGTCAGTAATGTTGGACTGTGGTGTTCTTAAGTCCGCGGGTTCATTTTATGGAGAAGAAGAGATCTTTCCAAGTTCAAAGAATTTAAGCTTACATAAGCTTATGTCAGGCAGTCTGCAACTGCTCGCCTTTCCCTCGACCCATGTATTTATACACAGATGTAGAAAAGTTGAGTTTCGGGCCGTCTCTTCCTCAGCAGCTGCTGATTTTCCCAGTCCATTTGCTTCATTGTAAGCCTTCATTGTATCCAGTATCAGTTTGCGGTGTTCCTGCACACACAAGCTGTTCTTTTTGTTAGTACATGAGCGAGATGGCCTTGAACCCCTCACCTGACAAGAAAGCGCTCCTTATTGCAAAACGTCTTACCCACACCCCTCCTGCCTCTCACAGCCTGCATCTCAAGGCTCCACAATATGCACGTAAGGCTCAAAGCATGCTCAGACATTTCCCTTTTTACACAATCATCATGATATAAGAACACTTTAGCTTATGATTATAAAAGTAATTATCAAACTTATATGCAAACGTATGTAATAACAGATAATTGTAATGAAAGCACACTAAACACATTATCATAAAGGATATTCCATCAGTAAACAGCGTTAAGCACAACAGAGATAATCCAGAGACATGGTTGATAAGCAGGCAGTAGACAGTCCAGGTAGGCAACGGGAAGATCAATACTATACTATACATCAATACATAGCAGCATATGTTACAGTAGCAATATAGTCATGTTTTCAAATTTGTATGACCATTACCTGTCTACACAAAATGCATACATGAGACCATTTCACTTGATAATTTAGTAATTCCCTGGATAATTTGATTTATTTCATTTGTTGCTGTTATTATTGTAACTCAGAGTACACTGTGTAAATTTTCTGAATCAGAAAGAGCTTTATTGCCAAGTTTGCTTGCGCATACAAGGAATTTGTTTTAATGTTGTTAGCTTCCAGTACACAGACAAAAACAGCACACAGACAAGAATAGAATAGAATAGAATAGAAAGAGATGCAGGGATGTATTAGGATGGAGGTGGTAACAAATAAATAAGGTTATTGCACTTTTTTTATTGCACAATAGGGGGGGCATTTAGCTGTTCATAAGGTGGATTCTCAACCATCTGGCACATCTGGGTTTTCGGGTCAACTGGGAAAAAAGCAATAATGCACGGCTCTCCCCGGAGCATGCACAGTCAGTGCTGAGCTGCATCCAGAAGCTCTCACGCAGCTCAACGGTTCCCCTCAAACAATTTCAGGGGCTCCTGGGACACATGGCATCTTCAGCCGCCATCATGCCGCTGGGCCTGATGCACATGAGACCGTTACAGCATTGGCTGCATAGCCGAGTCCCGAGATGGGCATGGCGCCAAGGTTCATACCAGGTGCACGTCACACCCGTACGTCTCAAAACCTTCAGCCCTTGGAAAGACATTTCGTTTCTGCGGGCAGGAGTTCCCCTAGAACATGTGCAATGGGCAAGCAGCCTCGGGGCTCTGGATGGGCCCTCGGCTGCATTGGCATATCAATTGCCTCGAGCTGTTGACAGTGTTTCTGGCCCTGAATAGGTTCCGACCTTTGGTTCAGGGCAAACACGTAATGGTCCGCACAGACAGCACCGCGACTGTAGCTTACATCAACCACCAGGGTGGTGTTCGCTCCTTTCGCATGTCACAGCTAGCCCGCCATCTCCTCCTTTGGTGTTGAAACAATATCAAGTCTCTACGAGCCACCTACATACCGGGCGAACTCAATCGGGTAGCGGACGTGCTCTCCCGACAGACTTCGCTCCGGGGCTAGCTGTCAGTAACACAGATAACACATAACAGTGTGTATGTGTAGCTATGCTATCATCATTCACAGCCTTTTTATATATATATATATATAATTTTTTTTTTTTTTTTTTTTAATTAATTTTTATATTTTATTTATTTAACCATACTATGACCGACAAGACCGGGGGATAGAGAAAACCAGGAGAGGAGAAAGAAGGAAGAAAAGAAAGGAGAGAAAAAAACAAACACAACAATAACAAAAAAAAGAGGATAGAGAAAAAGAGAGAGAACAAAAACAGATAATCTGCTTCCATACCTGCTGACAAAGAGAGAAAACAAAAGACACAACAGCAGAAATACTACAACAACATCCAATGTCCGTATGAATCACAGTAAATACTAAATGTTAAATGGTATTGCGCAGCACACATAACTAATATTACAAAATATGTTTGAAGCAACAGCATTTTAGGACAGTGAGTGTCTGTGAGCACCTGTTTTTACACCAATGTGAATGCTTGTGTGTACACCTGTGTGTGTGAACGCGCTTGTATTCATAAGGTTCCTCCATGTAAATGCTTGATAGTGTGAGTGGGGAACCACAGCCCCGCAAGGCATGAAGCAGGCACGGAGGAGACCCAGGCTCCCAAACATCCGGAGGCCCCCCAGGGCGCGGGAACCCCAGGAGAACCACCGCAGGGATAACTGTGGCCCCCACCCAGAAAGAGGCAGAGAAAAGTCCGGAGGAAGTCATCCGGCATGCCACAATGCCTCGATGATGGTTGAGGCGGAGTCAAAGGCCTGACCTGACACAAGGACATAGACAAACAAGCACACACATACACAAGCATCCCACCCTCATGCACGCAAACAAAAACTCACACACACATGTGTCACGCTCGGAGGAAGGAGAGAGAGAGGGGTAAACTTAAAAGGCTTTTAATAATAAATTCAAAAACAGAAAAGTAACAATTCAGAACATAAATAACATCATTATAAGAAATAAAGGCAAAACAAACAAAAGGCAGGATATAACTTAACTAGCATGGAAAGTAAGGTAGGCAGGCAGGCAGGCAGGCAGGTTTGGCAGGGGAAGGTTGAGTCCAGTGTCTAGCAAGTAGATCTGACAGAGTCTGTGTGAAAGTGCTGTGTATTTATGTGGGAGATAATGAGGAGCGGCAGGTGCAGGTAATCAGAAGGCGGGTGATTGGGAACGAGCGGGCGTGGTGATGGAACCTGACGGTCCGGATGTGTTGCTGACAGTACCCCCTCCTCCACGGGCAGCTCCCGATGCCCGGGGACGGCGGCGAGGCCGGCCGCGAGGTCTAGGAGCGGGACGGTCCGGGTGTTGTTGGTGGTAATCTGAGAGTAGAGAAGGATCGAGAATGTCATTGCGGGGAACCCAGGACCGTTCCTCGGGACCATAACCTTCCCAGTCCACGAGGTACTCCAGCTGACCCCCTCGCCGCCGAGAGTCCAGGATCTCCCGGACAGAGTAGATGGATGGGTCCTCCTGGACCTCCGGAGGAGGAGGCACCTCGGCACCGCCAGGTTCTGTGAAGGAATGGAGAGGAGGGTTAGAGACAGGTTTGAGGAGGGAGACATGGAATGTAGGGTGAATGCGGTAGTGTGCAGGGAGCTGGAGCTGGTAGGTGACGGGGTTAATTTGCCTCTGGATGGGAAACGGCCCAATGTAGCGGGGGCTGAGTTTCCTACAGGGCAGTCGGAGGCAGATGTCCTTGGTGGAGAGCCACACTAGCTCTCCAGGTTGGTAGGTGGGAGCTGGACGACGTCGGACATCCGCGAAGATCTTGTGTCTCCGAACTGCTTGCTGTAGGTGAACGTGGGCCGAATCCCAGACCCTCTCACTTTCCCGAAACCAGTGGTCAACGGCAGGGATGTTGGAGGGCTCTTCCGACCAGGGAAACAGAGGGGGTTGGTAGCCCAGCACACATTGAAAGGGAGTAAGACCAGTGGTGGATTGTTTCAGAGAGTTTTGGGCATATTCGGCCCAGGGCAGGTAACGGCTCCAATTGTGCTGGTCGGAAGAGCAATAGGCCCGGAGGAAGCGTCCGAGTTCTTGGATCTTCCGCTCAGTCTGGCCGTTCGTTTGAGGGTGGTAGCCTGAAGATAGACTGATGGATACCTGAAGTTGCTTGAAGAATGCATGCCATACCCGGGAGATGAACTGTGGACCCCGGTCCGACACGATATCCTCTGGGAGGCCGAAATAACGGAAGACAGACTGGAAGAGAGCTTCTGCGGTCTCCATAGCCGTGGGTAGTCTTTTGAGGGGAACAAACCGACACGACTTGGAGAACCGGTCGACTATGACAAGAATGCAGGTGAAGTTGTTAGATGGTGGCAGGTCGGTGACGAAATCGACTCCTATGTGGGACCAGGGCCGGGCAGGTATGGGTAGAGGCTGGAGTTTTCCTTGTGGTAGCTGTCGTGGAGTGTTGGTTATGGCACAGACTGAGCAGGCACGGACATGGTGGGCTACCTCACGGGCCATTCCGGGCCACCAGTATCGGGAGCGGAGGAGTGAGAGGGTCCGCTTGCTGCCCGGGTGTCCAGAGCCCAGAGAGGAGTGAATGGAGTCCAGAAGGGAGGAGCGCATGGAGGAAGGGACGTACTGTTTCCCTTCTGGACCTCCCAGCGGAACTGGCTCTCGGGATGTGGCCTCCTGGAGTTGTTGGTCCAAGCTCCACAGGATGGGGTTGAGGAAAAGCTTTGGAGGAAGGATGGTATCGGAGGTAGGCTGAGGGTCTGGTTGGTGAGTACGGGATAAGGCGTCCGCCTTTAGGTTCTTATGGCCTGGACGGTAGGTGATGGTGAAGGAGAACCTGGAAAAGAATAAGGCCCACCGAGCCTGGCGAGGATTCAGCCGTTTGGCCTCTCGGATGTATTCCAAGTTACGGTGGTCGGTGATCACACTGAATGGGTGGTTAGCACCCTCTAGCCAGTGCCTCCATTCCTCCAAAGCTAGCTTGATGGCCAGGAGTTCCCGATTGCCGATGTCATAGTTCTGTTCCGCTGGGGAAAACTTCCGGGAAAAGAAGGCACATGGATGGAGTTTGGGAGGCTCTCCGGAGTACTGTGAGAGTACGGCTCCAGCCCCGACGGTGGATGCGTCGACTTCCACGATGAATGGCTTGGTGGGATCTGGAAGGACGAGGGCCGGAGCCGTACAGAAGGCAGATTTTAGTGAGGTGAAGGCGTGGGTGGCGTCAGGAGTCCAGGTGAGGGTTTTTGGTTTTCCTTTTAGCAGGTTAGTGAGGCTGGCAGAATGAAGGCTGAACTGGTGAATGAAACGGCGGTAAAAGTTTGCGAATCCTAGGAAACGTTGAAGTTCCTTTATTGTAGATGGTAGGGGCCAGTCCCTGATGGCTGCGACCTTGTTTGTGTCCATGCTTATCCCAGCTGGACCGATGATGTAGCCGAGGAACTGGATGGTGGCTTGGTGGAACTCGCACTTCTCCACCTTGAGGTACAGGTGGTGGTGTCTCAGTTTAGTAAGGACCTGCGTAACGTGGTGGCGATGGTCGGCCAGGTTCCGAGAGTAGATGAGGATGTCATCTATGTAGACTATGACGAACCGGTGGAGGAACTCTCGGAACACCTCGTTCATGAAGCCCTGGAAGACAGAGGGCGCGTTGACCAGGCCATAGGGCATAACCCGGTAATGGTAGTGGCCGGTGGGGGTAATGAAGGCGGTCTTCCATTCGTCCCCAGGGCGTATACGCACGAGGTTGTATGCGCTACGCAGGTCCAGCTTAGAGAAGATGCGAGCTCCACGCAGTTCCTCGAGGGCAGCTGGGACTAAAGGCAGGGGATATGGGAACTTGACCGTCTGGGAATTTAAGACACGGTAGTCAATACAAGGTCGCAGGCCTCCGTCCTTCTTCCCCACAAAGAAGAAACTGGAGGCGGCTGGCGAGGTGGATGGTGTGATGAATCCCTGTTGGAGAGCCTCCTTAATATACTCCTCCATGGCCATCTGCTCCGGGATGGACAGAGGGTAGACCTTACCCTTAGGGAGTTTAGCTCCAGGCAGCAAGTCGATGGCGCAGTCCCATGGCCTATGTGGTGGCAATCTGGTGGCGGCCTGCTTGCTGAAGACGTCCTGGAACGCCCTGTAGTCCTCCGGGATGGAGAAGTCTTTGGTGGAGTCGGGACTCTCGACGAGGGTTGACTGGATAGAGAGATTAGGGACTGGTAGGTGACGAAGACAGGATTCGTGGCACTTAGGGCTCCACTGGAGGATGTCACATCTCTCCCAGTCCATCAAAGGAGAGTGTTGGATGAGCCAAGGGCGTCCCAGGACAACGTCCACGGTGGCGCCCTCCAACACCAGAAAGGAGATCTCCTCCAAGTGGAAGTTGCCGATTTGGAGCAAACAATCAGGTGAACGTTGCTTGATTCTACCGTGTCCCAGGGGCTCACCTCTGATGGTGTTAATCTGGTAATGGGGGTGCTGAGGTAAGGCTGGTAGGTTGAGGGTTCTTAACGTGTTGAGGGAGATGAAGTTTCCCGAGGCACCCGAGTCGATGAGGGCTTGGACTGTGAAGGCAGAATCTTTAATTAATAGAGTGACTGGTAGTTTTCTCATGTGCGATACGTCTGGGGATACATTTAAAATACTCACAAAAGAGCGTGGTGGTTTGATGGGACAAGAAATGATGGTATGATTCTCGCCTCCACAGTATAGACAGAGCCCCTGGGACACACGGCGGTACCTTTCAGCAGCAGATAGATGGTATGAGTCAGTCTGCATGGGTTCTGGTGTTGGAGGGGAATATCCAGGAGCGGGCGAGGCGGCTGGCAGAGAGATAGTATTAGGAGCACATGCAAACAGGCGTTGGGCGATCTGGTTGGTCTTTTGGAGGAGCGTTTCGAGACCGATGGAATCGTCAAATATCACCAGTTGCTGTCTGATGTTGCTGTTCAGCCCTTGACGGAAGATTGAGCAGAGCGCTGGTTCATTCCAGCCACTGAGGGTCGCTAGAGTGCGGAACCGGAGAGTGTACTCACCAGCCGAAGAAGAGCCTTGACGCAGGCGTAACAGTTCATCCGAGACTGATAAGGATCCGGTAGATCTTCCAAAAACTTCCTTGAAGTGTTTGGTAAATGCAGATAGATTGCCGATTATGGGATTTTCCGCTTGCCACAGTGCATCAGCCCAGTCCAGCGCTCTGCCCGACAGCAAACTGGTGATAAACGCCGTCTTCGAACGCTCCGTGGGAAATCGCTGGGGCTGCATCTCAAAATGTAGAGTACACTGAAGCAGGAAGCCGTTACATTTGTCCGCCTCGCCCGAGTAGCAAGCAGGTAAGGCCATGGGACTTCCAGAGGCAAACGGGTAAGTATTCGGAGCAGGTTGAAAGATGGAGAGAAGGGGGTCGGAAGTGGGGCGAGTTGACATGGTGAAGTATCTGATATCTTTGTCTAGGTCAGATCTTCTGTCACGCTTGGAGGAAGGAGAGAGAGAGGGGTAAACTTAAAAGGCTTTTAATAATAAATTCAAAAACAGAAAAGTAACAATTCAGAACATAAATAACATCATTATAAGAAATAAAGGCAAAACAAACAAAAGGCAGGATATAACTTAACTAGCGGGGAAAGTAAGGTAGGCAGGCAGGCAGGCAGGCAGGTTTGGCAGGGGAAGGTTGAGTCCAGTGTCTAGCAAGTAGATCTGACAGAGTCTGTGTGAAAGTGCTGTGTATTTATGTGGGAGATAATGAGGAGCGGCAGGTGCAGGTAATCAGAAGGCGGGTGATTGGGAACGAGCGGGCGTGGTGATGGAACCTGACGGTCCGGATGTGTTGCTGACAACATGTAGACGCACAAAAAAAAAAAAAAAAAAAAATGGACACTGTACCCACACTCACACTCCCCATTTGTACTCTATACTCCTGGGACCAGGCACCACTACCCCCAAAAGGGCAGTCAGCGCCAGACCCCGGAGCTGAATCCCCTTCGCTCCGGTGTGGAGACAGGAAGACCACCCCCGTCCCTGCAGCAGCAGAGAAGACCACCAGCCCAGACCCCGACCGGACGGCCAGCTCCTCCTTACAGCCCCAGCCTCGGACAGAGAACAGAGAACAGGGGTGTAAGGGAAAAAAATAAAAAATAAATAAAAAAGGAAGACCCCGTGCTTCACCTCACCCGCTCAAATGTAGTGTTGGTGTATGTTGTTCTAAAGTGCTTTAAAACAGGGGAGGGGCAAGACACTAAGACACGTCAGCTCGGCCCCTCCCAAGACTAAACTAAACAACTAAACACTATCCTAACTGTTTAGGCTATCTAGTGATGGTATCTCATAAACAACGTCATAATGGCATTCTAGATTATCAGTAACTTACCTTACTGATGAACATATTTTTAACCACTTATATTTTAAAGCCTTTATTATTTCTCAACTCTACAGCTGCACAGTAAAATTCACTGTAAATATTCACTTTAATTCATGAAAATGACATGGATAAAATGTGCCAAAATTAGTTTCCAGGCAGACTTTCAAGATGAAAATGACATGAAATGATCATTATAACCAGAAGATGGTAGCAGAGGATCACTCATAGCTCGTTGCTAGTTTTTTCACATCTTGCTTTTGGATTCTTTATAAAATTAAGTATGTGACAGAAGTCACAAAGTCTCGTGTCATTTAAAAATAAATAAATAAGCCCATAAGGGTTATTTATTTAAATACTTAACTAGTTAACTACAAATTTAGTTAATAATGGTATAACAATTAAATAATCAATTACATTTTTTGTTTAATATTTTATTTAATAACTACTTTTTTGTTTTATTTCTAACAGTAAAAGCTGCTAAAAATATTCAGCCAACAACTTGTTACTGCTGTAGTTTTGTTAATCTGCATTAAGTGATTCAGACTAAATTCACAGCTCTATTTTTGACATCACCTTATTAGATGTTTTGTTCTTTTGCAAAATATTGTACACTCGCATTTGTCATTCCTGAAACAGTATACATGGATGTTTGGTCCTCTTAGACCAGGGGTGCCCAACCTTTTTTGAACAAAGATCTACTTTTAAATTTGTCAGTGTGCCAAGATCTACCAGTACTTACATATTTATTATGCACAAAACAAACAGAAAAGTAGCCCATAATAATCAATTTGTAATAAAACAGTCTAATTCTAGGATATCATGGCAGCCATGATATCACTTTTATTCTTGAAGTCACCAAATAGTGCGTCTGGAGCATTGACAAATGCTTCGTTCACAACTTTGCCATCCTTGAAAGACTTCTTGTGTTTTACAAGAACGCGACTGATGCGAAAAGATACTGCAGACTGCTGTGCTGCTAACTGCCCCTTTTTTTCTTTCCTTTTCATACAAAAAGTATTCTCATAGCTTTGTAAAATTATGGTTGAAACCACTGATGGTAGATGGACTATTTCGACAACGTCTTTCATAATTTTCTGGGCCTTGACAGTGTTATTTACTTGGCACTCAATGAGACAGTCAAAAAGCTATCGGTTTCATCCAAAATATCTTAAACTGTGTTCTGAAGATGAACAAAGCTTTTACAGGTTTGTAATGACATGGGGGTAAATTGATTAAATTGATTGGTCAAAATGTTCATTTTGGGGTGGAGTAACCCTTTTAAGGGATAGTTCAGCCAAAAATGCAAATTCTGTCATTAATTATTCACCCTCATGTCGTTCCAAGTGGATTTGGTCTTAAAAGACAAAGAAGCTCAAAGTAATGGTAAAGCTCAGTATAGGGCATTTTCTGATGCCTTTTATTATACAATGAGAGTTGCAAAAGATCCTACATTGATATTATTCTCTATGTTGATAACTTTGAGATATACAATCCTCTGGGAACATCAAAGAAAAACACAAAGTCACAGCTGTGTACTGGGTGTTAGCTGATGTTCCTGCACTGCTCAGATCTTCACTGACCTCAGATTTCTTAGCAATTCTCTGCAGGACTTATGATGTGAAGAAATTTGTTTAAAGTACTGTGTTTGACTCAAGATCTTGCGAGTTTGGAAATGGAGAGCCTGTAGGCCCTATGTCCCAGCATTAAGCAAAAAAAGTCAGAGGAACAATGTTTTGTGTTGTAGCAGATAATCTTGGGGCACATTCTATTGGGGGATTTGTTGAAAACGTCTCCAGTTCTTACATTTTCAGATTTTGTCTGGGTGAAAAAAGGTTTCAGGTGGAAGATGTAAGAACAGGGACAATTTCACTAATAAAATATGAAATGCATGTCCAGACTGTGCAAGGGAATACTGATTTGACTCATGTCTGTGGAGTCAAAAAGGCAGTGTACTTATGAGAACTTATCAGAATGTTTCCTTACAAATGGTCAAAGACTGATGCTTCACAGCATGTTCCTCTGAATTCTGCAACAAAGAAGTGTCGGAGGGAATGCCCATGAAAACTGGTCTTTGTTAAGATTCCTGCCACTCATAATTGGATCAAAAACCCTTGAGGGTGAACCAGCATGGGAAGTATTCTACTGCCCATAGACATGATTTGAAATTTGATGATTTGTCACATGGCCGATAAGAGACCTAAGGACAAACACGTATTGCTCCTGATTTTCCAAATTTCCCAAATATCATTACCTAATAAGTGTGTTGTCAGGCACACACAAAACTTTTGAAATGGTCTGCTTTCACTTTCCATGATGCATCAGGTGATGACTGCATATAACCAGCATGATCCCAGTGTTGTGAAACCCATCTTACAGTCCACAAATCTGTCTACTGTAGATCATACTGTACTAAAAGAAGATATCCAAAAGGCACTGGAAGCTAAATTCCCTGGTAAGACATATTCAGATAGCCAACAAAGTGTTACAGTGGCACAAAGTATGCATTTGAAATGATTTTGGATAATGGCTCTACAGGTAGTCTGACAGATTTTGGAGAGTTGATCCAAATAGTTGTGAAGACTGCTCGTGTATTCATTGTGAAATACTTGAGTGCTTGGTGAGCATCTCAGGAGCTATTTATAAATGTACATGTGCTTTCTGTACAGAGGGAGCAGAGGGACCTTGCTGGTGCTGCAGGATTTCAGTCCTTCATGGCGTCGTGTGTTACCAATTGTTTTCTTGGTGACTATGGTCTCAAGTGCCTTGAGATCAGTGTCAAGATCTTCTCATGTAGTTCTGGGCTGATTTCTTACCGTTCTTATGATCACTGAAACTCCATGAGGTGAGATCTTGCATGGAGCCCCAGACCATGGGAGATATTTTATGTTTCTTCCATTTGCGAATAACCGCACCAACTGTTGTCACCTTCTCATTAAAATACAAATCAATTTATAACTTTTTTAAAATGTGTTTTTCTGGATATTTTTGTTATTATGTCTCACTGTTAAAAGTAACCCAACATTAACTGACACTGACATTTCTTTGTCAGTGGGCAAACAAAATCACCAGGGGATGAAATAATTTTTCCCTCACTGTATACAGGGTTCGTACGGGTGCTGAAAATCCTGGAAAATTTAATGTAGTGTTTTCAAGGTTAGAAAAGTGCTTGGATTTTGGAAAAAGTGCTTGAAACTGCTTGAAATTGTAATTGCATTGCTTTCATAATAATTTGTTATCTTACGGAGTCATTTTCCTTTTAGCTAAAAATGCATTTTGCACATGAAAGTAACTCCACTTGAGTCCACGCCAGTGGCTGTAGTGTAATCTTCTAGTATTTTTGGATGTGTGCACTGCCCTCTGTTGGAGCAGAGTGGGAGATGAAAACATGCCGGGAGGTTACCATTTCAATGCTCGTTGGCTGGAGGATGAAAAATACAAATTATGGCCAAAACGTGGACCAAATCCTCAAATAGCCACCTGCAAAATATGCAAAAAGGATGTGCAGCTCTTCACCATGAGGCTGTGCTTTCAAGCCATATGAAAGGTAAGTTGAATTTTTGATTAGGCCAGTTAAGGACTATGCAGACACTACAGTCATCCTGGACTGCACAGAGCTGAGGTGTCAGTGCCTATCATAACCTCTTCTCCAAAGTGAAACATTCTCAGCATACAAGTCCCAACTGTACTGACAAAGGCCTGCTTGGAGTGGCTCCTCATGGGGCAGTCACGTTTATATTCCACTGTATACTGGTTCCATCAGTAAAACAGATCATGCGGGAGTCTGGAATTCTCTCCCTTTTTAGAGCTGGGATGGCCATCATGGTTGACCGAGGTTTCCTTGTTCCTTGCAGGATCTATAGGTCAGCATTTCTCTCTGGAAGATCCCAGATGTCTGCCTGTGAGGTTAGGGAGACCCAAGCAATTGCACACCTTAGCGTGCACGTTGAGCATCTCATATGACGTGTTAAGGAACACAAGTTCTTTGACACCGAGATTCCATTTTGGCTTTTTGGCAACACTAATCGGCTCTATACTGTTGCATGTCTCCTGACCAACTATGAAAACAGACGTCTTGTTAAGGCATGGGCAAAAAAGCCAGAGTAGTGTTTGGGTTCTGTGAGAAACACATTGTGTCTGTAAATAGCATTTTTCTTTCAATGTTCAAATATTTTATTAGCCAATATGTTAGAATAGTTTCTTCAGCCATTTTGTTATAATTGCAAAAATATTTTCTTAAATCTATACAAAAATGAATGGATGATTGTTCTTCTTGGCTTTTAGTAATATATATAATTGACCGGTGTTTTTAGAAATATAATCTAAATCTAATCAGAATAAGTAGCAGTAGTGAGATGTTACTTGTACAAATATGTGACCCTGGACCACAAAACCAGTGTTAAGTAGCATGGGTATATTTATAGTAATAGCCAAAAATACATTGTATGGGTCAAAATTATAGATTTTTCTTTTATGCCAAAAATCATTAGGATATTAAGTAAAGATCATGTTCTATGTAGATATTTTGAAATTCCCTACTGTAAATATATCAAAACTTCATTTTTGGTTAGTTCAGTCACTTTGTCATAATCGTTATTTTTTATTATTTTTTTATCTGTACAAATGACCGGAGGATTGCTGTTGTTTACTCTAACAAATGTATAAAATTGACCAGTGTTTATATAAATCTAATCCAAATCTAATCAGAATCAATAAGCTCTGCTCAATTAGCTTAGTTTCACATTTCAACATCTGGCACAAGAGGCAGAGGTCAAAAAAGTTGCAGCAACAAAACACCTGGAAACACAAGACGTATAGCATGTGCACAATCTGCCTACACAAAAATATGCATTAGTGCAAATGTGAAAAGCTGCTGTGATATCTTTTTATCTTTTACCTGGTCTTATCTGTTATCTGATCGTAACCATTCTTTTTAACGTTTTGTTTCTCCGATAGTTTTTACTTTAGTTTTTTTTATCTGCCATTTCTCTATCTATAGTCAATCTGCTATAGATAGATCTATCTTGTGCACTTACTAAATGCTCTCTTCTCCCTATCATTACTAAAATAACACTACTCACTGCTTACAAGTGTGCACCAAGACTTGGTCTGAAGCTGGAGTCAATGACCTCCTTTTTTGGACACGCAGAAATAAGGACTACAATCCCAATTTAATCTCGGCTGGAGGGACCGACTCGATTGCATCCTTCGCCAGGAGAACTGCAATCTCTGCATGCAGGTCAGAGGCATGTGTGTCCGAACGGACAGAAGTGGAGTGGATATAAATAAATATGATATTTATTTTATACAACAGTTCAATAAACAAGAAGTTAATAAAAGTTTTAATTCAGTTCAATCGCAATGACTCACTTATTAAAATGCATCTAAATGGCACTTTATATGCAACTTCTGCAAAGATGAATTTTGTTGATACCAGGGTTCCCACTCTAAGCCAAATGTCAAATTCCCTGACTTTTCCCTGACTTTCACTGACTTAAAAGCTGAATTTCCATGATCTATAATGAATGGATCCATCCATTTGCAAGCTTTATTTACTTGTTTACAAACGTTGTTAGTACAAAACTATGGAAGCCCGTGTCTGCCACTTAATGAAAAAAAAAAAGTTAAAGATAAAACTCGCAATTCTGACTTTTCTTGCAGTTGCGAGTTTGTATCTTGCAATTCTGACTTTTTTTCTCAAAATTGTGAGATAAGCTCATTTCTGGAAAAAAAAAAAAAAGATATATTCACAGAATTGTGAGTTTATATCACAAAATTCTGACTTTACTCTCAATTGTGAATTTATATCATGCAATTCTGACTTAATAACTCACAATTGCGACTTTTTATCTCACAATTCTGACTTCTTTTCTCGCAATTGCGAGTTTATATCATGCAATTGTGAGAAAACAAGTCAGAATTGTGATATAAGTCACAATAACCGTTTTTTATTTTTTATTTAGTGGCGTAAACTGGCTTTTTCTGTTTTATTTCTACAGAAATTAATTTATGGTTTTTATGATTTCAGGGGTTAAACACAGGATTTTCTCTTTGTAATCAAATTCATCATTCAGGTTTTTTTTTTATTTCTTCACATTTAGTTTTGCTTCTCTATCATCTACTTTTCACGCCCAGTCTTTGAAGTGGACATTATGTAGCTCGTAAATTTTCCATTTTCCATGCATGTTTGCCTTAGTTATCAGGTACAGCCTGGTGCCTGTATTTGACGCAAGTGATTGCTAGTTGACGTGGGGGAAGGGAATAAAATGGTAAAACACAAATAGAAAAATTACATTTTGCTAAATGGAAACTACATTTTAAAGCAACAAACAAAAATCCCTGATATTTCATGACTTGGACCAAAAAATATTAAATTCCCTGACTTTCAATGACTGGAATAGACCTTTTAAAATTCCATGATTTTCCAGAAATTCCATGACCCGTGGGAACCCTGTGATACTGATTTAATTTGTTTGGTAACAGCCCAAATGGATTATTATTATTATTATTAAATGTAAGAATTTGACACAAAAGACAATGCACCCACATTTTATAAAGGTAGAAATCTATTTAAACTTATTGGAAAATAATAATTTCTATCATTGCATTGAACTGACCACACAAAATATGAGAAATATCAAAAACTTTTCCTTAAGCACAATAACTCACAGAACATATTGTCTAATAATCATTACTGATTAAATCCAAGAAAATATTGAGGTTTTTATTTATTTTATTTTTTTTGTCAATATCGCACACCCCTATGTGGAGGGCAATTTCACAGTTAGAATCTGTTCTCTGGGGTATTTTCACATGAATCTCTGAGAAAAACCTCCACATTGCCACACAGGGTTTGATGCAATTGTAACAACAATTTTAAAGCCGTTTATATATTCTAAGATATGCATTTACATAAGTAAGTATTCTAAGATAAGTATTTACATTTTGTTTTGTTTTATTATTTTTACACCGGTGATAACAGGCTTCATGACAGTGAACATTGGTATCATGGTTTTGTAATTCGGGGTGCGATTTGTGAAAGAAGCAGAGAAGGGATGCTTTTGAAAACTTCAACTAAGCATTTTGAAACTCTGAATCAATTAATCACAAAATTATTTACTGTTTCGAAGTGCTCTAGTCAGATAGCATATCACAAATCATTTGATTCAAATTGGAACTACAAACTGCAAAGCACGTATAGCAAATAATTTGATTCAGATCGGGACTGCATTAAAGCAAAGTTTGTAAATATACAGAGTTTGTTGTCAACCTTTGCTACAAGTATTTGTTGTTAAAGTTTCGAATGACAATATTAATACCAGTGTTTTTGCTTGCTGTCAATTCAGTTTCACGACCTTATTTTCACTGGAAATCAGCAGGCAAACAAGACTGGAAAATAGTTTTCAAATTAACTGTCAACCCTTGTGCCCTGCATAAACAAAAAGTGACAGCATTTTATTAATGTACGGTTTTTCTTTCATGATTCCAAATGAAGGTGTTTTCCATGCTGTTAGGTTTAAAAAGTGAACTTGAGCAAATAATTGACATTCTCGACCCTGGATTCAGAGAGTGACCTAAAATCCTTTGAAGGATACATCCAAGATTCAAAGATGATGAAAAGAAGTGGATCTGAATAAGTTTCAGAAAAACTGAAAGGACATCAATCGGGCAATCTGCTGTAATTTGTAACTGTAATTCCCACTCCTGTCCAGGTGATGGTGATCGCCCTTATTAATTAGCAATTATCTTGCATTGTCTTGACTATGTCACCGCTGCATACAGTAACAAAAATGTCACGGAAGTTGAGTGTGAGTTTCTTCAAACGCCCAAATAGTTGTGATACTGTTAATAAAGGTGAAAAAAGAGGAAGTAATGTAGTGGACAATGAAGGACAAACAGGCTAAATTCAGTTACCAACAGCTGTTACGGGCCAACCAAGTCGAGAAGTAACACGTAACATTTTTAATTATATTTTGCTAAAATTAACAAAACTTAACAAAAAAAGACACCAGCCCAAGTCCATTTTGTGGATTTGCAGAGGTATGGGCCGGATCTGGACCAGATGATTTTTGCTGTCTGGGTAAGCTGGTTTTAGAGGGTTTTTTGGCAACTTCCAGCTGGTCAGCTAAAAACAGCCTGTCCAGGCTAGGAGACCAGCTAAAACCAGCGACTTCCAGCTTAAACCAGCTAAGACCAGCCAACCAGCCTAGTTTTTTGTCAGCAAGGAATTCTATTTATAATCAAGTTAATGTTTTTGATTCAGACATCTCTCCATGTTTCAGGCAGCTAATCCAATTGTAATGACAGCGGTTACCCTTGCAGTTGGCTGGTCAGCTGGTCTTAGCTGGTCAGGCTGGAAGACCAGCTCAAACCAGCTGCTTCCAGCTTAAACCAGCTAACTCAAGTCAAGTCAGTTCACCATTATTTATATAGCGCTTTTTACAATACAGATTGTGTCAAAGCAACTTTACAGTATCCAATAGGAAGGTAATGTGTCGATGCAAAAAGAAACGGTACACAAATTTTCAGTTATAGGGAATTAATCACTGAATTTAGTGATTTAGGTCGTCTATAGGTGCTGACCCATCATCTGGATATGGACTGGATCAGGGAACTGCAGTGACAATCTGATCAGGATACAGACTGGATCTGAGTTGCAACTATGACCTCGGAATAAACAGGAAACATACTAATATTAGCGTAAATGCCATTCTTCTTATGATGCAACGAGTGCATCGGGTGTTATGGGAAGTGTTCCCGGTTCTGGTTGACCTAATTAATGCAGCCTAACAATCCTTTAACGGATTTGAATTTTAGAAATAAGAAAATGGCGAAAACCCATCTAAAACCACCCTGCTGACCAGCTAAAACCAGCCACTTCCAGGCACTCTGGTAAAGTTATATTGTTAGGAAAAGTTAACTAAAAGTTACCTGCGCACTTCTGCCCATGTTTGCTATGCACAATTTGTAAACCATGTTAGATCACATGATTGAGATAGAATACATCAGCCTTAAACTGGCAACCCATTTCTCCACTATATACACCTAACTCTATAAAAGAGACATACATGTAGATGTTTGTTAAAATTGTTTTCTGTTTTAGAGAGATGAACTTTGTTATATTATACCATATTTATTGCATCAATGTGTTAATATTTTAATATAGGTTAGGGGTGGATCATTTTATCATTGTTTATTATTCATGCAACAACATATTACTGTTATGGTTTTCCTTAATTACTATTGTTATATAGATGATAACTTTGTCTAATACTAGAATGTTTTAGCATGACTTTTTAACTACTTTACTGAAAGAGAGAGCATAGTCTTCTTCATAGCTAGTGTTTGCACATTTCGTTTCATGCTGTGACCTATTGTTCTACAGATCTGTGTACTAGTGTCAAATGATACCGTTTTGATAGTGTTTTACCATTTCTGACAGATAACATTTCTTTGCATTTTCCTCAGCAAATGTGGTATCCTGACTATGAGCTTTCTTGATTACTGTCAGTTTAAATGCCAGATATCATTATGTAATCAAATAAAAATGAAAAACAAGTAAAAACTAAAGTGAATTAGTGAAAGTGATTAGTTCACTTTCAGAACAAAAATGTACAGATAATGTACATCCAAGATGTTCATGTCTTTCTTTCTTCAGTTGTAAAAAATTATGTTTTTGAGGAAAACATTTCAGGATGAAATGCATTGAAATCCAAAATGCATTTTGACTCCAGGTTCAAAGGGCTCTAAATTATCCTAGTCAATGAAGAAGGGTCTTACATAGCAAAACGATCAGTTATTTTCGATAAAAAGTACATGTGTGATCCGGGTCAATACAGTTAGCGTATGTCAAAAAACTCCCATCTCGTTTTGTGATTGTGCATTGTGTACGTTAAATTTGTAGACACTGGGTTGGTACTTCTGCAGCATTGTAGGATGATTTTGAAAGTGGGGAAAAAAACGAGATGGGAGTTTTTAGACATACCTTGACTGTATTGACCCAGATCACAAAGACTAAGCATGCGCATCGCAAAGACGTTACAAGACAAGCATTTAAGGTTAAAAAGTATATAAATTGTCAAGTTGTTTTGAAAATAACAGATCATTTGGATAGATAAGACCCTTCTTCTTCAGCTGGGATCATTTAGAGCCCTTTGAAGCTGCATTTAAACTGCACCATAGAAGTCCATTTCAAAAACAATTTCATGACGACTTCAGAAAGAAAGACATGAACATCTTGGATGACAAGGGGGTGAGAGTACATTATCTGTAAGATATTTTTGTCTGAAAGTGAACTAATCCTTTAATTAGCAAGATAAGACAAAGATATTGCTAGCCCTAATCTGCAACTTTCTGCTTTATTAACTTTCTAAAGTGTCAAATTAAGTAAAAAACACAAGTCCAAAGAAGCTTATAATAGCTGGATCTGGCAACATGGTGAAGGCTGCTCCCGTGTCCTCACTCACCACATTTTGAACCCTCATTCACTTGCAGCATTAATTTTTATACCACAGACGCTATACATTCTTGTAAACTAAACTGAATTATACATGCAGACACTCATATGAGGAGTTTAAATAAAATTTTTATTTTTGAACATGAACAATTTACAGATGACCTCATAGCTTGCTAAGGTGATGGCCAGAACATTTCTTTCCAGAATAAGTTTGCAAATGAAGTTTCAGGTCTCTTTTGTATGTGAAACTCTTTTCACACTGAAGACATTTGAATGGCTTCTCTCCAGTATGAAGCCTCATGTGAGTCTGAAGGTTTCCTTTCACCGTGAAACCCTTCCCACACTGAGCGCAGGCGAAAGGTTTCTCTCCGGTGTGAACTCGCAAGTGAACCTCGAGGACTGCTTTGTGTGTGCAAGTTCTTCCACAGTGGGGGCACATGCAAGGCTTTTCTCCAATGTGAGATTTTACATGATTCCTAAGCCATTTCTCGTCTGTGAAAGTCTTTCCACACTGCTGACAACTAAAACAGTTCTCTCTTGAGTGCATCTTCATGTGCTTACTAAGGGTTATTTTACATCTGAAACTATTTCCGCACTGACCACATATATACGGTTTCTCTCCTGTGTGAATTCTCATGTGATTCTTAAAGATGTCTTTTCGTGAGAAGCTCTTTCCACACTGCTGGCAGGTGAAAGGACTCTCTCCAGAATGACCTCGTACATGAGTATTTAGGTTTCCTTTATGTGTAAAACACTGTCCACATTGAGGGCAAGTGTAAGGCCTCTCTCCAGTGTGAGTTCTCGTGTGGACTGTAAGGCCTTCTCTTTTAGAGAATTTTTTTCCACACTGTTGGCAGGTGTAAGGCTTCTCTCCAGTGTGAATTTTCATGTGGACTTTAAGGCTTCTAGTTTGGTCAAATTTCCTCCCACACTCTTGGCAAGTGAAACTCTTTCTGGCTCGTTTTTTCTGAGCTCTTTTTCGGGAGGAAGACTTCTTAGTCTGTGAGCAAGTTTCTCCAGTTATTAAATTGTCATGTTCCTCATTGTAATATTTATCCTCCATTTCATTCAGTTCTTCACTCTCCTCTTTCAGCCCCATCAGGACTAAGATAAAAAGAGTTAAAAGTTAACACCAGTTTCATTGTACAAAGCAACACATCTATGTCAGCTAAATGCTGTTTTTAAACTTTGTTCATCAAAGAATCCTGAAAAAAATGGTACACAACTGTTTTTAACACTGATGAAGTCAGAAATGTTTCTTAAACAGCAAATCAACATATTGATTCCTGAATGATCATGTGACACTGAAGACAGGTGTAACGATGCTGAAAATTCAGCTGTCACTACTGGAATAAATTCGATTTTGTCAGGGGCCAGTCTTGAACCTGGGTCTCTAGTGTGGTGGTTCAGATATCTACCACTGACCCACTGGAGATATAGAGTTGGACCCAAACGAAACACTTGATCCCAGGAAAAGTGGATTTATTAAAAAAAAATAATGACTTTGCAAGAAAATCCAACAAAAGTTCTTCTCAGTCTGAGGAATTTACAACAGCAAAACAAATCACAAGAGAAAACAAAAACTCCACGAGGGGAGAAAACAAACCAGAGAACAATATCAATTACAGAACTCAGGATTCCTTACTTGGGGAAGCTTGTGAGGCTTTAGCAGGACACTTGCAGGAAACGCAAGGCAGGGACTCAAAAACCGAGTGAGGAATCAGGGGAAAAATACACCACTTAAATACACTGGGAGAAAACAAGGCACAGGTGGCCCGGATAACACTAACAAGGACCCACAAAGAAGAACTAAGGCAGAAGGGAACACAGGGGACCTCTAGAGGTGTGGAGACAAACTACAGGATGGCAGGATGCTGACAAGATTTAAAATGTAATTTAAAAAAAAAACTATAAATGGTAAAAATATTTCACAATATTACTGTTTTTATTCAGTAGTTCAGCCTTGGTGACATACATATCCATTATATCCATTTTATATAGTTTAGAAACACCCTCTCATTTTTTAAACAAGTTTCTTATGCTTATCAAGGCTGTTTTCACTTGATCAAAAATACAGGAAAAAAAACGATATTGTGAAATATTATTACGATGTAGGTCAATGTTTTTCTATATTAATATATATTAAAATTTAATTTATATCTATAATTAAAGTTGAATTTCCAGAATCATTACTCCAGTCTTCAGTGTCACATGATCCTTCAAAAAATCATTCTAATATGTTGATTTATTATCAGTACTGGAAACGGTTGCGCTGCTTAATATTTTTGATACTTTTTTCAGAATTTTTTGATCAATAAAATGTTAAAAAAAGAACAGCATTCATTTAAAATAGAAAGGTTTTCTAACAATATACACTACTGTTCAAAAGTTTGGGGGTCAGTAAATTTTTATTCTTTCTTTTTTTTTTTTTTGAAAGAAATTAATATTTTTATTCACCAATGATGTGTAAAATTAATAAAAAGTGATAGCATAGATTTACATTGTTAGAAAAGATTTATATTTTGAATAAATGCTGTTATTTTTAACTTATTCATAAAAGAATCCTGAAAAAAAGAATCACAGGTTGCAAACAAACATTTGGCAGCACAACTGTTGCCAACATTGATAATTTTAATAATAAACCAGCATATTAGAATGATTTCTGAAGGAGCATGTGACACTTAAGACTGGAGTAACAGTATTCAGCTTTGCATCACAGGAATAAATTCTATTGTAAAGTATATTAAAATAAAAACCATTATTTTATATTGTAATAACATTTTGCTATATTACTTTTTTTTCTGTATTTTTGATCAAATAATTGCAGACTTGATGAGCATAAGAGACTTCTTTAAGAAACATTAAATGAGAGACTGTGTCCAAAAACTTGGTAGTATATGGAAGTCTCTTATGCTCATCAAGGCTGCACTTATTTGATCAAAATTACGGAAAAAAACTGTAATATATTATTACAATGTAAAATGTTTTTTTATTTTTATAAAATAAAAAACATTATTTCTTTGATGAATTTAATATTATATTACATTCTTTGATGAATAGCAAGTAAAATATAAATCTTTTCTAACAACTTTTGATCACTTTTGATTCATTTAACATAGACTTGGTAAATAAAAGTATTCATTTCTTTAAAAAAAAAAAAAAAAAAAGAAGAAGAGGAATAAAAATGTACTGACAAATAAAAACAGCCTTGATAGCATTAGAAACTTATTAAAATACATTTAAAACCTTACCGATCCCAAACTTTTCACTGGCAGTGTATGTGTGCGCGTGCTTGAAAGAACGATCTATAGAATATTCACCGCGGTCAAGTGAGCCGCCATCTGCGAACACCCAGTCAAGCCAGCCGCCACCTAAATTTCACTGCGCGTCTGTTAGTGGAATGACGGTACAGATACCAGGAGCAGTCAAAAAGCTCACGAAGACGCATATATCAGCAATTATTAATTCGTTGTACACAGAAACAAAAAAGAAACATTACAAAAATATTATTATTGAACGATATACAATGTATAGTTATATTACCATCGAATACATTTCACTGTAAGGAGTTATTCTAATGTATCAGTTTTATTAATACATTAAGGATATATTTTATAATATATTTTGTTAAAATTCCTTCATAGGTCGAATTAATTTGTCTTCAAAATCTTATTTAGGATGACTGTGACTTTGCCTGTGTCACATTTTATTGCGTTTTCTTGTACAGTTTTGGGAGAAAATTAAGGTTAAAGTCTATCACAATACACTGTAACTGGCCATTCATTTTTATACAGACATTATTAAAATTCCTTCATAGGTTGAATTAATTTGTCTTAAAAATCTTATTCTTCGTGAGCTTTTTGGCTGCTCCTGGTATCTGTACCGTAATTCCACTAATAGACGTGCAGTAAAATTTAGGTGGCGGCTGGCTTGACTGGGTGTTCGCAGATGGCGGCTCACTTGACCGTGGTGAATATTCTCCCACTGCCACACAAACATTTCCAAGCGTATTTTTTTTTTTTAAGTTAGTATTTCCAAAAGTAAAGGACACAAGAGGCCAATTGTTTTTTAGTCTGATGGGAAACAAAGTTTACACTGGTTTGACAAAGCAAGTGTATCTGAGAATAAAAAGAAGAATAAGAGAAAAAGTCACTTATAGACAATACATGTAAAGTTAATCTCACATTTTACAGTTTGATTTATGGAGAGAAGGAGCTTGTTATTCTGTTACATAAATACATTGTTACATTATATGAATGTTTTTACCTTCTATTTAAATGTAGATATCAGGTTTAATATTATTAATTGTTTTGTTAGGATGCTACTGCATTATGTACTCTAAATAATGCATGACATGTCACAGTACTCCCAACTGGAAAGTAGGATTTTTTTTATTAGTAATGATTTTCAACATGTCTGTCCAGATTATAAAATGAAAACCAACCTGTTTCTTCCTCAGTATCTTCTTGTTTCAGACTGAATACTTCTTCAATTCTGATGTCTTCACTCTCCTCTTTAATAAACGCCATCTTTATAATAGTGTGACACGTGGATCTCAGTTGCTTCACCAGGAGTTTTTGTGTTTGGACAGTCTGTTTAAGAAGAGAATAATTAACAGAAATAAAAATATATCTAAACTCTCTGTGTGCAACTCGTGAGAAAGTCAGTCAGAGTAGTAAATGGCCTTAAATGAATCGATTAGTCACTGAATGTACAACCTATACAGACATTTCATATTTATACATGTATATTTAATAGATACACTTTAAAGAAAACAGTCGCAGAAGGCTTGTGAAAGTCGCATGTTTGTGTTTGTTGTGGTCGATTTCTTCAGTGTTTTAACCGTGCAATGATTCGCTTCAAAACTGAATCATTTTGCAAAGCATTTGGTTTAATTGACACGGAGTTTCAAAAAGCCCCGTACTCTCATCTGCTGGGCTACTTATCCGAGTGACTGAATTCGTTTGTTATAAACTAAATCCCAATATAAGGAGGAAAAGAGAGGCACATTGTTTGTTGACGTTAATCATGTTGAGCTGGCCACAAGTTAATAAAAAACGTTAATACGTGTTAAATGAAACATTGCAGCTTGTCATTAAATTATAATGTATTCATTTTACATCGCGTGTGAAAGGCATACAATTGCTTCTATTGTTATATCAAATCGGACGCTTTAAATGTTTTAAAACACCAACCTTTCTTCAACCGAATCGCCTGGCGCGACGCACATTTGTGACGTCACGTCGACTCATCATAATACAAGTCCTGCAATGTGCATAGAAATGTAGGCGCGTAGAAATCTGCATACACAAACGCACATATACAACAAAACACATTTCTGACTTTTTTTGTAGTGATTTTAATGTAGTAAATTCTCTTATCTTTTCTTCAAAGTATGTGTTGCTTGAGGTCTTTCCAGTCGTTTTAGTGTGGCTTCAGACATAAATATCTCAATATCTGTCTTTCACATTGCTACAGGGACTACAAAGAAACATCTTTTCAATTTGAGCCCTAACATAATCATACCTAATGTCAACGTGACAAAGACAGACAGACAGACGAGTGTTTCATATAAAACAGAGACTTTCACATTTTGTTTGGTAGTAAGAATTTAACTTCTAATGGCTTCCTGTGGTGTATTGTGTGAATTTCATTCCTCTATTACAGTTTTTCTCATTTGTTAAATTCTTAATAACCTAAACCAATTTGTCAAATAAATCAAAAAACTATATTGCAAAACTATAAACACATTCTCACTCAGTAAGACACAGTTTGCTCTGTGATATGAACTTGTGATGCAAAACCCTAAACACAAGAAAGCTGTTTGTAAATAAATGGCACGGAAAGAGTGTAAATATGAGGTGGAGGAAGAGGAGGATGAAAAAAGAGCATATGAAATTAGAGCTACTGTTATAGATGTTCTTGTGCATGGAATGACAGAGACAGCACAAATAGCCTGATATTAGCAGAATGTCTGTGACCAAAAATAGTTGGAAAGTTCAAAAGAATAATGGAATAGAACTTTTTTTTCCCCTCTGTATTTTTTATACACTGTATTTTGGTCATTTCAATATATTCTCATCTAGAACTGCAAGATTACCACACCAGAAGTGTTTTTTTATTTTATTTTATTTTTTGCTAATGTAGATGAAGTCCTCTGACTCTGCCTTAGCTCTAAGATGTGATCCTTTTTTTACATATTCAAACAAATGTGCATTAATTCAAACAGCTGTACACTTATGAGTACACAATAGGCACATACATTATTGTTTTCTGTTTGCTATATATAACCAACAGAGGTCTCCATTGCCTTAGTTTATTATTAGGCTTCCTTTTTACCAGTTCATCTGTTTAAAATAATGTATTTTAAGTAATTTTATTCTTCAACCAGGCAAAATATCATATTGTGTAACAAAATTCTCTTAATTTTATCTCCAAATTATCTCTTTTACAAATGATCTCTCCAGGCATTAAAAACCACAAACACATGTATCTGCTTTATACTAGTTGAATTGTTTTTTGCAGTGAGAATTCACAGAGAAATTTATTGATAAAGATAAATCAATATGAAATATGAGAAATTAAAACAATTCAAACAAATATCAATATGCATCAATGTTAAATCATAGATTTGCAACTTTAGTCATGTGATCACATGTAAAAGGAGGTAACCAGAGTGCTGAGAGTCAAAGAGAAAGAACGAGAGCACTGAAATTTTGTACGGAGATTCTAGAGCCGACTATACAACATTACAAGGCTTTGTACAAAAATGTCAACTATTACAGGTCAGTTCTATTTAATCATAATGGATTTTTTAAAATGCTACCATAATAGCTGAATGGAAAGGTAAAATAATGTTTGACTTAATTTTTGATTTAGTTTTGGGTGATATAACAGGATTTGGGTTATATAACAAGATTTTGATCATTTAAACTTACTTAAATACATAAAATGGCTTGTAGAAATTTGTCATTGATTTGTTGTTAACATTTGTTACTTGGAACATTTTAAATATGCTATTTTATAAAACAAGTCTCTCTCTCTTACTTTAGGAAATCTGAGGATTGTGCTGCTGGGCAAAACTGGATCAGGAAAGAGTGCAACAGGAAACACAATCCTGGGAAGAAATGCATTTCGAGAGGACTTCAATCCAGAATCAGTTACTCAAAATTGTGAAATGAAAAAATCAAAAATAGGTTCAAGGACTGTCAATGTAATTGACACTCCAGGGCTGTTTGACACATGGATAGGTGAAAAGAAGGATATGAAATCTGACATAGAGATGACTGAAGAAAGACTTAAGGCTAAAATAGCAAAGTGTCTGGAGATGTCTGCTCCTGGTCCTCATGTGTTCCTGCTGGTCATCAGACTGGATCAGAGGTACACAGATGAAGAGAAGAACACCATCAAATGGGTTCAGCAGAACTTTGGAGAAGAAGCGTCACGCTACGTCTTCACTCTCTTCACTCATGCTGATTATCTGAAGAGTAAAACACTGAAAGATCATATAGAAGAGAATGAAGATCTGCGACAGTTTGTTATCAGCTGTGCTGGCAAATATCATTCACTAGAAAATGACAACAGAGCAAATCAGTCTCAGGTCACAGAACTACTTGAAAAAATAGATAAAATGGTGCAGAGAAATGAAGGAAAGTACTACACTCGTTCAGTGTATACACATGTCCAGAGAAAATTAACCTATGAAAAAATAGCTAATGGTTTATACAGTAATGTTGGAAAAATATTAGCTTTCATAGTAGTACTAGCAGCTGTAGTAGTAGCTATATGGTAAATAACAAATAAAAAAAGGGGTTTAAATAGAGGTTGAAAATGATTAGAAGGCTGTCACTCTGAGTGTTTCAAAAGAAAGTATTTTAATAGCATTGTTTGTTCACCACATCCCCACTGAAGGGTTTTAACCATGGTTAAATAAAGATATGTAAACCTAATGTATTTCCACTGTATAACAATTCTTCTTCTGTATTTTTTTTTAACATTTATTTACAATAGAAATGTGTAACAATTTACAATGTGTCATTTGTTAACATTAGTTATTGTATTAACTAACATGAATATACAATGAATAATGCATTTATTACATTATTTATACTTTTTTTTAACATTAGTTATTATACTTTGTTAGTTCATGTTAGTTCACAGTGCATTAACTAATGTTAACAAACACAACTTATGATTTTATTAATGTATTAGCAAAAGCTGACATTTCCATCAACTATGATTAATAAATGCTGTAGATGTATTGTTCATTTTTAGTTCATATTAACTAATGTTATTATATGGCTCAGTGGAATACTCAAAATTGATTGTTCAGTTGAAACATTTTTATCCTAAATCAGTCTTTTATCACTATAATTAATTAAATGGTGAAATGTTGTGTGGTATGACTGCACTGTATCCCTTAAATATCTGTCTAGTTTGAACGTGCCACTTGCTAGCAATTGTGGAAGCTTTGCATTAAAATATTTAAACTCAGATCAGTGTATTTATGTTGTACTAAGTGAACTATAAAGTGTTCTCATAGTTAATGACATATGATGTTTTAGAGTCATTATGGAGCGCAACTCCTCCTCTCGTCCAGTAAGGACGAGAGACTAACTAATGCAAACACTGACCGCTATAATGGTCGCTTAAAAATGTTGATTTTCTCCTTTGGTGATTCTGCTTGTTAACATCAAGTGTCTTCAATAATGTTCAATCATCACTTAATTAATCACTCAAATACCTAATTAACTCTAACACTGCTTCAGTGTTACTTTTAACAGCCTGCTGGCGGTTCCCATATGAACACCGAGTGGTGTTGATTTAACACCGGGGAATTTACTGTGTACAGAGAGTCATTACCACAGTTTAGAATTATTACAAGTCATCAAACATTAAACATAATGGTTAATCCTTATGATTTTACACCAAAGCTGGCGTATCTAATTCTTTCTAAATGCAAAGTGGAGGTAAGGCCAGATAACCAATCAGAAAAGAGAGGCTTAACATTTTTCTTCCACAAACAAAGGATAACTTTTTTAGCTATAATCACGCCATATTGGACAAGCAGCCGTACCTTTGGGTTGAAAGACTCCAACAAAACTGACCAACCAAAAATTGCTACCATGGGGTCAGGAAGTAGAACGCAATTATAAACTTTAGCAAAGAACTGAAACATTTCTAAGCAAAAGCTCTGAATATGTGCACAAATCTAGAAAAAAATGTGCTAGGGTACCATCTGCAGCTTTACAATTGTCACATAAGGGAGAGACAGAAGGATAAAATTTACTGAGTTTTACTTTAGAAAAATGAAGTCTATGTAATACCTTGTATTGAATAAGGTTATGTCTAAAATTTATAGAACATGAATAAACAGATAAAAGGCAAGAGAGGGTTTAAATGCATGATTATAACAAATAGGAGTAAGAAGGGAGGTGTTTGGTAACTTGAATACTTTTCTAATTTGGTATTTTAATAGTGTTGTTAAGAATGAAATTATTTTTAGGAATCTCTTTGTTAGGCAGAGGTACTGAAAAAAGCAAAGCGGAAAGAGAAGAATGAGAGGCACTTTGTTCTATCACCAACTAGGGGAGAGTGCCTGCTTGAATGATGTCTGGAAAAGTATCCCACCAGTACATCAAAATCCTATAATTCGCTGCCCAGTAATAGTAATGAAAGTTCAGCAAACCTCGACCTCCCAAATGCTTAGGTTTCTGCACATGAACCTTAGATACACAAGCACTTTTAAAAACCCCAAATAAAAGGCATAATAAATAATAATAATATTAAATATTAAATAATAATAAATATTCTTAGGAACAACCACACCAAGGTATTTTATTGTATCTACAGCCTGTTTGAATGGCAAACTCTGCAAGAAAACCGGATCTATATTATTGCTGATGGGCATGAATTCACTTTTTTGCCAATTAACAGAATAACCTGAAAACTTACTAAAAGAATGTATTAAATCCAACAAGTGGGGGACTGAATGCTCTGGATCTGAGAGATACTGAGTATATAGGCATATGTAAATTGCACAAACTTGCAGAACAAACTGACCAGTACCGAATGTGGAGAGAAAAAAAAATCACATATAGCCTACCGTGGGCTATAAATAACCAAACAATTAAGTCATAAAGTTTAGCCCAGAATACCATGATTATACAGAGTTGTTGAGTTGTCGACAGTGATTGAGTTAACAAAGGCTTGCGCCTTCTCAGCAGAGTTGAAAACATGTTTCACTGCGTTGTGTATCACGAGAAGTCGAGCTGGGAAGAGCAAACCATGACAAACATTGGCCTCCCTGAGCCATTTCCTCACGTCGCTGAAAGCTTGGCGCTACTTGAGCACATCGGAGGTAAAGTCAGGAAAGATGAGAAAGCACACGGCATTATACATAAAGGGCGAGGACAGCCGCGCAAGATGCAAAATCTTCTCCTTGTCAAGATAATGATGAAGTCTGGCCACCATTATTCGCGGACAAGACCATGCATTTCCAACCGGGCCCATACGATGGGCTCGATCTTAAGAGGCTTTGTAAAGTTACTGGCGCCCAAGATTTGCACAAGAAAATTGGCCACAAATTGAGTTGGACGTCCCTCCTTCACTTTTTCAGGCAAGCCGATGATCTTAATATTTTGCCGCCGTGAGCGCCCTTTGAGATCATCCAATTTTGAACTCAAAGATTTGCATGTGTCGAACCAGTCACGACAATGAGCCTCCAGTTCAGAAATACATCCCTCATAATCAGCACTTGCCCTTTCGAGCTCCGTAACTCGCAAAGTAACTTCGGACAGTGTGGCCAACGTCTGAGACAGCGTAGTTTCCAAAGATTCAAATTTTTCATTCATGGAGCCATTCATAGATTTGATAGCCTCCATAATGTCAGCGAGATTAACAGGGTCTGTAAAGTTAGCAGCGGCCCGAGCTTTGTCCAACTGACAGGTGCCATGTTCACTCAAGTCCTCCACAAGTTTGTCTCCTTTCTTTGATTTAGGCTTGGTCATGCCATCTGTGATCGTGATAGATGGTAATGAGCGAAGTTGAACAGTAAAAATATTAACAAAAATAAAGTATAATCAAGGGAACCGAGAAGCACAAAAAAACACGTCAATTCCATGTGGAACTCTCTAGCGCCCCTTCACACAATCATCATTTAATCAGTCAACTCATTAAATGGGATTTGAGACTTGAGATTACAAAAGGTGGCTAGAGGCACAAAATTGTACCACCCCAGCGACGCCACTTGTACCTTAAAAGGTACAGTGTACCTTTTTTTCTGACAGAGTACAGAAGTATAAGCTCACTCAGTTTGTGAATTAGCACCAACTTGAAAAGGGACATTCTAAGATATTTAACACGAATAATGCTTAATGTGACTTAATGCACCAAGATGGTGATAAAGACCAAATTGTAAAGCATACTATGTGAAGTCAAGTCAGCTTTATTTATATAGCGCTTTTTACAATACAAATTGTGTCAAAGCAACTTTACAGTATCAAATAGGAAAGTAATATATCAATAATTCAAAAGAAACTTTAAACAATTTTAATTTTTAAAAGTTACACATAACACATATAACACATTCTGCACACACCTTACTAATAAAGCATACTACAGTATGTGCAGAAAAAGCAGACAAGCCCAGAATATGAACTTTAAATGTAACTGTCTTAATGCATAAGTCATGTTAAGCGTTTTCTATGGTATAAATCTAAAAAATACAGTGTATGAACACACTGTACACTTTGTGATTGAAATGTTTCCAACAAGAAATAGATGGACTCCTGCCAGCTTTTTGAACGCACACTTTTATTTGGATATTCTGCCATATAATGGCTGAAGCAGCAGTGAGCATCCACTGTGCAACAATTTTCATGCTAATCAGATCAACATTGTAAATAAAATTCTACAAAATGTAAAAAAATAAAATAAAATTATCATGCAAAGCAATAAAATAGATTCTCTTTCCTGCAAATGATGCAATGAAGAATGTGAATATTTAACTACAAGACAGAAATAAAAGATAAACAGGTATACTTATATGGAGTGTGAAAAGAATTATTAATTTCACACGTAATTCCTATACTCTGTCCATTCATCCACAAAGTGTTTCTTTTTTGTCTATTAATTCAGTTTCTGGTAATAAACTAGTATAAATAATGTGTTTTTTTTTTCATTATGTGTTTCCTATGTAATATTAACCTCTCTACAGATACTTGACAAGAATCATTTGGTACACCTGGATCCAATCTTGCAAGACTCTGGCAATCAAACATCTTTGCAAACTTTTTCGAATTATTGTCATATATTTATTGTTCTGTTCTGCTTAACATTTTTAGTTTTGTACACCAAATAATACAATTAACAGGAAACATAAAACCTCATTTTTGTTAATAATGGAAACTCGCTTTTTAATTTATTTCAAAAAGCTGAATGTAAGAAGAAAAATAAAAGACAGCAAAGTTACTAAAATAGCTGTGTTATGTGAAAGCATTTTTTATAAACATTACAGTGAATATTACTGTATATAATGTGATATTTGATGTAGTATAAGCAAATCTCAAAAATGTACCCTAATTCTGTCTGTTAATCTAATCTAAACTACAGGAACATGTTTTTATGTCACACAGCCTCCCAAAACTGCTACAATGCCTCTTGGTACTACAACTGTAAATATTCAGTGTCTTTGTGCTTTTAGCTTTTTCTGGGTATATTTATACATCTGAAAAGCATAGTGCTTCCCTCCATTAAAAAGTACCATTTTGTGTATCATTTTCAGCAGTTCAGTGACCTGATCTCGATTATTTATTTTCTCATTGTTGAATGAGAGATATCTGCCCCAACAGGTCTTGATCAATTGCTTTAGCTCATTGCTTTTACTGATATATGTCTCTACAGGCTTGTCCTTCAGCACATCAGCATGAGTGAACAGAATGATGGTGTAGTTGATGGCATCTTCTCCAAAGTTCTCCTGAATCCATTTCATAACATTCTTCTCCTCCTCTGTGAATTTCACACCCAGTTTCATCACCAGCAGAAATGCATGAGGCCCAGGATCATACAGATTCATGCACTGCCCTATTACAGTCTCCAGTATTTCTTTACTCTGTTCTCGAGTGTCAAACAGACTTGGACAGTCAATAACTGATATAGAGCATCCATCAATATTCTTTTCATGTTTGTTACAGTTCACTGTGACTGATCCCGGAGAGTGTTTTACATCAAAAATGTGTTCATTCAGGATAGTGTTTCCTGATGCGCTTTTTCCTGATCCAGTGTTGCCAAGCAGCACAATCCTCATATCTGTTACAATGAGAAAACACTGTTATTTCTTTGGTTATTTCTTTAGCTAATATAATATAATATAAAGATTTTAATGGAATTAATAATTCTTGGCATGTTACATGCAACATGTCATGATTATAGCATAACAAATATGTAAAGAACAAGTTACAGTATTTTACAATAATTTAATGGACTCAAGTCATTTATTCCATTTATAACAGGGATCAGCAACCTTTTGGGCATAAAGTGCCATTTTTTATTTTTCTGGTTAACCATTGTGGCAATAACCCTCCTCCTCCCAACATTTTGAGAAGTAATATGGATATGCGGTCAAGACCTGCCTGGAACTACTTTAGTCATTTGTTTCCCTGAAAGTAAGCACATTCTGATAATACCCAGAATATCAAAATCAACTGCGGGTGGCAGATCATTTTCTTACTTAGCACCGAAACTATGGAACAATCTACCTAATTCTGTTCAGGAGGCAGACACACTCAGTCAGTTTAAATCTAGACTAAAGACCCATCTCTTTAACCTGGCTTACACATAGCCCACTTAAACACTTCTAAAATTCAAATCCGTTAAAGGATTTTTAGGCTGCATTAATTAGGTCAACTATAAACGGGAACACTTCCCATAACACCTGATGCAAGAAAAATGGAATCTATCCTAATATTGTCTGTCTCCTGCTTATTCCGAGGTCAGATCCAGTATGAATCCTGAACTGTTGGCCACTGCAGTTTCCCTTGATCCAGTCCGTATCCAGATGGTGGGTCAGTACATATAGACCACCTCTACAGGTCTGTATGGGAGTATAAACTACTTGTTTATTGGTCAGAGGAGAACTGACCCCCCCGACTGAGCCTGGTTTCTCCCAAGGTTTTTTTTTTTCTCCATTAGTGTCACAGATAGAGTTTTGGTTCCTTGCAACTGTCGCCTATGGCTTGCTCACTTAGGGACAACAACTAAATTGGGGAAAACTAAATTGGGGACAAACAATTTATTAATTTGGAACTATTGATTAATTTCCTTAAACTAAAATTGTTTAAAGTTTCTTTTGAATTATTGATATATTACTTTCCCATTTGATACTGTAAAGTTGCTTTGACACAATTTGTATTGTAAAAAGCGCTATATAAATAAAGCTGACTTGACTTGACCTTAGAACATTTGTCAACCAATCAGATTCAAGCATAAACACCTCATAGTATAAATTGTAATATTCACTGTTCAAGTTGTTTCATGAAAATCAAGAAAACAGTCCGATCACCACCAGAGGGAGCCGTCACTGGAATACTGAACTCACAACCTCCATTACCCTTAACCCTGTGCCTGGGCTGATCACCTACACAGGTGTTGGCCATCTTGCCAGACTAGACTTTCTGAGTGTTTTTCCCTGTTTGTTATTCTGTTGCTGATCTCGACTGTTACTCTTTTCTGACTCCTTGCTGCCTGCCTTATTGACCCTGTCTGTTTACTCTACAGATTACTCTACTGTTTGATCGCTGCCTGCCTCGCCCCCTTTGCATGGACTCTGACTACGATTCTGGTCTATTGACCCGAGTCAATAGAAGTTTCTGAGAACTGTTTAATAAAGCTGCACATGGATCCCCAATCTGTTCACTCCTCGTTACATAAGACTTTGCCATACCCGGAACCAGCGGCTTTAGTTCAACAACCCAGCTCAACCATGGACCCAGTTGACCAGCTACTTCATCTGCGGCAAGGATGCCTATCTATTGAGGATTACGTTCACCAGTTGTGAACCCAAGTGAGTTGTCATCCCAAGTGCCACTGTATGATGAAGTTTTGTTTATGGACCTGTTCCATTTTGGACTTAATGAACCGCTTAAGTCTGAACTTAGACTTAGGGGGCTACGTTCGTCACTCGCACACTTTATGGACTATGTCACTTCATGGCCGCCGCTCCAGGGTCAAGTCACGTTATGGTCACCACTCCTGGGTCAAGTCATCTCACCACAGTTGTTCCTGAGCCAAGTCAAGCCACAGCTACATTCCTTGAGTCCAGTCAAGTCACAGCTGCAGTCCTCGAACCAAGTCAAGCCACAGCTACACTTTCTGAGTTAAGCCACAATAGCGCTCCCCGGGTCAAGTCAAGTCACCACAACACTTCCTTCCCCCCCTGCTTCCCCTTTGGTTGCAGGGGGGGGAATTTCTGAGCATTTTCCCCTGTTTGTTATTCTGTTGCTGATCTGGACTGTTGTTACACTTCTGAATCCTTGCTGCCTGCCTTATTGACCCTGCCTGTTTTACGGATTACTCTACTGTTTGATCGCTGCCTGCCTCAACCCCTTTGCATGGACTCTTAATAAGATTCTGGTTTGTCTTCGCTGTGTTTGATGCTGTCTTTTGACCCCAGCCTGTGTGTTTCTGAGAACTGTTTAATAAAGCTGCACATGGATCCCCAATCTGTTGACTCCTCGTTATAGGTTTCAGTGTTTTTAAATGTTTTAAGAATCATTTTACGGTTTAATAAAGTGCAAGTCTCATCATATTGTATAATTTCGTAGCAATCATTATAATTTTAACAATAACATAATATATAGTGCTATAGATAAAAATTTGGATGGATTCAGATGGAAGATTATATCTAAATTCTATATAAATGTGTCTTTAAAGTGTGACAATGTTAGTCGAAGGAATGATCAAATATTTTCTCAGATATAAAATGAACACTCTCCTGACTATAATTTATTACATATGAAAAAAAAGTCAATGTGAAAAATGTGGACTTCCTGAGACTGTAGAGCATGTGCTGCGAAATTGTATGGCGTATGAAAGAGAAAAACTCCAGCTCTGACAAGAATTTTAATCTTCTTAGAAAATCTGATAAAAATTGGACAACATTTGTCAAAATCTGATGTAGAGTCTTAATGTAAGATATGGGATATGATCAGCATGAGTAGAGTATTTTCTTTCTACATCAAGGGGTTCAAAAGTTATAACCATTTGAAAACTGTTGGTGGTGCTATAGGTGTTGGTCCTGGAGATCACAAATTGGACAGATTACTATTCATTACAACCACTTCTTATGTGCCAAATGTCATAATTTTTCTATTTACTATTGATAGGACTGCCAATAAGCACTTTTTAATATATTTCTCATCAGGCATGTTTAATCCAAATGGATATGACAGCATTTAAGTGCCACATTTAGTGGCAAAAAGAAAAAAAGAAAATCAGAGAATAGAGGTTAAAATGTTCCAAGAATAAAGTCAAAATTATGAGAAGGAACATCAGAAAACTGCGAAAAAAACAGTATAGCCTAATTTAATTAAACAAATGTCTCATTGGAATCGGAAAGATGTCTGATTTACATGTTTAAACTAAGGTTACAATCTGTAGCGCCTCATACAAGAGTGTGAAAAACATGATTGTAAGGCATGGTTGTTGTATTTTGCTATAAAACTAAAAGTTGAGAAATTGGAATTTCTCCTGGTGTTTCCCAACCTGGGCCATTTGTATGCGCAATATAGGCTATATTATAAATGTAATCTCGTACCCAACAAACAGAACGTTGCCTCAACCAGTGCTGGGTAAGTTACTAATTAGTAAGTTACTTAAAAAGTAATTAGTACTAGTTACTAATTATATCTTTAACAGTCTAATTATATTACTTTACAAATTACTCTCTCCAAAAAGTATTTAATTAATGATTACTAACTACTTTCTAAATCCTATATCAACCTTGATAAGTTAATGATACAAGGATAGACGTGAAGCAGTTCTTTTTATTTATTTTTTCAAATAAATAATAGATAACCACATAAATTATTCTCACACTTTAGATTAGTGTCCAATTCTCACTATTTAGTAACTATTAACTATGACTTTTGCCTCAATATAATCCTAATTACTGTTTATTAATACTTGATAATGTAGTTGTCAAGTTGCGGGGTCGTCTCAATGAGCATTACCTTTCTGACCATAGCCCCCCAGCTCAAGTGAGCCTTCCATTTCTTCCTGATCTCCATACGGTGGTCGCGAAGACATGGAACAAGCCATTTTCAGCACGCATTCACAGGTTTCCACAAACCAGTTATTCAAATGTTGAAGGAATGCGTGAGAATGGCTACGAGATGATGCCTCCGATAGAAGAGACACTGGCTAGCTATTTCTCTGTTGACGAGACATCTCTTAAAGCTCCCTCCCTGCCATCTGAGCCCCTTCAACACTCATCTAGCTTGAATGGCACGGCATATGCAGCAGCAGGTCAGGCAGTGGCTTTACTGCACATTATGGCGGTGCTCCAGGCCTATCAGGCTGACCTGCTGAAGGACCTGGATAAAGGCCAGGGGCTTTCCCCTGATGATATGGCAGAACTCCGCTGGAACACAGATTTGGTTCTCCATGCTACCAAGCCGCCACTGCTATGGATAGATCTATGGCAGCCATGGTGGTAACAGAGCGCCATCTCTGGGTGAAATCTGGTGGATATCGGGAAGAAAGAGAAGGGCTTTCTACTAAATGCGCTGATTCCGCCTTCTGAGCTTTTCGGTACTTTCGTTGAGACGGTTATCGAGAAGTTTAATTAGGTGAAGGCGCGTTGTGCTGCTTTCAAAACCTTCATTCCTCGAAGGACCAGGTCTGAGCCTGAACAGCAAAGGGGTCCTAGTCCGTCCTGGTCTGAGGATCAAAGACGGGCACAGAAGGCTAGTGTCATGGTCCGCACCCCGTCAAGGTCGTCAAGATCTGAGGGAGGTGAGATCCAGACGAGGTGTTCCCAAAGCTCTTATCTGGGCCAGAGTAATAATTAACATCTACTCGCCTTCCTCTGTGTTTTTTTTACATCTACCTCCACCTTTTCTCCCTAATTCCCCTGCGCCTTCTCACTCGCAGTCTCTCTTCTGGACCTATGATGCATGGGTTATGTTCTATTATTCTAGAACAACCCAACCGATGGTCTGGCTTTAGTTCTACTTACTACCAAAGACTGCTACTGCGATCTGTGGGAATGGTTCAACTGACTGGAGGCTCTGGGTGAGTACGATCCTTTATATTTTTATATATGGATATCTGTAGTTAACCCAGTCATTGGCTGGGTCGCAGTATGTACAGTTGGTTTGTGTGTTTTTCCTGTGTTTCAAGTGGGACCCTCTTTTCGTGTCGGGCCCCCGGTTGCTGCTGGATGATTACCGCTCGTGGATTCGGTCAGATCAGGAAATGCAAAAACTGCAGGAAAAAGGGCAACATGAACTATGGGTACATGAACTACTCCTTAAACGAGAAGAGTGTATTTGTATTTTTACTTGGCGAACCAATTTGCACTCACAAGCTCCCATGCTCTGGATTTTTTATTTATGTGTCTGTATATGATTTTAGATATGGGTCATACAATTCTGGGAAATCCATCACATTTAAAACAATCTTCTCCACGTTAACTGTCCGTTATAAGTATATGTTTTATGATTTGTTGTTAATAATCAGTTCACTGATTGTTTAAAGCCGACGCGGCTGCCGCTGCCGCTGCCGCTCACAAAAAGATTTTTTTATCTTCCTGAAATATTGTATTCTAAATAAATGATCTACAGAATATACACAGTATTAACACTAGAACCGCCACGGGGTAAATTTTACCCGTACGTGTTTTTCAAATGTACATTAAAACACTCAAGTCTCCCAGTCATTGACTTTTACTAAAATTGTGTCATTTAAACTCCCCTGGTGTTAAAAAGTGTTTAGATAAAACCAGATCGTAAAACAGGGCATTTATACCTAAAAGCGCCAGCGGGTCAAATTTACCCTCTATATAATACATGTATTTTCGCGCTGTCATTATCCTGCCGCTTATGTTGTAACATTGTACATTGCTAGGCAGTGACTTTTACTGGTGCGTCCTGGGTCGGCTCAGCATCTGACGGCTCATCTGACAGCGATCTCATTTTTAGATGTTTTAGCCTAACGTTAGCCCCACTTATATTGTTCAAACTCTGGACTAATTATTGAATTTTTGTTTTGCCATTTCTATTGTTTATTGTTCATGTGTTGCTATTTATTCTAGTCTGCACGTTCCCTGAAAAAATAAAAATAAATAAAATAATCCAATCAATGTAATGAATACAACCTTTTTTTTTTCTTTTTTTTGATTACCCGTAGTTTATTTGCGTTGTTCTCTTATTCAAATTATAAATGATACAAATAAACAAATTAATAATTCATTAGCTGTACGTGCGCTTGAATTTGTCATCGCATCATCCTATGCAGTGTGGTGAATTATTACACATTTACTGTCTATAGGCTATTTTAGTCATTTAAATAAAATAAATTGTCTTAATATATTAATTAATGACAATGAATAATAATATTACAGCACCCAAATATGTAGTTACTTTCTTTTAATTATCTTCGTAAGTGCGGACTTGTTTAGCTTATATGGACTGTAATGAAAACTGACTGTAGCTTGTATAAAAAGCCTTAAACATGAAATAACAGGACAAAAAATATAGTGGATGACTAGACATTCTTTTTTTATGACTCCAGACACTTCTTTATGAAGACAGTGGCATAATACAGTGAAACAAAATGCTCTTTAGTCATATAAAACACTACTTATTTGCGTGGGTAAAATTTACCCGCATGGCGCTTTTAGGTATACAGCGACCCCCGGCGGTTCTAGTGTTAAGTTCAATTACATAAGAAGTAACTAATTAAATTACAGAAAAAATAAGAGTAATCCCTTTACTTTTTCAAGGGAAAAGTAATTAAGTTACAGTAACTAGTTTCACCCAAAACTGGCCTCAACGTAAATGTGTTTGTTGGGTAATTGCTACAGCTTAATTCTCATAATTTTGACTTTATTCTATTAAATTTTTCCATTGTTACTCATTGTTGAGTAACTTTTTCCTATTAAATTCAGGAAAGACAGAGATATTACTTATTGGACAAAAAAAAAAAAACTACACAAAATCTCTTGAATTACAATTTCCAACTAGACGGATGTACTGTTACTTCCTCTACAGTCAAAGTCTGGGTGTTATATTAGACAGCAAGTTGTCTTTTGAAGATCATATTTCCCATGTTACAAGAACAGCATTCTTCCATCTTAGAAACATTGGCAATCTACAGAACATGTTACCCGTTTCTGATGCTGAAAAGTTAGATCATGCATTTATGACCTCTAGACTGGAGTTTTGTAATGTACTGCTAGGTAGTTGTATCTTCAATAAATAAGCTACAAGTAGTCCAAAATACAAAAAGCTGCTAGAGTTCTTACCAGGTCAAGAACATATGATCATATTACCCCAATTTTACAGTCTCTGCACCGGCTACCTATTAGGTTCCGTATCAGTTCTAAAATATTACTATTTACTTATAAAGCCCTTAATGGTTTAGCTTCTGTGTATCTAACTAGTCTTCTACCATGCTACAATCCATCATGCTCCCTAAGGTCTCAAAACTCTGGACTTTTGGTAGTACCTAGGATAAGCAAAGTCCACTAAAGGAGGTAGAGCTTTTTCACATTTGGCTCCCAAACTCTGTAACAACCTTCCTGATAACGTTTGGGGTTCAGACACACCGTCTCTGTTTAAATCTAGATTAAAGACACATCTCTTTAGCCAAGCATTCACATCAAGTATCTCATAACCCTGTACTTCAGTTACATCTGCTCAAATGCACATTAACATTCTTTAGGTTGGGTTGAACACATAATTTTAGCTTGGTTGGAACAGCAGCTATGCTAATTATTTCTCTGTGTGTTTGACATCCCATGGTAACTAGAAACACCCGAAAAGAGAGGAAGCCAACCCCTCAGTTGACTTTAGGCAATTGTGTGCTTTATGTGGTGGGTGAACACACTACTGTTTGTTCCTGTAAACTTTTGAAGTGCTTTGAAGTTCACGCTTTGAAGTGACGCTTGAGTGATTAAAAATATTCCAATGTTCACCCTTTTATTTCCCTGTCCTCAATTTCTTTTCTTGCATCCTTCCCTCCAATCCTTAGGCTGGTGGAGCTAAGATGCAAGGAAAGGAAGCGAGAAAAGGAAACAAGGATGCACAAATAAAAAATTAGAAGTACCCTACGTCTTACAGTCTCCACTAATGAGCCGATAAGTTGAATCAGGAGTGATAGATGAGGGAGAAACACAAAATGTTTAGGGCTGGGGGTACTCCAGGACAGGTTTGAGAACCACTACAATTTGAATACATTATAGCAGTGGTTCCCAACCACATTTCTGGAGGCCCCCCAACACTGCACATTTTATATCTCTCCTTTGTCTAATACACATTTCAGATGGTATTTTTTTTTTATCTTTCCAAATAACATCCCTTTTTTTCAAAACCAGCAATTCTTAAAAAAATTAATGCAGAGCACCACAGCAGTATAGAAAAAGGTTGCCAACTTTTACTAAACTCTGGACAAGCTTTTGACTCTTGCTGCTGTTCATTCCTGAACTTTCTACCATCCGTTACTGAAAATAAAATTAGGCTACTGGTTGATATGTCCTGATCTCATATTTTTACACATGATTTTGATCTAGATTTCATCTTGAAAAAAAAAATTCTATATATTTTCTTAATAGCCGCAATTCTGTGCCGAAATTCAAATTCTGCTCTGTGTTCTCTGCTAATTACCCAAGTGTGAATGATGCAAGTGGCTTCACTAAGAAGCTGCAGCCGTGCCAGGGATGATGACTCTGATGAACCTTTTTTCTCAAATATGGCCATTGTGAGAGAAATCTTAAAATTTACATATATGAATTTCCTGTGCCTCTTTCTATGAACAATAAAGCTAAGTGTAGTTCCTTGAAAAACACTTTGTTGCTGAGAATTGTATTATAGAGAAGTGCAATTTAGCATAGATGAATACAGTGTTTCTCAAACTTTTTCTATATTTTCCCCACTTTCGAGGTAGGACCCACCTGTCCCCAATCACCTAACAAAATGGTAATAAACTAGGGTTTAAGTTTAACATTGCATAAACAAAAAATAACATCAAAAGCTTTAAAAGCTTTCAAAAAAGAAAATAATAATAAAATTGCAATTATGTCATCACTTTGCACGAAATACTTTGTTCAAAAGTAAATAGTAATAATAGTGCAATTGTGTTTGCATTTTGCCTCTAATAGCATTGAATTCAGAAACAGAAAAAATAAAAGTGTGGACTAGTTCTGTTTTACTTGATTTTGTTACTTTGCAAACTGCATGAAAAAAAGAACAAACATAATTGACAAATCTAAAAGGTTCACTGTCTTGGTTTTCTCTGCTGGTCCCAATCTCCAGTTTTCTTTTCATTCCATGCAGTGGTGTAGTGGTAGCAGAATGAATTATTCACTGGTATAAGACATTTTTGAATTGGATCATAAAAACCTGCTTTTTTTAATTTTTAGAGTATTGTTTTTATTATAATGTAGTGATTTAAATTAGTAATCAATAATAATTATTATTTTACCACTCTACGCACTTTCCCTGACATGCTCTTGTGTACAGACCAAGCGGCAACCTCCTGCTCTCTCTCGTGAAGCCAATACGGAAGTGACTAAAACTGCAATTCATCGACTGGCCGCTGGAGGCTGGCTGCAAAAGGGAGTCAATCCCATAGACTCCCCATGTTAAAATGCCCAAATTTACAGCAGAAAAAAACATGTTTACAGCCTGGTTCAAAAAATGATTTTGGTATATATAGCTAATTTTGCCCTTCATGACAACTGTGAGGGGGGTGAATTTTTTTATAACTCATCCGTTTAAACTATATTAAGCCTTAAAGTTCTGCATAATTAAGGGCGTGGCCACTTGAGTGACAGGTGGATTGATGTTGCCTTCTCTATCTGGTGTCACGTCACCTCAGGCCTCTACCGTGTTTCTGCTTTTGTTTTACGCAGTCTATGTTTATTTTCGTGATTATTTCTTAAAATGATCAAATAAAATGTCTTGTTGTGCGGTTAATTGTACTAACAGACCGTCCAAGTCTGAGATCCATTTTTTTCCGGTGAGTGATATTTCCGATGAGTGGTCCCGCCTCTTCACCTATTTTCGAATATCCGGGAGTGACGCGTGGTGACGCGCTGCTAAGATGGCGGCGGTCGGCTCTGCCCACTTTAGGCTTCAAAAATGGTCTTCAGAATCCTACAAGTGACGTCACGGACACTACGTCCATGTTTTTTTACAGTCTATGGTACAGACAGCATCCTAGGTGGAGGAGTGGAAGGAGCGGGCACATCAGGTGCAAACATCAAATATATACGGTCCTGAACACATCACTGGCTTTACTGGGTGATGTTAGGGAATATTTGCATTTATTCACATGCAACTGAATTATCTATTCATGTGATGCACTGTCGTGATTTTGGCTAATTCAGGACGCTACTGAATGAGGTGTGGATTTAGAAGTGGGCATACGCAATGCCGACTGATAAAGAAGTGCCATATACTTGCGTATAACCTGCACTACACCACTAATTCCATGTCACAAACGTATCTATTGCTAACTTTTATACCCACTACTGCCTTTCCACAATTAAGTTTTTGTTCTGCTTCAATTAACATTCTGACGTTAAATCATTCTCATGGGTTACTGTGGTTCCATGGGACATTTTATTCGCAGTATGATGTTGTTTTAAGTAAGGCTTAAATTTAAATAAATTAAAGAAATAATAATACTGATTTCCTGAAAAATGTAAATTGTTTTTATACTTCTATGAAAATTCCTTGGTTAGTTCTAAGATTATCCCAACAGAGACAATAACATTGACTTGACCAGTGGTGTGAAAAAATTGAATAAATACCATTACATTAGGACATTTCAATATATTACATGTGACACTATTTGCTGCTTGCAGATCAGTTTTCAACTATAAAGTAACACTCTTAAAAGGTTACCTAAAGCCTCCATTGTCCGATTTTATCAGCATGTAGTATTTTCTTTTTCAATTAATACAAAATGTAAGACATGTTCATATATAAACAGTATACTAATATATTTGTTATATGGAAAGAACTTTACTTACCAGAAAATCTACCTGCCATTTTCAGTGTGTCCTTAGTTTCAGTTTTCACCTGCTGAATACCTGAATGAAATGAGAGGAATGGTTCCTGAAAGCTCTGCTGTCATTTCATTTTTGATGTAATGCCAAATGCTTGACAGATCTGTAATGGAACTATAGACATTTACTCAATCAATGTAAGCTATTTATTATCACATATATATTATTATAATTATTTACAAGTTTAGTAAAACTTAGAAACCATAAATGAATACATATTTGTTTTTTTAACTAAACTGGTGATGCTTAAAATTGGAGGACTAACAATAATAGTGACTAGATAGTGAATAGTGACTACTACTACTACTACTACTAATAATAATAATAAATGTATTTGCTGAAATCAAAACAGGGATGATAATAGGTGAGTGCCAGCCAATGACACTGTTGTTTGCACATTGTAAACAGTAGTGTTTATATGTAGCAATCTATTCTAAGACCCTCTCTGTCTTTGTGTGTTACAAACAGCAATCTCAGCAAAGTGACAACAAGTTGTGCACCTTCACACTAGAGTTTACCATACATCAAGTTACTGTCACGGTGTGTGTGTGCCGCTTAGGAGCAGGCAGGAGAATCAGAGTAGATTCAAACGAATATTCTTTAATAATCCAAAACTGAGGACTCACAGGCAAGCAAACCACAAACAACGTATAATAACACTGAATGACAATTAAGACCGGATGCTAGACACAGGGAAACAAGGGGTTTAAATACACTTTCAAACAGGATCATTAACAAGACACACCTGGGGTCAGTTGCATAACTTAGCCTTATGTTAAGACAGTGGGCCCTATTTTAACGATCTGAACGCAAAGTGTAAAGCGCATGGTGCAGGTGCGCCCAGGGCGTGTCCAGATCCACTTTTGCTAATTTAACGATGGGAAAACGGTCCGTGCGCCCGGGCGCATAGTCGAAATGGGTTGTCCCTATTCTAGTAAGTAAGGGGTGTTTTTTGGGCGTAACATGCAATAAACCAATCAGAGTCTCATCTCCCTTTCCTTTTAAGAGCGAGTTGCGCTCGCGCCATGGCGGATCGCTATTTACAGGGACAGGGACAGATATGTGGACCTCGGCCGGTAGATCCTATGCCTCCTCTGTCTTTCAATACTTTGGCTGAGCAGATACTCCATTTGGCTGAATACGTAACATTATAAAATACACAGACTTAGAATCAGTTAATATATATGTGTGTGTATTGGCACGATTGTTCAATTAATTAGCCAATTTCATTCATCATTATAAGTACTAATAGGCTGAACTGCAAATAGGTAGCCTGATTCTACTACACGCAGTGGCTATCCATCATTAAATTTTTATATTTATGTATATTTATGTAAACAACAGGTGCTTAATCTTACATGATCATCAGACATAAAACAGCATCAAAACTGTGTAACGTTATGGAATAAAATGTTAACCCATGAAGAGGTAATAATTATTGTCAAGCTTTGGGGTGTTGATCGACTCCATCTACGTTTTGATTATCATTCTGAATCCAATTCATAGTCTTTTTTTCAGCTGTTTGTTCAAAATGTTTATTTATTTATTTATTTAATATTATATATGTTTTCTAATTTATGAAACTTACATTCATTTGTTGATAAAAAAAGAATGCATGAAGCTAGAATAAAATATTTTTGTTTACAAGCAGATACTCTGTTCTTTCTTTTTGTTTTACATGTTCAGATATTCATATAACAAACTATATACAAATAGAGTAGTATACTATGTAGTATACTATGACAACTTACAAGTATACTTGCAGCATAAAACTACTATACTGGTAGTTTACTGAGACTATACAGCAAAGTGTACTAAAAAGGCTACAAGTGTTCAATTTGTAAACCAATACCAATAAGGTCACTTTTAATATAATTGCAGTACAAACTGAAAATGTAGATGTAAACTAGTTGTGCATTCAAAGTTTACTACTGTTATACTGTTATATACGAGAAAGTGGGCCAATTTAGTCCCAAGGACTATAGAAGTAGTACACTTACAAGTATACTTCTAGTACACTGATATTTATGCACTTACTACATGAAGTATACTTAAAAATATACTTTGCCTTTACTTAAGTATACTTAATAAACTAATTAAGTATATAAAAATAATATACTTCTTTTAGGTAAGGGTAGAGAGTTTGGTGAGTGACAATAAATGTATGCTAAACTTAAACTTAAACCTCAAACCTATGGTCTCTTCAAATGTCTTCTCTATGGTCTCTTCAAATGTCTTCTCTATGGTCTCTTCTACATTGGTCTCTCCCCTATCTCTGCCACCAGCTCTTCCACTGTCTTCTCCTCTGATCTGGCAACCTTTTTAGGGGGCAACACTTTGATGCCTGTAATGAAATAATACTCTTGCTTTTTCCCTGATATCTTTGAAATGGACAAATGCAACTATTAATGTGCATTGCCAGAATATAAAACATAATTAATAATATAAACATAATGAAATAATTGACAGAGTGCTCTGCTTTAAGTGATCTAGTCTCTAAAAACACAGCTCAAAGGCTTCCTACCAGTGCCCTCTTTAACAATTTTAACATCTAGCACAGTTATATCACAGGTAGAATGCAAAATGTGTCAACACAAGCATTTCAGTCTAATTTAATTCATACAATAAAGGGAAATACAAGATGTGACACATGAACTGGTGACTTTAGAGCCCCGGGTCACTATTTGTGAAGCACCTGACATGTACAGCAATGTAAGATAATCAGTCCTCTGGACAAGAAGACAACAATTGGAAAGACATTTGTCATAAATATGTACATCAGTACTAATCTCTCCTATTTTTGCAATAACATGTCTGGAAAAAAAACCTTGAAGATTTCCAGTTAAACTTGTTTGAAACAGGACAATAAGAGTCATATTTTTATTCTTCGCTTAAAAGGTTAATTAACAACATGCCTTTGTAATTACTGTCAGTTTAAAGAACAATAATGGAATCTCAGTAATGTTAATACTGCACCCTGTGCACACCCTAAAGTTTTAATAGTAACTTGGAGGGTAAGAAAATGTGTGATAAACAAATTCTTCCCTTCCCTTGATTGTTCCTCTAATAACTCAGTGTGGTCAGCTGTCATGTCAGACTGTAATAACAAATACAATGTCTGCTTCTAAAAAAAAAAGAAAACTATTTAAGTAGCACCATCATTAGGAGGGCAAGGTGTAAAAGATGGCATAAAGAACAGAAAACCAACTTAATAAAATGTAATACAAAACTGTGTGCAAAATGATTTCAGTGAATATTGTGGGGAATTTGTGTAGGGATATTCCACCAGAACCGTAAGGTTCAACAATTTAATTTAGCTCAAATGGATTTAGGATTTTATAGGGAATTTGAACAGAATCACTGTTTTACGGCTGATCAGACAGTGATTTTCTGAACGAGCCGTATAACTTCAACTCTGCATTGGATGATAATATCCAAATTATAGCAAAAACACTAATTTATGAGCACAGTAATCGGCAGTTTAAGATATAAACTTGTAAGCACAAAACACAAGATACTTCTTTGAAGTTAGGCGGGCACAGACGTTTGGTTACGGCTTGCAGCAAAACTTAACTAGAATACGAAACTCTCAACAGAAAAAAGAAAAGAAACTAAAGTAAAATACGAGGTGGTGTTTTCTTCATCATTTGTTAGCAACAAACGTACAGGCCAAAGCACGCTGTAGTTGCCATGAGCATGGCGAGAAGCCATGCAGCAGACAATGAAGAGCAGGGCAAAGAGGCAATAGGGACAAGAGCAAGCAAGGAAGAGAGCGATTTGATGATGTCCTGGGTTTTTAAACAGGGGTGCTGGACACAACCCAAATGGTGTTTTGGCCAATCGAACATTGTCTGTGTTTGGGGGTTTACTATGTTATCCCCTCCCAGTCCATAAATCAATAGGTTATCTTGTCAGTCACATGATTTAAGTTTTCCCACTTCTAGCAGAGTATAACTTGGATGTGATTTCTATAACAAGAATATAGTACCTTTTACAAAGAACTGATTGATAAAAATGTTCAAAGCATGAATTTTCAAACTCATACATACCAAAAACGAATATAACAAATACAAGCCCTTACGAGATTCACTAGTTCTTAAAAAAACATACACAATAAATGATTAGAAACATAATGGGCATGTGTGTGAGTTACATACCTGATAGGAAGTGGACTGATATTCATTTAAAACTCCTTTTAAGCTTCATTTGGTGCATATACAGGTGCTCATACAATTAGAATCACCAAAAAGTTGATTTATTTCACTAATTCCATTCAAAAAGTGAAACGTATATATTATATTAATTCGTTACACACAGACTGATATATTTCAAATGTTTATTTCTTTTAATTTTAATGATTATAACTGACAACTAATGAAAACCGCAAAATATCAGTGTATCAGAAAATATTGGAAAAAGTATCTCAGAATATTGTGAAAAGGTTCAATATTGAAGACACCTGGTGCCACGCTTTAATCAGCTAATTAACTCAAAACACCTGCAAAGGCCTTTAAATGGTCTCTCAGTCTAGTTCTGTAAGCTACACAATCATGGGGAAGACTGCTGACTTGACAGTTGTCCAAAAGACGACCACTGACACCTTGCACAAGACACAAAAGGTCATTGCAAAAGAGGCTGGCTGTTCACAGAGCTCTGTGTGTAAAAGCACATTAATAGAGAGGGGAAGGGAAGGAAAAGATGTGGTAGAAAAAATGTGTACAAGCAATAGGGATAAACGCACCCTGGAGAGGATTGTGAAATAAAACCCATTCAAAATGTGGGGGAGATTCACAAAAAGTGGACTGCAGCTGGAGTCAATGCTTCAAGAACCACTACGCACAGACGTGTGCAAGACATGGGTTCCAGCTGTCGCATTCCTTGTGTCAAGCCACTCTTGAACAACAGACAGCGTCAGAAGCGTCTCGCCTGGGCTAAAGACAAGAAAGGACTGGACTGCTGCTGAGTGGTGTTCTCTGATGAAAGTAAATTTAGCATTTTCTTTGGAAATCAGGGTCCCAGAGTCTGGAGGAAGAGAGGAGAGGAACAGAATTTAATTTGCTTGAGGTCCAGTGTAAAGTTTCCACAGTCAGTGATGGTTTGGGGTGCCATGTCATCTGCTGGTGTTGGTCCACTGTGTTTTCTGAGGTCCAAAGCCAATGCAGCCATATACCAGGACGTTTTAGAGCACTTCATGCTTCTTGCTGCTGACCAACTTTATGGAAATGCGGATTTAATTTTCCAACAGGACTTGGCACCTGCACACAGTGCCAAAGCTACCAGTACCTGGTTTAAGGACCATGGTATCCCTGTTCTTAATTGGCCAGCAAACTCGCCTGACCTTAACCCCATAGAAAATCTATGGGGTATTGTGAAGATGCGATATGCCAGACCCAACAATGCAGAAGAGCTGAAGGCCACTATCAGAGCAACCTGGGCTCTCATAACACCTGAGTAGTGCCACAGACTGATCAACTCCATGCCACGCCACATTGCTGCAGTAATTCAGGCAAAATTAGCCCCAACTAAGTATTGAGTGCTATACATGCTCATACTTTTCATGTTCATACTTTTCAGTTGGACAATTCCTTTACCATGGCCAAAATACACATGATGATGATGATGGGGTAAACCCAATATCTGCGTCTTGTCCTTTTTTGTTGTCTTCGTAATAACAAATATAGTGCGATGGCCTTTTTTCTGTCAGCAACTCACACTATATGTAAAACAAAGATTAAAAATAAGTTATATAAACTAAAATATGTAAAATAAGCTTCTTGACAAGTGTTATATCTAAAATGTATATGAACTGAAAATAAAGCAACGTAAACTTACCCATTTTTGAAAACTCCGTACAAGCGCTGCGGTTCAAATGTGTGCTGCAAACGCTGCCGGTGTGAAACCAAAAAAGTTGACACGCTGCTGTCGCTCTGCTGACGCGCTGCTAACACTCCGCTGACGCTCTGCTTACACGTGCAGTGTGAAGCCGGCGTAATGATGTTGGGATGTTTCAGTGCGTTGGGAATCTCGTCAGGGTTGAAGGAAACATGAAAAAGGAAGACTATAAGAAGATTTTGAAAGACAACCTCAGACAGTCTGCAAAAAAGCTTGGTTTGGGTGGATATTTTGTCTTCCAGCATGATAATGACCCAAAGCATACCTCACTTCTGGTAAAGAAATACCTCCAAATGAGCAAAATGAGTATACTTGACTGGCCTGCACAAAGCCCAGACTTGAATCAAATAGAAAATCTGTGGGGCACACTAAAGTCCAGAGTTTGTACCAGAAGACCAACAAATCTGGAGGAGCTTGAGAGATTTACTAAGGAAGAATGGGCTGTCATTCCTCAGGAGACATGCTTGAAACTTGTTGAGGACTACAGCAAACAGCTAGGCTGTTATCAAGCAAAAGGGATATACAAGGACGAAGACAGGTGGATCCAAATGAAAGGTTTAATGACAGAAATCGTAGTGTACACGCAGAGGTCAGACAGGAACAAACATGGGCAACGTAGGACAAAACAAAGAAGCGTCAGTATCCGAGCGTGAAGGTCTGGGGCCAGCAGTGAGCAGGGTAATCCAAGGGACAGGCTAGGGGTCGATAGGCGGGCAGAGAACAGTTACGGGAACCAGGAACAAAGGAACTCGGCAACAGGAGGGCAACCAGGAAATAACGCTCGGAATTGACAGTGTAAACTATTCAAAACTTCGAATGACAGAATGCAGAGCGGAGGACCAGGCCCGTGCGGGCTGACAGGGTTAGGAGGGGCAAAAAGTCCAGGGAGTGCCAAAGAAACAGAGGACCAACAGAAAGGTAGGAGATGGACAGGAGGCCGCCGGGGAAGGGTAGACTGCCACCAAGGCGGAACAGACGAAACAGACTCCTTCCAGGGCGGTTCAGGCGGAGCAGGTACCCTCCAGGGCAGAGCAGACGAATCAAACACCTTCTAAGGCGAAGCAGACGAGTCAGACGCTCTCCAGGGTGGAGCAGACGAGTCAGACACCCTCCAGGGTGGATCAGGCGAGTCAGACGCCCTCCAGGGCGGATCAGGCGAGTCAGACGCTCACCAGGGTGGATCAGGCAGGACTAGAACCCTCCAGGGTGGCACGAAAGCCCCCCAGGGTGAAGCAGACAGGACAGGAGCCCTCCTGGGCGGAACGGGATCCCCCCAGGGCGGAGCAGACAGGACAAGAACCCTCCAGGGCGGAACGGAATTCCCCGAGGGCGGAACAGACAGGACAGGAGCCCTCCAGGGCGGAACGGGATTCCCCGAGGGCAGAACAGACAGGACAGGAGCCTTCCAGGGCGGAACGGGATTCCCCGAGGGCAGAACAGACAGGACAGGAGCCCTCCAGGGCGGAACGGGATCCCCCCAGGGCAGAGCAGATGGGTCTGTAACACAGAACATAGACAGACACACACACACACACACACACACACACACACACACACACACACACAGAGAGAGAATCAGATGCCCTGCAAGGCGGATCAGACAGGACAGGAGCCCTCCACTTCACTCATACACTCCTTGACTATTTCAGCATCAGAGAAATGTTTCTTGTGTTTTCCCAGGACCCATGCTACTGTAGGAGGAAATTTCACTACAGTGTAGTGGTACAGTAATGTGATCCAATGTATCTTGGACGACAATGTATCCAATGTATCTTGGACGAAATGACAAGCTCTAGGTCTTCAACCCCTAGTACATTTAATTCCTGTACTTAATTTAAGTATGTTTTTATCTGCCTTGCTAGATACGATTGTTTTCTTTTATCGCAAAGACTGATGAGGATTGAAGCTAGGTAATCTGATAATGTACACGGTAGCTCCCTGTGTAGGAAGTAATGCTAACCCTTCTTTCCCTCTATCAGCCCACAAGAGAGGAGGAATGCCCCTACTCCAAGATAACAAAAGTGTAAGTTTATTTTTACAGGGTTTGGAAGATGCAAAGAAAAACACAAAAATAACAGAATGAAGAAACCCAAATAAACTCTTCACTCGTGAATAGAGCAATGGAATGTACAAAAGGAAATAAAATAAATTTGACTTAATTCAACTTGCGTTCGGAGTTTCTTTGTTGTAAGGATTACAGCAGTAAACAATCAAAATCAAGGACACAGTACTCTTAAAGTTCAGACGATATTTAGTTAAACCAGCAGTTATAGTTTAAGTTTTACATCTCACTTAAAGGCCTTTTATATGACACTCAAGATACTTGGTTAATAGTCATAACCCAATATTATTCTTTTTTTTTTCACCACAGAACTGGGCTGGTGTTGGAGCGTCCATATATGGCAGAGTAATCAGTTCAACCAATGGGAACCTGTTAATATCAAATAATTTCCTTTTCAAAAAACAAAAAAAAACAGTTCAGAGACAATCAGCAAAAAGAAAACAACAAAAAAAATCACTGTCTATGTGAACACTTCCAGTAGACAGACAAATATCCTTTACACACAAAAAAACTAAAGCAGTTTTTGTTCAAAAACAGGTTCAGTTCCCAGTTCAGTCTTGAGACACAAACACTGTAGAACATCCAAAAAGTCAACTAAAAATAGAGAAAAGAACAAAAAGTCCCACAGCGACGGTTTAACACTCAAAAGAGGAAAATCAGCACTGACAAAAAGGGCATCAAAAGTCTACAATGCCGTCCGTGTCCACACAGCGGCAGTAACGTGTCAAAAACGACATGTGAAGAATTTTCATGAAAAAAAAATCACTTGTTCAGAAATCAGCTTTGTTTTAAGTACAACAACAAAATACTGTGTATTCTTCCGAATACCAACTGTAGATGAACAAAAATGAAGCTCTATTCAGACGGAATCAACCACTCACGCAACACTATCTCAGCAAACGTGATGGTCGACGCCCCTCTCGTATCACACGGACCCACAGCTCGCAAATCTCACCCTTGTGATACAGTCCACAGCAGCACGAACTCGGTCCAGCTTCTTGTCAGCTCACCTCGATACCCTCCGACTGCTGTCCAAATACAAGCAAAGAAATCACAAGAATTGGGCTTTATTTCTTTTTCTCCTTACCTCTATGGCACTCTCGGCTCATTGTGCACCCGCCTCTCGAGCTCGTATCCTCTCTTATTCCCTTTTTTCCGTTTTCCTCATCACTTCCGGTTTCCATTTTTTTTCCCCAAAAAACCCTTCAAAATAAAGTATTTGAATACCTCCACACTACTCTTAGTGAGGCTTCTGTTGCCCACTCCCGTTATGTGGCTGATCTAACTATTACACTGCTTGTGTCATGAACTGTGTCGTTGTGGCTCCCTCCCTTCACCATCAGAGGGAGCCTTCATTTCTCTATGGACTTTAACTCACTCCATTTTCACTACATTACCCATAATCCCCTCCTGTCACCTCTCACCCCTGTCGGCCATCTTGCTTTTCACTACATAAATAGCCCGGTCTGTTCACTGTTCAGATTGCAAAGTTTTGCATAGTTTACTGTGTCAATTCCGAGCGTTATTTCCTGGTTGCCCTTTCGTTGCCGAGCTCCTCTGTTCCTGGTTCCCTGACTGTTCTCCGCCCGCCTATCGACCCCTAGCCTGTCCCTCGGATTACCCTGCTCGCTGCCGGCCCCAGACCTTCTCGCTCGGATACTGACGCTTCTTTGTTTTGTCCTTCGTTGCCCATGTTTGTTCCTGTTTGACCCCTGTTTGTCCGACTACGAGTTCAGTTAATAAAGCTTTGCATTTGGATCCACCTGTCCACGTCCACTTTGTTACAGCTTGTAGCTTCAGCTGGTTTATTTTTGTGGTCACAATTGCGTGCTCCATTAAAAAACTCATTTGGATTATGATTAAATTAGCATGTTGGTTGCACGTCAGTGCAGATTTAACCTTGTCTGGGTCCGGATGTCTGCCTATTGAGTACCCCGAGTCTAGTACGTGTGCATGGCTACATCATAAATATTTATCTCCCCACTATCACAGCACAAAAATGCTATTAAAAGTAGCAATAATCCTGTGTGCAGTGCAGTTGTTTCGGACATCTCCAGTTTGAGTCCTGCCTTGTAGACTTTTCTGATAGCAAAAGCCTGACTTGCAATAATTTATATTATCACTGAAGTGCTGGGATAAAAGTTTATAGGTTGGATATAAGCACTGTTGTTTATGGTGGTGCTTAAAACACAGGAAATTACCTTTTAAAGGTGCCGTTATAAATGAAAACATTGTAAACATGCAGTGAGGAAAGGTTATTGTATAGTCTTTTTTATACATGGTTAGAGTGGAATATAGCATTTAGTGCATGATGATGCAAAATTCACTGGTGTTTTCACATGGCATTTGAACCTAAATGTGCCTTGGCGTTCCTTATGAGAATTAAACATGGTTTTACTACAAATAATAATAATAAAAAAACATTGTTACTATACTTAACACTAGAACCGCCAGGGTTCATTGTATACCTAAAACCGCCAGCGGGTAAATTTTACCCATGCACATGACTACTGTTTTGATATGGCTAAAGGACATTTTATTTTACTGTACTATTGTCACAGACAGGACTACTTAAATTCACCAATTAATATAACCCTGGGGAGCAGACCAAGATTTCCAGTTATGACCCGAAGCACCACTTTATCAAAAGTACCTTTCATTGTCACACAGTTAAAATCAGAACATGATAACTTCCATAATATGGTATATTAATCTTGCATAAAATAGAATAGCGGACTTTCCACCACAAAGTATACTTTTACAAATTTTACAGAAAGATTTAAGTCAACAATTACGGAGCATTAATGGGATTGGCCGTGAGCAAACAACGACTATAACATACAACAAGAAAAACTCTAAACTATACTCACTACTACTGTATCAGCTTAGAGGGCTGTCTATAAAAGGAACTCAGTACAGAGGACATTAGTTAAGAAAACCCACAAAGAAAAATCTTACAATTTACACACACTGCAAAAAAAAATTATTCACTCCAAGTGCCATAAACTCACACAATACACACAAGTACTTCAGTTCCTCTTCCTACAGTTTTAACTGGGTTTTAGCTAATTTTTTTTACACAAGACTGAAATAGTTGTAGTGAGCACAGCAAAGAATGAAGTATAAATACCACACACAGAACTAACAAAACTACAAACTCACATAAAAGTTTCAACTCAATTCCACAACGAGGGATTAATAACACAGTATAATCGATTCAGCTCAAAACCTTCAGGGCGGCTCTTCTTATGTGCAGCGGGTAATATACTCAGTCCGGGATCGTAGGATTTATGTCGACGTTCCTCCAGAAAGGCCAGTTCATCCACGCTTGCCTCCAAATCCGGCAACTGGTATATCCGCTATATTGACAACGTAATCAGTTCCTCACGAATAATCTAGGAACACAAACGAAAAGAAAGAGAAACGGCACTTAACTGACTGGGGGGACGAATAACTCGCCCCTCCCTGTGAAAACACCGGCGTCTACAATTTCTCGGCTGGCATCCAACAGCAACTTCGCCGACCCGTTCACGGCCCGCTACAACGACAACTTAATCAATTCCTTGTAGACACAATCATCAAGATAGATAAGGAACACTTAACTGGCCGGGGAAGCGAGCAAACATCAGATAAGTAGGGGCATATCCAGTTGAGCTATGCACAGAATTATTATATGCGTGTGTTAAAAAGCCAAGTTGATTTGCCCAATGGTCTTGTCCTTCAGCATCTAAAGTACCCAACAAATTTAAAAGAGTCCGGTTAAAACGTTCACAGGTCCCATTCCCTTGAGGGTGAAATGGGGTCATATGTGTTTTTCGACACCCATAGATCTCACACAGTTCTTGTACATACTTGGCCCTTGGTCGGAATTAAATTTCTCTGGACAACCAAAAGGCTGAATCACACATTTCCACAGTACTCGGGCAGTAGTTACTGCTGTCTGATCTAAAGTGGGTACGGCCCAGGCAAATTTAGTGAAGAGATCAGTCATAACAAGAATGTTCTGATACCGGTCCATCGGTCGACTCAATGACAGAAAGTCTAGTGCTACAATTTGCAAGGGTGCAGTTAATGGGGCTTTCACATCGGGTTTAGCTTTTCGAAGAACTCACCGTGAGCAACCTGCAAGATACTCAAGAACTAAATGCTCCATTCAGGGCCAAAAGAAATGTCTCTGCAATAAGAAAAATGTTTTTTTGACTCCTTGATGGCCCATCCGACTGTGATAAGCCTCCAACAAGCTCTGTTGTTGAGTGTGAGGGACGGCTATCTGTTGTAATACCTCCTGCGTTGCGGAGTCTTGTCTGAGACTACAAACACAGCTGGTTCCACTGGCCCAACAGCTTCTGCACATCTTTAGGCTGGGCCAGTCTTTCTTCTCTCAAGAGAAAACGTCCTACCTCCACGTAACTTGATATTCTTCTCAAAACTGCATTTTGTCCTTGTAAATTTTGCCAATGCTGTGGATGCCATCCCCACCCAGAGGGCATATGACTAGAGTGTCCGCCTGGTGCTTCCACCATTGCCACATTCGACTGGCCTACAGCAATCTGGGGGACTGGCTTATTGGAAATCTGTGAGACCGGCAACCTTGACAGAGCATCCGCATTAACATGGGCCCTCCCTGACCGATATTTTATCTCATAATCATAATTTGCCAATTTTGCCACCCACCTTTGTTCTACTGCCCCCAACTTAGCAGTGTGAAGATGTACTAAAGGATTGTTATCAGTTATCACTATCACTTTAACACCCCACAAATAGTCCTTAAATTCTCCGTAATGGCCCACTTCATTGCTAGCAATTCTAGTTTGAACAAGCTATAATTCGCATCGTTTCGTTCAGCTGGGTGAAGGCTTCTACTCGCATAAGCTATCACATGCTCTACCCCCGTTGCTGTTGTGCTAATACTGCTCCTAACCCTTGATTACTAGCATCTGTATACACCAAACAGGGCAATAAAAAATCTGCATAAGCTAAGGTAGGTGCTTGTACCAGCTCTTTCTTTAATTGCTGGAAAGCAGGATCACACTCTGTAGTCCATTCAATGGCTTAGCAATCTAAGAGAAACTTCTGATAAACCGTTGATAATACCCTGCAAACCCTAAAAAGGATCGTACCTGTTTCACAGTTTCCGGGGTGGGCCATTCTCTTACCACAGTTAACTTCTCTGGGTCAGGGGCTACTCCCGCTCCACTAACACAATGTCCCAGAAACTTCACCTGTCTACAGAATAACTGGCACTTCTCAGGTCACAATTTCAGTCCATACCACTCCAAGGCTTGAAATACTGCACTTAGGTGTTCCAAATGGGTCCTGAATTCCTGTGAGAACGCAATAACATCATCCAATATACCAAAGTGGATTCTGTCAAGGGGCCATTTAAACCGCTGCATCAATCTTCGAAAAGTCGCTGGCCCGTTGCAGAGCCCAAAGGGCATACGTTCCCAATCAAATAGACCAAAAGGGGTCGTAAATGCAGTCTTTTCCCTATCTTTTTCATCTAACCGCACTTGCCAATAGCCACCAGCAAGATCTTGAGTCGAATACCACTCTGCTCGAGTCAAACTAGTCAAGGAATCTTCTATTCTTGGGAGGGGGAAAGCATCCTTCTTAGTCACACTATTTAACTTACGATAGTCTACACAAAATCGCCAAGCCCCACTCTTCTTCTGGACCAAAACTATCGGTGTGGCCCACGGGCTAAAGCTCTCTCTAATAATCCCCCCTTCCAACATACCTTGCAGTAACCCACGAATCTCCTTATACAAGGATGGAGGAACCAGCCTACAGCGCTCACAAATAGGGGCTGCGTCTGCGGTGGGAATCTGATGCTTTACCACAGATGTACACCCATAATCCTCCTCATGGGCTGCAAACACATGCTGCCATTTAGAGAAAAACTGCTCAAGTTGTTTCCTCTGGCAGTCATCTAACTCCTCCCCTCCCATCGAAGCTACCTTCAGATACTCTGGAAGCTCTCCCTGTGATTGAATTACGTTCTGTTCAACCTGTACTACCCTCACTTCTACTACCCCACCTTCCGTCTCCACCAATGCCAAATCCCACTGACCTCGAACCTGTTGCGAGTCGATAATCAGCATTTCAGCCAACTTCTGATTTCGATATAACGTTACCGGAATAGACCGCAAATTTCGTACTCGCACTGGAACTCGTCCACACTGAACTACCGAGATGGAGCGTGCCACTTCTATACCAGAAAGCTCAGCATGTGGTTCAACTAAAACATCTTCCGGTTGATACATGAATAAGTTTGGTAATTTTGCCCATACTAGGGCTTCACTCTGGGCCGGAATGGTGACTGCATAACGACAAGATAGTTGTGCTACATCACTTCGTTGTTTTGGGCTTCGGCAGCTCTAATTCGACGACAATCTGCCAGCACATTACCCCAGTCTTGCTTTTGCGGCTTGACTCGTGTGGACACTGTTCTTTGATGGCTTTGACACACTTCTTCCCAGCAGGCCGAAATCACATTCATGCCCAGTAAAGCTTGATTGGTCCCCAGGCACCCATCCCTAACAATAACAATACCCCGGGCTAGCACTGATGCTCCTTCGACTTCAAAATCTGCAAGAATATATCCCACATGTGGAATGTCCAATCCATTTGCGGCCCTTAGGGTCAGCCAGGGGACATCCCCTACTTCTCCCACTGTCTTATTCTGAAACAGTTCTCGGCAGAGGCTCTCAGTAAAAATTGTGACTTGCGAGCCCGTGTCCTCCAAACACTAGACAGGTATACCATCGACTCTTATCTCTACCAAAGGGCATGTTCCTGCAAATGTCTCTCTAAGGGGTAGATTAGAGCCTTTCAAAACAGGTCCAGCCACATGGCCCACAGTAGCTGGCACTCTTAAAAATCCCGCCGAGAGTCTTGATGCACTGGGCATTGTCGTTGAATATGCCCTACTTCCCCACATCCATTACACACTGGTCTACCTTGAGCATCCCACTTGAATCTGTCATTCATGGGGTGATTAGGGGCCCTCTGATGTCTACTCGCTTGGCCCAAATAGGGCTCATCACGAGGATAATTAACGGATGGTCGGCTCTGACGCAACTCTTCAAAAAAAAGCCTTAGACATTTCATTAAACTGTTCTTTTACCTCTTGCATCAGCTCACGACGAAACGTCTGCTTCCAATCAGCAGCAGGTTCCACTGCAACGTTTTGGGTAAACACTGGTGTAGAGGGGGCCCACAGATCCAGTTGCTGTCCAACACTTAGTCCTTGGAGAGTCAGCATACTTTGTACTTGCTCTTTCCAGGCACCAAAAGTCACTTCAGAGTCAGTCCCATTAAATTTCTAGACCCAAGGACCCCCCATAAAAATGGCATCATCATAACAGGGGCCCTGGGGGCTGGTGGATTGTCCCCAGGCATAACTGAAGTCTGGACCGCTCAACCCAAGTTACAAATACCCTGCCGACTACGCCAAAAGTTGTCACAGGCAGGACTATTTAAATTCACCAATTAATCAACGTCGAGCACTCACTGTTCCTCCTCTCTTCCCGGCATCGCTTCCCTTTTTGTCCGTCTCTCCAGCAGACCGTGAGACATGTCCTCTCTCCCTTCCAAGGCTGCCTCACCAACACATGCAGCACTGCCTGTCTTTCTCTGCACGCTGGGCCCACGCACAACAAATTTATATATTTACAAAATATAGACTTCCGGGAATCCATACTCTTGTCTCAAGAGGCCAATCAATCATTTTGGATCCAAATACATCCAAAATGTTCTGGTGTTGCTAGAGGAGGAGTACAGTGAGAAGTGCCTGGTTCCCACTGTGACATTCAGTGGCCATAAACTTCTTATATAGGGATGTATGAGTGCTGAAGGAGTGAGGTATTACTGTGTGATGTAATACAAAAAACTGCATCTAAAGATGCTACCCTCCCGTCATTCTCTGCATTATTGGGCATTTTTTCAGCATGACAATGAAGTCATTCTCCCATTATGAAAATCCTTCCCAAGAAGACCATTAGACAGCTGCAGCTCATCCAGAATGCTGCTGCCAGGATTCTGACTAGAAACAGAAAATCAGAGCATATCACACCAGTCCTCAGGTCCTTACACTGGCTTCCAGTTACATTCAAGATTGACTTTAAAGTACTTTTACTCATTTATAAATCGCTCAGTGGCCTAGGACCTAAATACATTGCCGATATGCTCACTGAATACAAACCTAACAGACCACTCAGATCACTAGGATCGAGTCAGTTAGAAATACCAAGGGTTCACACAAAACAAGGGGAATCCGCCTTTAGCTTTTATGCCACCATGGTTGGAATCGGCTTCCAGAAGAGATCAGATGTGCTAAAACATTAGCCACATTTAAATCCAGACTAAAAAATAAAACTAAAAACACCTGTTCAGTTGTGCATTTACTGAATGAGCACTGTGCTACATCCGAACTTATTGCACTGTATTTTATGTATAATCATTTTTATTCCTGTTCATTTTAATTCATTTTAATTCTTTTTTTTTTTAATAATTTTAAATGTTTTTATTGTTGTGATTATTACTTTTTAATAATTATTTTAACTCATCTTATGTTTTTATGATTTTATTATTTCCTTTTATGTAAAGTACTTTGAATTACCATTGTGTATGAAATAATCTGGCCTTACCTTGCAATGACTTGCTTATTAACAGTGACTTGCTTTTAATTTCACATTTAAACTACCTATTCCTTTTTTTTTTTTTTTTTTTTTGTAATTTCAAATATCAGCATTCAACAATTTAAAATTAAAATATCAAAACATTATTTCTGCATTTGTAACTGCAGGTTAAATGCATTCAAGCCCTGCATTAAGCAGTGGGTAAATACATCTAAATGCCAATTCAGATGCTGTTTCCTCTGCATTGAAAATATGAATTTTGTTTTTGGTTTAATGTTTTTTAATGGCATTATTTGTGTGGTAATAGCCTAAAACATATTATTATTCAAAGTGACTTTTTTTTTTATTAAATATTAGAATTTGTAAAAATTTGCAAAAGATAATTTTTGCACATAATTTTAACATTTTAACAGAAAAATGGCTGTTAATTTTTCATCACTCTTTTCTGATGCGATACTTCAAAATGTACATTAAAATAGGGTGATGGAAACATAGCTACTGACAGTGTGCCTGCTGGGAAAATACATGCATTGAGCAGTGATCTTAAAGTTATCCAGATAAACAACAAGAGCCATAAGAAGAATATTGTATTCCTTAAATATTTTAGCATTGATTCCACACCCAAAAAGGATAATGGCCAACATGCCTAAGAAAATACTTTCAGTTTAGAAAACAATTAACCAAACCTCAGTAATGTTAATACTCCAACCTCTGCACACCCTGGGGCTTTTACAGTAACAGGGAGTGTCAAGGAAGGTGTATAATAAGAAAAATAATTTGACAATTGTTTTAATGGTTTTGTTTTAAACAAAATAGAAAAATAGAAACTACAAGTAGTAATAATAATAATAATAATAATAATAATAATAATAAAAAATATCGCTGCAAGTAGCAATTACGGTGCCAAGCACACCAGAGGCAAAATCAGAAGAATGGTATGTGTAACAAGGAGTCAGAGGCAGTAGGATCCATTTGCAGCTTTATTGTAATCAAAGACAAATCAGACATGCAGCGACAGGAATATCGTAGACAAAACAGTTCTGTAAACATTAGACAGGTGTAGGGTTGAGGCAGGCTGAAGGCAATAAACAGAACAGTTCCAAACAACAAAGTCCACAAGGCAGGCAGAGGAGGTTCATAATACTAGGAAACAGTCAGGGTCGTTACCAGAAAAGCAGTCCAGGGAAAAACGCTAAGAATTGAATGCATAGCAAGACAAGACTTTGCAAAGTGCTGAGCGTGTAAGTAGTCAGTGGGTAATGGCTGACACCTGGCTGTTAATCAGCACCAGATATGGGATTCTGGGAAGTGCAGTCCGAATTGAGAAACTAAAACTCAGGCGACAGTTCCCTCTGGTGGCGATCAGAGGAAGCCAAAGAGGCCTGATTTGTGACAGTATGGAGCACCAGATTGAATCAGTAATTGAATCAAGTTTGGGATGATTGAGTGGTTTACTACTCTTGACAAATAGGTGTCACTGTTACCAAAATGATGTGGTGTGGTCAGTGTAAGGTGACAATGGCACATACAAAATTGTGTTGTTACTATGGCAAAACTTTGCAGAGATACAGCTTTAGATGCAGTTTGGCATCTTTCCAGCAAATTCGTTGATGAGCTAAATTAAAACCGTCTCATAACTTTATGCCAGCATGGTCTGAAGATGATCCTAGTCAAATTTGGTGAAATTGGACTAATGATTTAGGAGGAGTTTGAAAAAGTAGGTTTTCAACATAAATCAAAATGGCGGACAGGAAGTATGCAGGGTTTAAAGTTGTCCGTCGCTACGATGGATTTCCGTCAGTTGGTAAAAATGAGGGGAAAAGAAACATGTAGCGCATTGTTGTTGTATTAAGTGTGCACAGTGCCTCACACCTGGGCTGTGTTTTCCAATAAAGACTTATAAGAGTGTTGTCTATGAGCGACTTTCCGAACGTTTGCCATTCTTTCATTTGTGTTTCTCAAAAATGCACTTAAACATGATTGCACAGCAGCTGTGTTTTAACCACCTACTTACGTGTCACTATCCACTTGTCAAGTGCTGAAATGACTTGAAACCTTATGAAATGACGTGTAGCACATGCTTGTTTTTAAAATGTTTAGCCTAATGATACAGTTCAACTTCGGAACACAAATTAAAGGGTACATAACATGCACAGTTTCACCTAATCTCATGTTAATCCTGAGCACCTCTAGAGTAGTAATGTATCCTTAATATCTCCAAAAACTCTTTAGTTGTATTATATTTATAAAAGAAAAATACAGCTTTCCGATTTTCTCCGGAAAAAGCTGAACTTTTGGAGGCGTGCCGTGGGTGGAGCTAAGTTTGACAATCACTTGCATAAGGATTGCCAATAAAACAGACATTTGATGTTGTTTCACTTACCATCTGCAGTTCTGAATCATTACCGGGATCTTTTAGAGCTGGGATCACTCCATCTTTCAGTATCGAACAATGTGCAAATCCATTGTCGAACTGGTCCTCGTATATGAAACATTCATCAACAAACACACACTTGCTAAACTTAATTGCTGCCCCAGAAAAAGGAACTGCATCCACTGTTCATGTAACGCTGGGTTCTTCAGTAAGCTAAGCAAAGTTATTTTTGGCTTACAACCATAACCACACTTCTTTAGAGACATTCTTCCCGAATGAATTCCTTGCAGAGTGCAGCCGAATGAAGTTATCGTTTAGCTCCACGGACGCGCTTTTCCGGGAGAAATGCTCATATAAGGAGTTCCACCACCAGAATACGTCATCAATACCTCAACGACTGAGAGCAAGGCAGTCCCAGTTGAATGTTCACTTCTGAAACCAGACTGGTTTCTGTCCAGGAGGTTGTTCTGTGTGAGAAAGGAAGAGATTTGATTGAAGATTTGATTTGAATTTTTCTAAAAGAGATGGGTTCAGGGTGGATTTCTTAAGAAGAGGGGTTATACAAGCTTGTTTAAATGCAGAGGGAAAAGACCTGTGTGAAGGGATGTGTTAATGATGTGAGTGAGTGCAGGTAACTGCAGGAGAAATGGCTTGAAGGAGATGAAATGGAATGGGATCAAGTGGACAAGTAGCATGATTAGAGTTTGGAGACATCTGACTCAGAGAGAAAAGAGAAAGTTGTGAATGAATGTATGTTTGCTGGTAAGATGTGATTGGCAGATTGTTGTAGGAAAATTGTGCATTGATGGTTTTTATTTTATTAATGAAGAATGTGGCAAAGTCGTCAGCTGTTAGAGTTGATGAAGGAGGGAGAGGAGGACAAAGGAGGGAGGATAATCTTTTAAAGAGCATGCGAGAGTTAGAAGAATTGTTAATTTTGTTATGATAGTATGTCCTTGTAGCAGTGGAGACATCAGCAGAGAAGGAAGAGAGGAGTGACTGATACAGGTTGAAGTCAGTAGGATTTTTAGATTTGTGCCATACTCTTTCAGCAGCCCTGAGCTTAGAACGATGATTGCAGAGAACATCAGACAACCAAGGGGCAGAAGGGGTAAAACGGGCTAACCTGGAAGACAGGGGGCAGACAGTGTCTAAACAAGATGTAAGAGTGGAGCAGAAATCAGAAGCACAGTTAGCATCAAGCGAAGAGAATACTTCAGGCAAAGGAAGCAAAGATGAAACCATAGTAGATAGCTGGGAGGGAGTTAGTGAGGTTACGTCGAAAGACGACATGAGGAGGGGTGTGTGCTGTCTCAGGAACCATGTTGAGGTTAAGAGTGAGGAGGAAGTGATCCAAAGTGAGCAGTGGAGTAACCAGCGCATGATCAGTGGAGCAGTGTTGTGCGTAAATAAGGTCCAATTGGTTGCCTGATTTGTGAGTAGCTGTAGTTAACACTCTCTCTTGAGATCAAAGGAGGCAAGCAGAGTGTGGAAGTCTGCAGCCTGAGGTTTATCAAAGTGAATGTTGGAAAGTAAAACTAAGGGACTACAATCCTCAGGAAAGGTTGAGAGTAGCATATTTAATTCATCCAAGAAGTTACCTTGTAGTCCTGGGGGCCGATAAACAACTACAAGATGGATTTTAAAAGGGTGTTTAATGGTAACAGAATGTGATTCAAAGCAGTTAATACCTAGAGAAGGTAAAGAAATAAATTTCCAATCATTAGAGGTAAGTAGACCAGTATATCCACCTCTTCCAGACAGACAGCAAGTGTGGGAAAATGAGAAACTGTTGGAAAGAGCTGCAAGTGTAGCAGTGTCCTCTGGTTTGATCCAGGTCTCTGTCAGGGCCAAGATGTTTGAATGACTAGTGATATAAATAATGAAATCAGCATTGTTTACTGCAGACTGGCAATTCCAGAGACCAATAGAAAAAAAATTATGCGTTTTCAGACATAGGCAAAGTGCGCAGGTTGTTCGGGTTGCACTGCCTAGAATGCGTGATGCATGGTTTGCGATAGGGCTGCATGATACATCGTTTCAGCATCGATATCGCGATGTGCTCATCCGCAATAGTCACATCGCAGGACGTGCGATGTTTAGTAGCCTATACTGATCGTTATATTTATTTATAGGCTACTGATAGTCTTTTCTTTGCTTACACACAGACACCTTGTCTACACCGGACGCGACAGCTGTCGTGTCGCGCTGCCTGTGCCGCAACATCTAAAGTGAAAGTCTGTCTAAACACTGGACGCGACAAAAGCGATTGTTGCATATCATTTGAATTTTGTGTGAGTACACATAAATGGAACGCGGCAGTTTGCTTTTGGGAATTTGACGTGCCGCGCCGCGCCGCATCCAGTGCAGGGAGCATCATTATAATGACTTCTACAGTATTTTGTTGCGCCGCTCGCGTCAAGTGCAGACAGCATCACTGATTATAATGTGTTCTACCGCATTTGGCGTGTTGCGACGCTCGCGCCCGGTGTTGACACGGTGAAAGCCACGCAGATGCATGTGAACACGGAATTCCGTTCACTTCTGCTGCTATTTTATGCCTGAAATGACACATACACGCGAAACTATGTCAAAATACAGGTCTCTGCAAGTATACTTGTAAACACAGTTGCTTAAGTGAAGGTAAACAATTGAGAAAGAAAATGGATGTGTAACAGGTTCACAGCAGTTTAATGTTCCTGAGGCTTTCTGTGTCATGAATGTTAATCAAACAGCAAAACACAGAGAAAAATCACTTTTTAGCTTTGACACAGATTTATTAGATTACATTTATACAGTGAAGAATATGCAGTGCAATTTTACATTTGATTTGTTCAATTTCTGTACCTGAATACTGTTAGACTATAAAGTGTTTTATTTTATTTGTATCTTTGTTCTATTAACTTTATCTATGTTTGTAATTTGTTTATTTTCAATGCTGATTTATTCAGCTATAAAATCATCCCATTTTTTTTTCCAAAGAGCTATTCAAGTAATCTGATGATTTTTTATTTTCATATCGCAATATTTATCGCAGAAAAACAAAATATCGCAATGTGAGTTTTTTCCAATATCGTGCAGCCCTAGTTTGCAAGTGGTAGTAATAATAGGAATATGAAAACACATAGTAGGAGTTGGTCATTCAAACTGAAACAGAAATGAAGGAAGGAGTAGGAAAGAGGAAGAATCAAGAGACATACTTAAGTCCCTGCCGGTGTCCCTGCCTGGTGGAGTCGCACGGTAGAGTCAATAGTCTTTACACTCTTCGCTCTTCACACTATGAAGTTTCACACAAGGGCTGCTGCGGTATGATAACCCCTTTATACCTGACTGACAAAAAAACTACAATTGAATTCAGCTGAATACACTTAACTGTTTAGCACAACAAAGGGCCAAGCAAGCCCACAACACTGACGAGTAATGCAGTCTAAAAAATTACGGAGCTACGTCGGCGCCGATAGCCTTGTGGGCAGTGCGCCGACATACAGCGCCGTTGCGCAGCGGGCGTCCGGAGTTCTATTCCCGGCTCGAGGACCTTTCCCGACCCTACCCCCTTCTCTCTCTCCCACTTTGCTTCCTGTCCCTAGTGATCTGTCCTATAATAATAAAGCCAAAAGGCCAAAAATAAATCTTTAAAAAAAAAAAAAAATTACGGAGATACAGAAGTAAATGGGACTAGTTTACAGTTAATATGATATTAATGATCATATTGAGCTCTTTATCTCCACAAATCATTCCTCTGCCTTTTCAGCTAAGACAATTTGGGAGGCATGTTCTAACCTCCCTTTTGGTCCAGGATGGTTTAAGATGGAGAATTTCTGTCATAAAACAGAAAATAATTGGGGCATTCTGTTTAAGTGCCAGACTAGAAGGAAGGAAGACTTTAGCACTGACTTACAAGTTAAACTGGAAAATCAGCGGATCAAATTCAAGTTTAATCCTCCCCAAGCTCCTCATTTTGGAAGCTCATGTGAATGAGAGATTTGTTCTGTTAAAGTGCCCCTATTAAGTGCCCTTTATCAGTAAAATAACAGGCACACAACACCAGTTGGAATTGTACTGCTGAGGTCTAGAAAAATTAATGTTAACCAATGATTCTTTGTAGCTTCATCTTTTGAAAGTGAAAATAAAACAACTCTCACAGTATATGATACAGCGTCTTCTCGACATGATGTGAACCACAGGGAAATTTTACTGTGTTTGTGGGTGGGTAAGTTGTTGGTGATGTAGAACATGGGAAGACATTATGCAAATGTGTTACTTCATGTTGTCCTGCCGTAACAGAATAAGGTTCAAATTCCTGACTCATTTATACAATTTATGTGTACTTACTACACATTTTACACGATTAGCGGAGCCAAGTCACATCACAGCTGTAGATCCTGAGCCAAGCCACATCATAGCTGTCCATCCCGAGCCATATGTCCATAGCCAAAGTGGCTGGGCCGAGGACTAAGGCCAAGGCCACAGAGGCCATCTCGCCATGGATTCTTGAACTGTCTGTCCCGCCGTGGCTTCCTGAACTGTCCGATCTGCCATGGCTTCCTGAACTGTCTGTCCAGCCATGGCTGCCAGAACTATCTGATCAGCCATGGCTGCCAGAACTATCTGATCAGCCATGGCTGCCTGAACTGTCTGATCCACCCTGGAGGCCTTCCATGTCTTCCTTAGTCACTGGCCCCCATCCCCTTCCCCGGTTGATGTTACGGTGCGAGACACACTTTCTGGGAGGGGGAGTAATGTCAGGTTTCTGTTTGTCTATTCCATGTGTTCGCCCCAGCCTTAGTTCCATTTTGTTCTTATATGGTGTGGTTTCCTGTTCTAGTTCATTTATCCCATGTGTTTAGTTAATTTATCCCATGTGTAAAAAAGTTTTGTGGATTTTGTATTTTTTACATGTCATTACATTATTTAGAAATAAAAAAATAAAATGAACATTTTTGAAAAATTATATTTTATTCAGATTTTATACAGTGTCCTCTGTAGAGGACACTAGGACTAAGTTTTTCTAAAAAATAAAATGGTATAAATAGATATCAAAAAGGAAAAACAATGGATTTTTTTTGTTTTATTACCAGTCAATTCTTAGGTTTCAAGATTTTATATACCAAACTTTGTTTAGGGATGACTCTCAACTATACTATATAAAATATATAACAAAATTATTTGATATAACATTTTTTTTATACAATATGTGTGTGTAAAAACTGGTTTTCCCATTAAACAGTATATCTATACACTGTATCTAATTAAAAAAATATTAATGTGTTGCATGTTAAAAAAAAGAATTGTCATAATGGGAATATTAATTGGTCAGATTTTCGTAATAATAACTAATAATTTATAAGAATATTGATATATTTGTTGGAAACTCGAAAGCGAAGACCAGGAGACTTTTGGGTATCTTCAGCAGAGTTCTTTATTAAGAATGTGCTGCATGGCGCTACAGTCATCAAAAGTCTTAACTAAGTCAGTGATACATTGTAGAGGGATACATAGAGCTGGAGACAATCTAAATGAAGCATGCAAATGCATAACAGGAATCAGCCCGATACCAGAATTTTCCCAGCCCTGATCTCATCAGCATAATAGTGGTTGCATTTACATGGATCCTAGTAATCCGATCGTAATAGGATTAGAAGAAAAAAAAAGTCATATGTAACCACATCAATCGGATTGAATTGGCCAGATCTGATTAAAATTTCGATCAGGTCAGTGCATATAGCCTTGTGGGCAGTGCGCCGACATACAGTTAATGCGCTGGTCATTGCCTAATTAGGACCCGAAGTAGATAAATATCAAGTTTGCTTTTTTCAAACAACAGTGGAAAACTATGTATTCATGCAGTGTACGCATGTCAAAATATTAAATTTGATCAGAATCTTGTGACACGCATATCAACCTGATCACTTTATTTAGTGTTCATGTAAACACTCAATGCTCAGATTCTTCAATCAGAATGATTTAATCCTGATGGAAGCAAAAAGTGTCCATGTAAATGTACCTAGTGTCATTCAAATGCATAGGTGCTAATCCAATCAGCCTGACAGTATCACCCATATATGAAATGATACACCCATGTATGGAATGATGTCCTGTTTCATAACAGGAAGTCATATTTGAATTTGAAAACTCATAACATTTTCCTGAGATGTTGCTTTATGATAAACAATTAGAAAATTATTTTGATTTAAATGACAATTACAAAATATAATCATATATAAGACCAAGGAGAGGGTGTGATCATGGTCAAACTTCCAAACAGTTGGTATCTCTAAAAAGTCCTGAATGTGCTCTGTACTGGACTTCCAGGCTTACAACTGTGACATATAAGGTCTCATAGAAATTCACTAAAATATAATGTCCACAACAGAGGCAAAGACATGTTACGTTGTTTTGTGTCTCCATGTTTCTGCATACCTCATTTGGGTTTATTAAAACACATTATTCCAGAAGGGGTTCAGAAAAAAATTGGCAGCTGGCAGCAGGAAGTACCTGCCATTGGCAGCCTTGAGGCAGTACTGGCAGCCGGAGGGGAAGAGGGACCTGCCACTTGGTGGCAGCCAATCAGTATCGACCAACGTGGCAGCAACCAATCACATGCAACTATGACAGACACGAAATACATCAGTAGTGGAGGCGATTGTTGGAGCGGTAAGTTTGGAAATTAATGATCGGAGTAATGTAATTACTACAAAAATAATTGTTGCTTTGTAAGTTTGATTTGAACTTTTATGTTAGCGAACATAACTTTTAAGTTATTTTAAGAACTACCATTCGTTTCCTTCACTTTTTGTGTACTGGCTATCAGTTATGACTGTTAAGAAGCCATTGTATTTGCAAAATCTTATTAACTTATGTTAATTTGAAAATAACTTGCAAAAAACTATCTATGGGAAATGTTTGTGTTGCTTTTTGAGGAATGTTATTTTTCTCTAATACTATGCATTTGCAGGTGTACTTGCTTTTGGTGTTATTTATGTATTTATTTATTTATTTATTTTTAAACCTAAAACATTCTGATTTTCATGCAATAGGTGGCTAATTGTTGCCTTTCTCAGCTACCCCACATTGCTGGACAAAAGGTAATATTGGCATCATTAACAAACCTGTTTAGATGTTAATGTTTTAGGGCTGGTTCGAATACCATTTTTTGCGCTTCGAAGCTTCGGTGGTAATCAATATCGAATATTCGAAGCTTCGGTGGGAGGGGCTAAGCATATAATAAAGGCAGAAATCTCTGTGTTGTCTGTTTGCATTTGTATTATGTCGGGAATCCTTCATCCAAACGACTTAACGCGTCACGAATGTGTTGTTGCAGACCCAAAGGAATTCCGTTCCAATATGCTCACACCACGAGTCTAGGGCAGTGGGTTTCAAACCCTGGGTCGCGACCATCGGGTGGGTCGAGGGACTTAAAAAATAGGTCGCCAGGATGATTTCCCGAAAATGTATATATGTAACGAAGTTCAAGACTCTGGGAAGGATGTGGGAAACTGCAAATGTACTTTAATAACAAAATAAACATTAACAAAACGAAAGTAAACGGCAGTCGCCTCACGCCAGACTCCATCTGTGTTTGAGTTGATCAGTCAGAATCCACTCACCGCTCAAAACGCCGGATTTTTTGTTCAGTCCTGAGTTCTGCAAGCTAATTAATCCTCTCATTATGACAAAGCCTGCAGACGTGTTTAGAATGCACGTTCATGCCCCCAAGAGTTTTACGCATTCTTAAAACGAAACTGAAATTAAAACGCGCACGCGCATTCAAAAACAATTTTAATACTATATAGAGCGATTCCCCGGTCCGAGCAAATTAGGCTATATAACATATCTAGGCTTTATAACTATTGCTGTGAGTTCTTTATAGGATATAGGCTGCGTGGCGGACACGTCGCGGATTTGCTGCGTGCTGGTTTTTCTGCGCCTATGTTAACAGATTAGAGCAGCCACACTGTCTGCGAAATACGCGCTTATATCAGGTGCGGTCCAACCACACCGCAACCGCGACAGAATAGAAGTGAAGCAGATTTTTTCCACAGCAGTCACGTACCAAACCTGCTCCACGTCCGCCACGCAGGCAGTGTGTCTCAGAGGCTTCGGTTGAAAATGGCATGCATCTCCGCTCACATGCTCTGTTAGGCAGGCTAGACAGCTCACATTTCAATGAAAAAAATATTTCTTTATATTTCAAACTTTAAAATAAATCACAACCAGGTTGCAAACTATAGTGACACTAGTACACTCTTTTCTCCATGGCTTGCTGACAGCTCTCCCCCTCCCGTTCACTAATGGGCCATTCAAGCGCGAATGAGAACTGTTAACGGGGGAAGTCACGTGTTTAAAAAAAAAAAAAAGAATATTCGAATCTCAGAATTGAAAATCAAATGCCATCCCACCGAACGAATATTCGAATATTAGACTATTCTAGTACAGCCCTATAATGTTTAATAATAATTGATAATAATTGTGACCCTGGCCCACAAAACCAGTCTTAAGTCACTGGGATATATTTGTAGCAATAGCTAAAAATACATTGTATGGGTCAAAATAATAGATTTTTCTTTTTCTGCAAAAAATCATTGGGATATTAAGTAAAGATTATGTTCCATTAAGATATTTTGTAAATTTCCGACCATAAATTTATCAAAACTTAATTTTTGATTAGCAATATGCATTGTTAAGAACCTAATTTGGACAACTTTAAATTTGATTTTTTCAATTTTTTCCTTTTTTTTTTTTTGCAACCAGATTTTCAAATAGTTGTATCTCGGCCAAAAATTGTCCTATCCTAAGAAACCATACATCAATGGAAAGCTTATTTATCAGCTTTCACATGATGTATAAATCTTAATTTCGAAAAATTCACACTTATGACTGGTTTTGTGGTCCAATTGTGATTTAAGTTGTATGTATGTATTGAAGAAGATTTTATTAACTATAGAAAGAAGGAATCATGTATTAATTATTTTACCATTATAAATATAAAGGAATTATGTATCATTTGGCCATTATAAGTTCTATTCCTCATTTACTGTGTGTGCTGGCATGATATTGTATGTTTTTGTAAAGGGTCTGGCTAGCTCGTCTCTAGAGACCCACTGGCCAGGCTAGGTCTCATGTTTTGATAGAGGCCCACCAACATGTGGATCAAATTATAATGGTAACTTCAAGGGTCCACCAATAACTCGAGTTGACAGGTATGCATGTGAAGACCCCTATATAAACCTCTCTCAGACCGAGCAGAAATCAGTTCTCTATAGACAAATCGGCTTATTGTACCAGCAATAAAGTCTATTTTTGGCATCCAAACCTGAGAGTATTGAGTGAATCTTCAAAGTAGGAAAAAGAGAAATCTGCAACATATTTATTATTTATTTATTCATATGTTTAATCCAGGGTAAGGGTGTTCATGTTGTCAATGCATATGTAGTGACTACTTAGCAACCACCTCTGAATTGTGATCCATTTCTGTCTCTGCCTGTAAGTGGTTTTAGAAATTTGTGGTTATGGAGATACTGACTGTGTATCCATGTTCAGGTTTACATACACTATAATTCTGTTCCATGGAGTTCTTTGTTCCAGTTGGAAGTTCTATGCATGTGACTGCAAAACTATTTTAGTTATTCTTTCTGTAATATCTATACAAAATATTTTGGAACTGTTCATTGTTCCTATTTCAAAGCTGAAAATATTAGTTCAGTGGTTCAGTTCAACATTTTGTTCTCTGTCTGTAGATGGGTATAGACAGTGGCTTTTAAAAAAAATAATACCTGATCCCTGGTTCAAGATCGAAATTTTAATCAGATCTGGCCAATTCAATCCAAATGACATAGTTATATGTGACTTTTTTTTATTCTGATTGTGCTTCTAGTTATATTACAATCTGATTACTAGGGCCCATGTAAATGCAGCTAGTGTAATGTTTAACTACTCATAACAATAGGTCTGGCTTGCTACTTTCTATACCTATAACAATGTTAAGTGATTCAACACTGATTTTCAGAGAGAGAGAGAGAGAGAGAGAGAGAGATAAATAACTTTTTTGTAAATATCTCAGTTGCAATAAAGATGATTGTAGGATCGTGGTAGCTTGTTAAAAATAACATTTAAAAAAAATCTATATGGAAAATGTTATTTATTTATTTATTTATTTTTATTCTGTGATTTATGATTTATTTTCCAGGATGTTCCTGCACAGTCAGCATCTGTGGACTGGTATTCATGATAATGGTAACTAGTTACAGTGGTTTTGTTTCCCCAAATGAATTGTCATCAAAAGACATCAGGCTGATCCCAATGAAAAAAAAAAAAAAAGATTTATATACATTTCCAGGTATTGTCAAATTAACAGTCTGATTTATGTTCCAATTTGTTATAAATGTGCTTTTTGTTTGACAGTATGCACTGTATATGGCCCTTAACTGGGAGTTTGACTTAACTGGGAGTTTGACCTTACCCAGGTAAGGAAAGTAGCAAGTAATAAAATAAAAACTAATTTGACCTTTAAACATCCATTTCCAAATGTATTTTTCGTTTTTCAGCATGATATGGCTCATTTCAGGATTTGGTGGGTAAGTGTGCTCTTATCAAAAATGACACATGCAAGGTATATGTGAATATGAGAATAAAATCCATTTTGCACAAGTAATGTTTGGTTCTAAGTTACATTTTGAGTGTTTTTGTTTGTTTGTTTGTTTTGTTTAAAAAAAGCAGCACACATCAGCCATGGGGGAAGCGTACAAGGAGGAGACGGAGGAGATTTATCCAGATGCTTTTAATAATGTTTACATGCCAAACCTGTTATGAATTTAAAGGCTATTTTATTAAACAAAACACAACAATGTTGTTTCTTGAAATACTACAAATGAGAAAATGGACTTGCGTAACAGCAAAATGATTTTAAATAAAGGTCATTAAGCCCATGGACTTTTGTCATTTGTCCAGGTCTTTCATCAGTTTACTGTTTGAATATATGTATATATAATACAAAATACACTGAGTACATTATCATTTCTTTTTTTTTCTCTCTATGAATAAATTATGCATGTACGCACACACACACACACACATTTTATTTATATATATATATATATATATATATATATATATATATATGTATATATGTATAAATGCATTCATAATGCATTAAGTTGGAATTTAATCATAATTTTATATATATATGTGTGTGTGTGTGTGTGTGTGTGTGTGTGTGTGTGTGTGCGCGGGCGGGTTATAAATGTATATACTATATTTATCTGCCTGCAAATGACAGCCCCCTTCGATTTCCAGTTTTAGCAACAGCTGACATCTAGTTTTAATGGCAGGTACTGTCGGCTGCCACTGGCATTTACCTCCTGTTGACACCTGTTGATTTTTCGCTAAACCCCCTCTCCATTATTCTGAAGAGCTACTCATCTCCTCATTCCATTGCTCCCAGCTCCAGCATACACCGTGACGCAGCACAGCAGTTATGACTTTATGAACTGCTTTACTGCCAAGATTGATACTATTAGAGATAAAATAGTAAACATGCAGTCATCAGCCACAGTACCACATCAAATAGTGCATTATAGATCTCCGGAGGAACAATTCCACTCATTCTCTACTATAGGAGGAAGAATTGTATAAACTTGTTAATTCATCTAAACTAACAACATGTACGTTACACCCTATTCCATCTAAGCCACCAAGAGATGCTTCCAGAAGTCATAGTTCATCTTCTGATTATTATTAATTTTTCACTGTCATTAGGATATGTCCCCAAAACCTTCAAACTGGCTGTTAAACCTCTCATAAAAAAACAACTTGACTCCGTGTTTTGGGGCAGCCGTGGCCTAATGGTTAGGGAGTCGGACTTGTGACTGAAAGGTTGCAGGTTCGAGTCCCAGGTCCGGCAGGGATTGTTGGTGGGGTGAGTGATTAATCAGCGCTCTCTCCACCCTCAATACCACGACTGAGGTGAGACCCTTGAGCAAGGCACCGAACCCCCAAACTGCTCCCCGGGCGCCGCAGCAATAGCAATATGGCTGCCCACTGCTCCGGGTGTATGTTCACGGTGTGTGTGTGTGTGTTCACTACTGTGTGTGTGCACTTGGATGGGTTAAATGCAGAGCACAAATTCCGAGTATGGGTCACCATACTTGGCCACATGTCACGTCACTTTCACTTTCACTTTCAACAAATTAATTCATTACAGACCGATTTTGCATCTCCCTTTCCAGTCAAAGATACTAGAAAAAATAGTATACTCACAATTATGTACCTTCTTAGAGAAAAATGGTATCTGTGAGGATTTCCAGTCAGGATTTAGGCCGTATCATAGTACTGAGACTGCTCTCATTAGAGTAACAAATACTCTTATCATCCAACCATGGTTGTATCTCTCTGTCAGTGCTACTGGATCATAGTGCTGCTTTTGATACTATTGACCACAACATTATTTTGAACAGACTCGAAATTTATGTCGTGCTAGTGATCCTATCTGACCGCCATTAATTTGTGGCAATGAATGATGAGGTATCATATTGATTTACATGCTATCCTTGGGAAATATCATCAGGAAACATGGTGTTAGCTTTCACTGTTATGATGATGATGATACTTGGCTCTATATTTTTTCGTGGCCTGGTGAGACATACCAATTTGAAAAATGAACAAAATGCATAGTTGATATAAAAAAATGGATGATAAATAATTTATTACTGCTAAATTCTGAAAAAACAAAAGGTGTTAATTATCGGGCCTAAAACCTCTGCAAGTAATAACTTCAAACTTAAAACACTGTCTAGTACTTTATGGCTGCTCAATTCTTTGTCATCAGTTAGGAACCCAGGTGTGCTATTTGATAGCAATCTTTCTTTCAAAAGCCATATTTCTAGCATTTGCAAAACTGCATTTTTCCATCTCAAAAATAAACTGAAATTACGACCTATGCTCTCAATGTCAAATGCAGAAACGTTAATTCATGCATTCATGACCTCAATATTAGACAGCCCCTCCAGGATTTCATGAAATTTTCAGTGAATTTTATGATCCAAATGTTTGATTAAGTGGTGATTTCCGAAAATTTGTGCACAATTTGTGATCCTTTTTTATAATTATGATAACACATTTATCAGATCGTATTATGTTAGATTCACAAGTCTTACATGACACAAAGAACAAACTAAATGTTTGATGCTTGTTTCTTTTGCTAAGAAACAAATGACAACAGAATAAGTAAAATATAGATAAAAAACTATTATAGAGATTATAGGCCTGAAATAAAAATTATTAAGACTAATAGACATTTATATACCGTTATCAGCATGTTGAATTAGATTCGTCTCTGAGAGAATATGCAACGTGAATGCGGCCTTTGAAAATTCTGTCCGTTTTTTACTTTCACTTTCTATATAGTGAATTGACTGCGTGTGTGTGTGTGTGTGTGTGTGTGTGTGTGTGTGTGTGTGTGTGTGTGTGTGTGTGTGTGTGTGAGAACAGCATGTAAGTAACAAATTGAGGTGAGTTTAATTTCTTCTTCTTGTGGTTTTAACCCTCTGGGGTCTGAGGTGATTTGGGGGCCCTTGAGATTTGTTGACATGCCCTGCTATTTGTGCTTATTTCAGCTACTTATACTATTTGCCAATATGTATTTTTTTTTTGTTTTTGTAACTGTGCTACATTAATATGTGGAAAAATGGATGTACATGTTTGCATTTCTTAGGAAAAAAAACATTATGCATGGTTAGTACATCTTGGGAAAAAATCATGTAGCTGAAATAAGGCCATAAAACACATACTGAATAGCTCACTCCAAAATCACTGGAGTAATCAGCCTTGTAGGCTAGAGTATTTACATCAAAATTATATGAGAATCATTCTGACCACTGTGGGATTACAAATTTAAGAATCTGTTTAAGATCTGAAGATCCTACATTCTGACATAGCATCACATGGAAAACTAAGGTGCTCTACATTGTATTAGGCATTTCATGTGAACATAGTGGCGTCTGTTTACTGATTAGATTTAATATAATATTTAGTGCGGGGGTTTTTCTGCGGCTCTCTGATCTTTCAACTGAAAGTCAACTTGATGTGAACTTCACACCTTTTTGTTCTCGTAGCCAGGTGCAGCTTAAACCATTTGGGTACTGTTATCTTTGGGAAGTAAGTTTGCTGAAACTCACAGCCTGGGGTTGATTTCCTGTATTGTCTTTAGAAGTGGTCACTTCTGTAAGGTCAACACTTTTAAGGACTGCCCACTAAATGCCTATAAAATACAATGTATCAGTTGCCTAAGTTTAGATTTGGATGACTGCAGCAACACACACAAGTGAGTTCTTCAATAAAAGAGTAACTTCTGCTTGAAAGATATGCCAACGTCTCCTGGTCTCTGCTTTGACAAGGAAATGTTTCCTACACCACTTCATCACAAACAACAATATAATGACTTGAATTTTTAAAGTAAGTTTTTGGCTAGTGTTGCCATATTCATGGGAGTGTTAATAGTTATGAATATTCATGTAATTCACACCAGGGGGGGACAAAAGGCACTCCCACAATGGCTAATGCTTCCCCATCATAGCTAATGTTTACCCGTCAAGTTGGAGTGCTATGAAGAAAGAATGTGTGAATGCTCAAAGATTTAAATCTATTTTATTGTAATTCCTCTATGTGGAAAAGTGTTGTGTCTTGCAGGACCACAGTGCTACAAATGTGAAGATATGTTAAAAATTTTCACTGGCAAATCTGTAAAAAAATTGCTGAGCATACAGATTAGAGAATCTATATTATTATCATCATCAATCAGTAAGGACATGCACAAAAAAGACAACACTGTGTCTGTAATGCCAAACAAGTACAATTACTGTTTGAATTATAACAATGCAAACACAATAATAATAATAATAATAATAATAATAATAATAAGTTATTATTATAATCAGTAAAATATTATGTCAGTGCACTTACAAATGCTGATAACAAAATAAAATAAACTATATTATTATTATTACTAATATCAATCACTAATAACCATGCATAACAAAAACAAAAGCTTTTGTAATGTCAAATAAATACATATACTGCAATATTATGGCGATGTAAACACAATTACATCAGTAAATTACTATATCTGTGCATTTACTCAATCGCACTGAAAACTGAACTACTCCTGGTACTACCTCAGAAATAATGTTAAAGGGTACATAACATACACAATTTCACCTAATCTCATGTTAATCCTGAGTACCTATAGAGTAGTACTGTATCCTTAATATCTCCAAAAAGTCTTCAAAGAGATTTCAAACCTTTTAACAAGGAGTTATAGTTTTGGAAAAACCCAGCTATGTGCATTTTACATCTACAAGACATAGTTTGCTCATCTGCAATATGACTATTGGACATTTCCTGTCAAATAGACGTTTATTAAATGTCTTTTAGGATGTTTATTATTTAGAATGTATGTAAAACTGATATCTTAAGCCGGGCATACACTGTGTGATTTTCATCCGATTTTTAGACAGATTCTGACTCGTGCAACTCTTTTTTTTTAATCCGGGCCAAATTTCAGCTTTGTCGTGGCATGGTTTGTCATGCAATGTGCAAGGGTAAACGAGAAGAGATGAACCTCTCCCGACAGGCAATCGGTTGGTTGGTTGAATTTTCTGACAGAAATTTTGGTCACCTCTCATGGGGATATCGCCCAGTTGAAGCAGAGCTATGAACCGATCATCGTATGCGATCTTCTCGTACAGTGTGAGATGGTACCTGGTTGAAATCGCACAGAAATCACACAGTGTATGCCGGGTTTTACAGATGTCTGCCAGATGTTTGTACACAGCAGATGCTTTCCAGATCAGGAGATCTTTAACAGACATCATGCAGACGTACATGTGCTATCTGGGAAGCTTTCTATTGATATATCTATACTGCCTTTGTGCATTCACCGAGTTAAGGATAAATTTATTGAAGCGTCCCTAATCGCACGCAGTAAATTTCTCCAGTGTTAAATCAACACCACTTGGTGTTCATATGGGAACCACAAGCAGGGTGTTAAAAGTAACACTGAAACAGTGTTAGAGTTAATTAGGTATTCGAGTGGGTAATTAAATGATGATTGATCATTAACTTGATTAATGAAGTTTCTCTTTAAAAATAGATATTTGTAATGTGTTTAATGTGCATAAAAGGGAAAGGATGTTTTAGAAAACATTCTGTGTCAGGATATGCTTCTTTGTATTTTATTTTTAATTTAGCTATATAATTACCATTTATAATAATGCTAAACATTTTAATATCTACCATGAAAATGCAAGACAGTATAAAACTCCAACAATTACAGAAACATGACATACCACAATATATTCAGTATATACAGAGAAAGCATAATTTCATAATGATCTAAAGTCATTGGTCTATGAAATTGCATGTAGAAAATATTTAAATACAATGCAAAATTCTAAAGTCCTTTTAGTTAGTTACTGCTGTTCCTCCTGCTGCTGCTAATGCAGTTACTACTACTAATCAGTGAATATGTTTGCATGCACCCTCATGTGATTATAATGGTTTCCACAAAATTGTAATTAAACTAATGTAATGTAATCGAATGTAATTGCAAAACAAAATAATGTGATTAAGCTCATAATAGTAGTACTACAATTGCTTTAAAACTATGTGGCTCAATTTTAATCCCAACAAACAGGCATGTAACCACCTTAATCACATTATTACCACTCTGACCAAAGTGTGCATGTGCTCAGACATTCACAGATACTGTTTGTTGTTCACAAATCTTTGTGAATGAGCTCCTTGACATTATTTCCAATGAAGCTCAGTTCTACTGGAGTCAAAAGAATGCAAGAGAACTCTCAGTTGAAGTTATAAAAATCTGATAATCTGGCAAACGATCCAGTAAGTTTACACAAGATGATTTCTTGAATACAACAGCCAATCATAGGCAATTAAGTTACAGCCCACTCATTGCTGAAAACACTGGAGTTTTTGTTCAGTGCTGAGCTATGTCAGCTTGTGAATCCTCTTATTATAATGAAGCATAGACTCAAAATAAGTAATGGATTCATTGTGAGCTATAGACAGATTCGTAACTGCAATAGAACTTTGTAAAACTTATATTGTTGTATTTACTACAGTGCTTAACAACCAATACATCTACACATTTATTGCATTTCATGTAAGTGGACAGTGGACAGTAACTCACCTGCTGTATGTGAGTTTGTTATTTGTGCTGTGGGTATGCGAATAATGGTGAAAATAGTCTTAGCGAATAATCAGAATAATGAAAATTGCATTTAAATTTAAGTTAAAAGGTATACTTGTGTCATGTAAACATCTTAATGCATTTAAATCTTTAATCCGATATAATAATCTGAGTAGTGCACATGTAAACATAATGAATATGGCTACATTTCCTGCTGCTGATGTTAATGCTACTTCATCTGTAGATCTCCCTGTTGCTGCTGCAATTCAACTCATGCTTTATCTGTTCCTCCTGATGCTCTCCCTGCTAATGCAATGTCTGTTTATACTCTGAGAGCTTATTTTCCAGCTGCTCCTTTTCATTTTTCTCCTGTTCGAGTTCCTTTTCCAGATTTTTATTCTCATGCTCCTTCTGTTGGATTTTATTTTGAAGCTCCTGCTTCTCCTGTTCCTTCTGCACAAGCTCATTTTTTATCTGATGCTTCTCCTGGTTTAACTTTAGCAGCTTCTTTGTTAGCTCAAATGTCTCTTTTTTCTTATCTAGCAACTTATGTTTTTGTTGAATCCTTTCCTCTTCTTTCTGTAGTAGCTGCTGTTCTAGCTGATAGTCATTTTCTTCCTGTTGGAGCTTTTTTTGTAGCTGTTGGAGTTCCTCTTTTGACTGCAGTTCGTTATCCAGCCATACCTCTTCCTGATCCGTCTGTGGGAGCTTATCTTTCAGCTGCTTCTCCTCTTTTTCAGTCGCTTTTAACTTGTTTTTCTGGTTCTTCTTATCCTCTTCGTTCTGTGAGATATTTTTTCTCAGCTGCATCTCCTCATGTTCTATCTCTTCCAATTTGTTTTTTTGGTTCTTCTCATATTCTTCTATTAGTGAGAGCTCATTTCTCAGTTGCTTCTCCTCTTGTTTACTGTCTTCTATCATCCTTATCAGTTGCTCCACCTTCTTTTCTAAATGTTGGATTTCATTTTTCAGTTTATCTTCTTTGTTCCACTGCTGTGTTCCTAGAAAAATAACTCCTATCAATATGGTAATGCTCAAAATATGTATAATGTTTGGCTTCTTCATTCCACCTTTCCCTGTAATTTCTGTCTGAATTGTTCTAAACATCTCAGGAGTGTAATGCATAATTCCATTTTCTCCCAATGCATTCATCTTTTGCAGCAGTTCTGTGATCTGATGTTGATTGTTTCTATCTTCATTGTTGACTGAGTGATATCTGCCACCACAACTATCAACTATTTTTGGTAAATAGTGGCTTTTCTTGATGTACTCTTTCAAAGATGTACCCTTCAGCAGATCAGTATGAGTAAACAGAATGATGGTACGAAGCAAAGCCTCTTTTCCAAAGTTCTCCTGAATCCACTGCACTGAGTTCCTCTCCTCTTCTGTGAATCTCACTCCCAGTTTGATCACCAGCAGGAACACATGAGGACCAGGAGCAGACATCTCTATACATCTCTCTAATTCAGCAGTCACTTGCTCTTTTGTGATAGATGCATTGAAAAGTCCTGGAGTGTCAAACACAACAATGTTTTTCCCATCCACGTATCCTTTCTGCTTCTCACATATTTTACTGTTCTCTTTAAAAGCATTTCTGCCCAGGATGGTGTTTCCTGTTGCACTTTTTCCTGCTCCAGTTTTACCCAGGAGAATAATCCTTAGATCACCTGAAAAATAAATAAATAAAGTACAATAAAATCAGACATAAAAAAAATAAAATAAAAACAAATATATCGTCGCTGTCGGGCGGAAACCTCGTATGTCCAAATTTTGTCAATTTCATATTTTTTCACAAATCGATGCTATTGGTCAGTGCCCACGTGTATCTGTCATTTTTACAAATTATTAACCAATCTAAAGTGTTGAAAATAGCTTGAGAGCAAATCTCTTAACTCATTTGAACACTTCAACTGTCTGAGAAGAGCTCGTATCTCCACCTTTTCTTCACTCCGCTGGAGCGTCGGGGCATATGTCCCCTTCCATCTTCTTGTCACAAAGCACCGGCAAAAATAATTAGCATTGAATGTGTCGGTGGAAACAGTAAGGAGATATTTGAATGATCCATTAATAAACTAGTGTATTCTGAGATAATGTCGCAAAGACCCTGACTGGCAATCTCTTCTTTGGACGCAACTTTTGAAGGAAAGCATCTTTCCGGATTACATAATGAAAGCGTTTTTTTCTGATTTGTTTTATTTCGTTAAGTAATAATTTAAAGTTTTCTATTTATTTATTTATTTATTTATTTATTTGTCATGTTTGTGAGGCATGTATTCGCTGAAAAATGTGATCGCGCTGGCTCCTCATGTTCTGCAAAGCGATTTCAGCTTCTCCTCTTCAAAAACAATATTCACATAATAGCGCACATTTATCTAGGTTTAATGTTTAAACTAACATTGTTCTATAGCTACTTTAACTGTTTTAGATCTATAGATTTTATTTTATGCAAGTCGTAATGATTTAAAAGGCAAAAGTCTTCCGCTGGCCGCTGTTCGTAAAAAACAAACAAACAAACTGATATTTAACGAACAAAAAAATGCTCCAAAAGTTTTTCTAAATTAACTTAATAAGAAAACGAAACGAAATATAACCACTTTGGCATTACATACAAAACATAATTATGTTAATAGCTGAAACAGTAGTATAAGCTGTTCTGGAAGAATTAAGGGAAAAAAAGACAGACTCCGTTTTTTTGTATTGCATCATAGCTCTTAAACCTTTAAAATAGAGTTTAGGAAGATGTATGTACAACAGCCGTTAGCTTTGGTTAACTATTGAAGCCTTTTCTCTTGTCAAAAGGCTCAATGCGACCGCAGACTTTGTTTGCCTGCAGATTAATTTCCGCCTATTAGACAGCCTAGTCATCTTATCGTTTTATTTTGGTATTGCATCACTCATAGCTCTAACGTTTAAAATAGAGTTTAGGAAAATGTATGTAACCACAGTCGTTAGCTTTGGTTAACTATTGAAGCCTTTTCTCTTGTCAAAAGGCTCAACGCGACCGCAGACTTTGATGAACACTGCTGGCAGCAGCGAAGTCTGTGTCTGTACCATTCTTATCAATGACGGCGTAATCTCGTATCTCCCTGCTCCCAAGTCATAAAACCTCGTATCTCCGATAAAACATGATTTTGGGGAAATGTTGTCTTAATGTTGGTACACAACAGTGTATGATAGCAATATATGGTATAATACCAACTTTAACGATAAAATATTTAATAACTAAAAAAATATGCAGTTTTTTTCATTTCCTGAAAAATGACGGTTTTGGAGATACGAGGATTCCGCCCGACAGCGACGATATATATATAGCGCTGCTGCTGGACTGAGACTTGCTACTGCCAATACATCCACAACATGCTGCTGTAAGTATGTAAGAAATACTGCTTCTGCACATATAACATATATGAATAACCTCCCACAAAGCAGGAAACACGGTACACAAAACAATACAAGCCAATATATGCATGAATATGAATATAAGAAAAAACTGCTGCATCAGTGGACATGCATGTATCCACACACTTAAAGATAAACAGACAAGAAAAGACAAGACACCCCCCACAAAGCAGATCTATTGCCAAGACATTTGTACTGCTGCTGCTCCGAAGAGCCACGTGAACCGCATGTATTACTATCTATGTGTGTCTGGGCTACCACGCTGTCCAGCTTAACGTTACTGGCCTACAACTATGCGAGCCTTGGCTACCATGCAGACTGGCTTAACTCTAATTAGACACGCACTATGTGTAATTGTTAATTAACAAAATGGATATACGTTGCAGTCTGATAGATAGCAATTACAAAATATTACTACTTACCTATAAGGCCCAAAATGGTTTAGCTCCTGCGTACGTACTAGTCTTCTACCACACTACAATCCATCACACTCCCTCAGTCACAAAATTCTGGACTTTTTGTAGTACCTGGATAACAAACTGCACTAAAGGAGGTATTTTTGCATTTGGTTCCCAAACTCTGGAATAGCCTTCCCAATAACGTTCGGGGTTCAGACACACCATACTGACCAGACAATATGGTTGTGTTTGTGGTGTGCTTACATAGTGCAGTGGTGATTGGATGATGTGAATTAGGTGCATGATCAGAAGTCACGTGAGTGTGAGCATTGATAGGGGGTGGAGCCTGGTGTGTCTGTGACAAGTTATATCTGATCAAATGCACATAATTTTTGCATTGTTTGAACAGCAGCTGCACTAATTATTTCTCCATTTGTTTCTCTGTTTGACATCCCATGGTAATTAGGAATTACACAAGATTCGGTCTGGATCAAAAACACCTGAGAAGATATGATGCCAACCCCTTAGAGGGCCTCAGATATCAGCCCTGATATTCATACAGCACTACCAAATTTGCTAATTTTGATTGCAACATATAACCATTACTGTTAATAATGTTTATCGTCTGTTTGATTGTGCCATTAACTGATTTTACCATACATCTCTGCCATATGTACATCAACTTGACATGGTCACCACTAGTAAACTATATAGTGAATTAGCTCAAGGGGGAAATATTAATAATTAATCATAACTCGTTATAATTAATTAGAATATTTGGATAATTCAACAGAATTATCTTGATAAAACAGAATTCACATTATAATCTATTTACCCATTCGTCCAGCAAACATTTCAGGGTAATTTCATATGTATTCAGAGAAAAAACTGTTTTCTTGGTCACAGAAAATAACTTTCTTATATACTAATGCATTAGAGCATGTAGCTTGATTCGGAAATCGTAAAGGGACATTAAATTTTGCAAAGCTGGGGAGGCTGCATGCAGCTCTATGTTAGCGCACTTAACGTAAAAATCTTGGCCTTTTACGACTCTTTGTCTGGGAGCATGGCATTTTGCATATGTAAATCAATAGAGTTTTAAGACAAAACTACTAAGGATTTTTAGGACACTAATATGTCGCACAAGTATCAACATCTGATACATACATCTTTTAGATAATAAAATACAAATCCAAAGAGACCAAACACGATATGTATGTGGTTGTACTACACCATAAAACATGCATAAAACAGTTATAAAAACCAAAAGACAAAATACCTGAACAGTCATAATATACACAATGATGTGTGGGGATATGTGTGTTCATTCACAGAAAGGTTTGTCTGTGAATAAACAGGGAAGAGTCAATTTCTATGGGTATAATGTCTCTCCTATGGAGAGAAAAAGTAAGAGTTGCAGAGTGCAGCTCCTTTACCACGGCATCGAGCTCGCTGCTGCTCAGGTGTTTCGTGGTTGAGTTGAGTTGATTTGTGTCCTAAAACTTGCCACTACAAGTTAGTGGTTCCCACCCACACACATACAGAGCGGTTTTCCCTGTCCTGGTCTCCTCGCCCGAGCACCGCTCCTGAGCGTCGCAGGGGGACACGGGGATTCGCCAACGTGGGAACCAGGTAGAAGGTAAGTGCTGCCCCGTGCAGCCAAACTTTATTATTCAAAAATATTGAACTAATCTCTGAATTTGTCTCTTCAGCCCTTCCCGAAAAGCCATCTTCAGCCATTGACCTGAATGCTGCGTACTCTCATGTCTTAAGTTTTACAATTGGGAATCAGACATGTCAGTGCGAGCTCTCCCTGGTTTGTCCCTGCTTCCCACATGCTTTCTTGAATGGGCCGGATGACACCAGTACCTTTGCGAGGTTCTAAAAGAAAAATCTCTCACGTTGAGCTCATGTCCTCCCGTGTGGTGTAAGAAAATCAGGTTTCTGGCGGGAGGACCGGCTCGGTGTCGGCTTGCTGCACCATTCCTCCTGGATCCGTGCACTATACTCCCTGTTGTTTCCATCAGTGTACTCTGGGTCCTCCTGGCCATGCAGTCCAGACTAGGCTGGAGTAGCCGCGCGGCTGTGCTCCGGTGGGAGTTCCTTCGCCTGCCGGTGGTGGCATCATGTCTCGAATAAATGGTTAAATAATTCTCATGGTTCATTTTCCCCTTACATATCTATAGCTAGAATAGATGTTGACGTCCATTTCCACTGGCATGCTTGCTTCCACACCCCCTCCCCTTCCCTCTGGGGACCCAGAGATAGAGGAAACTGCTCTTTTGTTGAGATTTTGGGTTTCGATGCACCTATATGTTTACCACCAACCGTGAGGCCAGTTGTGGGGAAAAACTAAACAAAAGATTCTCCACCCGGTCCCCCTCCTGAAGAGGAGCTCCATCAATCTCAGCGTTGCCTCTCTCAGGGTCTCTTGCTCTTACACTTGCCAGTAGTCCTAGTGGGGGCCTAGATGGGTGGGGCAGCCGCCCTGCAACGGCGCTACTGTGATGGCTGCACAGGAGAGGGGGAGGAGCCACATAGCATGAGGCCTGTGGTGTTGAATTTCTGGGTCATGACCATCCTCGTACAGGTCCTTCAGTGCCTTAGCTTGATGGACCTGTAACAACGCCATACCGTGTAAGGCAGAGCCAGCTTCTAAACAAGTCATACAGACACTGGCTATCAGAGCCAACAAGTGCCTACAGGCCCGGGAGGGGTGCAACGGATTGCCCCGTCAAGTGGAATCAGTGCCGGGACACAATTGCATCGGCACCACACGCTCCACCATTTTGAAAGCTCTTTGTTAGGAACAATGGCTGTATCCAAAATCACCCCCTATCATACACTTTCCTGCAGTAGGCCACTAAATCAGTTCACTTAAAGGAGTGAATGAAACCAAACAACACTGGATGTAAAAGAGCATCCTTAGGAAAAACAAGGAAGTGACCGTGCAAGTCTCGGGAGATTACAGTACATTGACCAATAGCGCCATCTGCTGTTTTGGAAGAGGAAGTTGCTCCATTGCATTTGTGAGAAAATCTGCCTGCACACATTTGTGAGAAAAAATACCTTTACCTCCTATTTTTCACACACACACACACACACACACACACACACACACACACACACACACACACACACACACACACATATTTATATTTGTTTAATTTTGGCACAAATGTCAGGGCATGTCAAAACTTATCCAGGCCCCCAAAACACCCCCAGACCCCAGAGGGTTAATGGTCTAGGAGAAGTTGAAAATAAAAGTAGGTTTTCTGAGTAATGCAAAAAAAAAAAAAAAGATGGCAAATAACATGCTCACAAAGCTGCTAAATGTTCTACTAACCATCAAACATTTTTCATTGTAAAATGATCATCTTTAAAGTGGATAAAGTGTGCTTCACTTCTAAACAGAGACTGACATTTCATATTTCATTCCTGTAATAAAGAGGGGACATTTGCCATTTTTATTTTGTTGTTCTTTTTTTTTTTTTTACACTCAAGGGAGATAGACACATTAAGATATTATTTTACATGCTGATTATGTTTTATGCAGGCATCCGTTTATAGCATGTTGGCATGCCTGTGATGTCATGTGACTTCCATTGCCAAGAAAAACAAATAAAGCCAAATCCAGGCTAGAGAGCTGTGAATGTGTGCAGGTGGAAACAGAACATTAAAGTGTCAGTTTTCAGTACAAAACAATAGAAAAATAACAAGAGAAATAAAATAATCAAACACTTTCTTTGAAAATAATACAAACTGAATGCTTAATTTACTGAAATCCTACTGAAATGTCACTTGCATAATTTGATAAAATAACCAAAATTAGGTCATTATAAATCCTGTTGTTTTTTAGTGTCAAGTGTATTATCATTTTTGCATGTATTTTGGCCATTCATGCAAGTCTCCAGGTGCTCTCTAGAAAGCACATACTTTCAGTAAAAGTTGTTGTTATTGTTCTCTTTTATAGATTTATAAAAGATACATTTCTCTTTTCTGTATAATATCAAAAGTATTTAAAAGAAGTTTATACTGACCTTGACCTGAAGTCATTGTTACTGTGTGGAATTTCCTGCGTCGTTTTGTTCAGGTGTTCTTTCTCTCTGAATGTCATGACAGAATGAAACTGCCAGAGCTTGTTGTGATAGTGAAAATGACTGCTGAAACAGTCACTATGATCACTGCCTCTCATGGAGCTCTCTGTGCTCTCTATAATCACACACACACACACACACACACACACACACACACACAAAAAATAGCCAAAGTCTTATGAAAATTGTATGTAATCTTGGATGTTTACACTCTCCAGGACTAGTTTTCCTTTGAATAAACACAACTGTTTACAAAAAACTTTTGTGTTACTAAATCTCTAAAGGCTAAATAATCAAAACTAGAGATGAACCAATACTGAATTTCTCTGCCGATACCAATACCCGATTATTTAGGATAATATCAGCCAATACAGATAGTTGATTTTCTTAAGGAAAAAGAAACCTTTATTTTCTTTATAAAGTTTCACTTTATTTTGATGGTCCCTTTAACACATTGTGTTAACTATAAGTAATACTGTACCTACATCTATGAACTTTCACTAGAGTGTTAGTAGCATATTAGTAGACTGGTAGGGTAAGGGTTAGATTAAGTTGATATGTACTTGCAAAGTTACTTCTAGTCAGTAGAATGTCTGTTGGGAGACATCACAATTATGAGTTATTAAGATATTAAGCGGACAGTCTACTAATACTCTAATGAGAGTTAGTCCCTGTTGAAAAAAAAAACAGCATATGCTGGTTAGGTAGGTTTTGATGCTGGTATGCTGGTTTAAGCTGGTCCTTTGCTGGTTTATGTTGGTCCTTTGCTGGTTTAAGCTGGTCCTTTGCTGGTTTATGCTGGTCCTTAGCTGGTTTAAGCTGGTCTTTTGCTGGTTTATGCTGGTCCTTAGCTGGTCATGTGCTGGTCCTGCACCAGCATAAACCAGCAAAGGACCAGCTTAAACCAGCAAAAACCAGCAAAAACCAGCATATCAGCATCAAAACCTACCTATTTTTCAGTAGTGTTGATAATGTAGGTGCAACAATAACAAATAATACTTTATACAACAACGAATAATACTGGTTGAATGTTAACCACTTCTTTATAGAATTATAAGTTAAAAAAAAGCTCCTCTTCGTTGTTGTTTTATAGCTAACTAATGAAGCAGATAATGTCTGAGGTAAAAGTCATGTTAAGTGACATACTGTTCACAATCTGTTTTATTGGCATCTTTCCATGGTTGAAACACTGATTGAGTGATTACATTAGACATGATGCATATTGCTTATGATGTATATTCATGTGTATTTTGGGCTGTAACTTCAGTGCTCCGCTCTGCTACATGAACTGAGGTGCAACAGTGATCTGTCGCGTCACATCTAAAAGTGTGACATGGAGTTGGAGGCGTGTGGATCCATCTGCAGCTCTTTGTTTATGTTGAGGAATGTTACAAACGCGGGGCATAAGACAATAACCATAAACCATAAGACAGGGAAGGGGTCAAGACAGGCAGCTGACATCACAGTCGGGCTGGCGGCTAGAATCAGAGTCCAATAAAGGGAAAATGCTCAGAAATGATCACCGTGGCAAATCAAGACTTCGCACTGAGAACAGGAAACAGGTCGTTTTTAAAGTGTGAGTGCGAGGGCAACAGAAAGTGAGATCAGTTCCAGGTATGAGGCACATGGGTATCAGAGTCTGTATTTAAGGTTAGTACTCTGGTGAAGGCTTCCTTTGGTGGTGCGAGAGAGGCAATGTTGGAGCCTTGTTTGTAACAAAAGCATCAAAACTGCATTCATTGTTTGTACTTTGTGAGTTGAATATACAGGATTCGAAAGCTGAAACTTTGTTTCTTATCATCACTGATAGCTGCACCAATACATCGGTACATCTCTAATCAAAACCTAGTGTTACATGACAAATTAAGACAGCAGCAATTTCAAGGAATTTGCAGTCATTTGCTGCAATCCAATTTAAAGGCTGCATCTTTCGAAGGCCTCATTCGAAGGGCTATTAGGGTGTGACAAAGGCTGTCCCAATTTGAAGACTCCTTCAACTGCAGCCTCAAAATGCACCCTTTGTTTCTCAGGAAATGAAGGCTACAACAGATGAATTCTTTTCAATGCAATTCAATGCACAGATTATAACAGGCTTTTTTTTTTTTAGATTTTATCATTTATACTACTTATTATGTACCTAATTGAGACTAATATTGAAGGGATAGTTCACTTTGAAATTAAATTTTGATATGTTTTAGCTTACCCCAAAGGCATCCGAGATGTAGGTGTCTTTGTTTCCGCAGTAGTTTCAATTTTGATATTTTTAGAAAACTAACAGTATTTATATCGTTTTTTACCTCTTGTAAACAACCATGTCCAAGTTGGAGGGCACGCGCTTCCTGGTGTGTGACCGCGCATTCTGGCTTAGTGATGCACCGGCACGACTCCCGGAAAGTGGCACGTCAATCATTGTTTACACAGAACAGAGATTGTAGGTAAGACAGCTAACAAAAATGGTACTAGTTTGTGCTCAACCGACGAAAAAGAAAAGAATTACGTATGCTCGCGCAAACCCATTCGGGAGTGGTGAGTTTTCACGCATTCCCAATTCATGAGCCTTCTCTCTTGAAGTTATGGTTGATTGCTCTTCGGCTGGATATCAACACACACATAAATGTACTAAAGTTGCGGAGGGTCTGCAGCGATCATTTTTCCCCTGATGATTTTATAATCATCATCAGCTGTGCCTATGGTGTTTTCACATCAAACTGAGGTATGTGAACAACGTCTTTGTATGTGTCCTTTCTATTTGCAAAGCTGGTATTACATGAAATGATCAATAAAATGTGGTTTTGATGTAGTAAAACCTATTTTTGGGGAAGTTACTTGCATTTCTAGAACTACTAAGATCACGGGCGCATCACTAAGCCAGAACGCGCGCTCACACACCAGGAAGCGCGTGCCCTCCAACTTGGACATGGTTGTTTACAAGAGGTAAAAATCTATATAAATACTGTTCGTTTTCTCACACAAACTGCTCGTTTCATGTCTTAGGCCATCAATGTTTACTTACAACGGGGAATTGTTTAATTTGGACTGTTTAATTTGAATCTGTGCATTTTCTTTTGTGAGGTGACCATAGGCATGCATTATATGACTGACAGACAAGAACGGTTGGACCTAAAAATATCAAAATTGAAACTACTGCGGAAACAAAGACACCTACATCTCGGATGCCCTTGAGGTAAGCTAAAACATATCAAAATTTAATTTCAAAGTGAACTATCCCTTTAAGAAGAACTACTAATTTCTGATAATTCAAATGCTGCTGCAAGATTGTTGGGAATTTCAAAGTTTCCAAAGTAGAGAGAGAGACAAAAAATGTTTACATAAAAGCATAACAAGTCCAAACTTGTTTTATAGCTTTTTCTTTTTTTTTTTGTGCATTATGATATACTTCTGTACCAAATTAGAATTAAAACCATGAGCTATAATATTAGTAATTTCTTACATTAACAACAGTACTCTGGCTCTTTTGCCCCAAGGCTGCCAAGCCTGGCTTGCCAAGCCAACATCAAAATTAGTTCACTAATTTTAGCTTCTAGTTTGTCAGTTGCTGTGTTTGCTGCATTTGATTTTTTTCAGCTGCTCCTCCTTCAGTCTGAGCTCGTCCGTCAGTTGCTGTGTCTGCTGCGTTTGATTTTTCAGCTGCTCCTCCTCCTGTTTGAGCTCGTCCGTCAGATGCTGTCTGCTGCGTTTGATTTTTCAGCTGCTTCTCCTTCAGTTTGAGTTCGTCCTTCAGTTGCTGTGTCTGCTGCGTTTGATTTTTCAGCTGCTCCTCCTTCAGTTTGAGCTCGTCCTTCAGATGCTGTGTCTGCTGCGTTTGATTTTTCAGCTGCTCCTCCTTCTGTTTGAGATCGCCTGTCAGTTGCTGTGTCTGCTGCGTTTGATTTTTCAGCTGCTCCTCCTTCTGTTTGAGATCGCGCGTCAGTTGCTGTGTCTGCTGCGTTTGATTTTTCAGCTGCTCTTCCTTCAGTCTGAGCTCGCCCGTCAGTTGCTGTGTCTGCTGCGTTTGATTTTTCAGCTGCTCCTCCTTCAGTTTGAGCTCGTCCTTCAGATGCTGTGTCTGCTGCGTCTGATTTTTCAGCTGCTCCTCCTTCTCTTTGAGATCGCCTGTCAGTTGCTGTGTCTGCTGCGTTTGATTTTTCAGCTGCTCCCTCTTCTGTTTGAGATCGCCCGTCAGTTGCTGTGTCTGCTGCGTTTGATTTTTCAGCTGCTCCTCCTTCAGTCTGAGCTCGCCCGTCAGTTGGTGTATCTGCTGCGTTTGATTTTTCAGCTGCTCCTCCTTCAGTTTGAGCTCGTCCGTCAGTTGGTGTATCTGCTGCGTTTGATTTTTCAGCTGCTCCTCCTTCAGTTTGAGCTCGCCCGTCAGTTGGTGTATCTGCTGCGTTTGATTTTTCAGCTGCTCCTCCTTCAGTCTGAGCTCGCCCGTCAGTTGGTGTATCTGCTGCGTTTGATTTTTCAGCTGCTCCTCCTTCAGTCTGAGCTCGCCCGTCAGTTGGTGTATCTGCTGCGTTTGATATTTCAGCTGCTCCTCCTTCAGTCTGAGCTCGCCCGTCAGTTGGTGTATCTGCTGCGTTTGATATTTCAGCTGCTCCTCCTTCAGTCTGAGCTCGCCCGTCAGTTGGTGTATCTGCTGCGTTTGATTTTTCAGCTGCTCCTCCTTCAGTCTGAGCTCGCCCGTCAGTTGGTGTATCTGCTGCGTTTGATTTTTCAGCTGCTCCTCCTTCAGTTTGAGCTTGTCCGTCAGTTGCTGTGTCTGCTGCATTTGATTTTTCAGCTGCTCCTCCTTCTGTTTGAGCTCATTTGTCAGTTGCTCATTCTGCAGTTTGAATTGCCATGTTGCTAGTAATATACCTCCAATTAATACAATAGCACACAGAACAAATGAAAACTTTGTCAGGTTCATTTTGTCCTTCCTTGTTAATTCTGTTTCAGTTGTTTTAAACATATCTAGTGTGTAATACCTCATTCCGTGTTCCATCATTATTCCATTGACCTTTTGAAGCAGTTTTGTAACTTGTTGTTGATTGTTTCTGTCTTCATTGTTGAATGAGTGATATCTGCCACCACAACTATCAACTATTTTTGGTAAATAGTGGCTTTTCTTGATGTACTCCTCCAAAGATTTCCCCTTCAGCAGATCAGTATGAGTAAACAGAATGATGGTGCGAAGCAAAGCCTCTTTTCCAAAGTTCTCCTGAATCCACTGCACTGAGTTCCTCTCCTCTTCTGTGAATCTCACTCCCACTTTGATCACCAGCAGGAACACATGAGGACCCGGAGCAGACATCTTTACACATCTCTCTGTTTCAGCTTTGACTTGCTCCTTTGTGATAGATGGATTGAATAGTCCTGGAGTATCAAATACAACAATGTTCTTTCCTTCCACACATCCTTCCTGTTTTTCACATATTTTACTGGTCTCTTTAAATGCATTTTTGCCCAGAATGGTGTTTCCTGTTGCACTTTTTCCTGCTCCAGTTTTACCCAGTAGAATAATCCTTAGATCACCTAAAATCAGACACAAACACACAGACAAATATTCAAAAATGTAATTTAATAATATAAAGATATTTTTAGTTAAATGACTAAAACAAAAGGAAAACAAATCTAATTATTTTAATTACATGATTTTATTTATCCTTATTTTATTTACACTGAGTTGACCTTTCTACTGTGATATCAATCATTAATATTCAAAACAAAAATGATTTTTAATGTTCATTTTACATCCATCATTTTATTCACGAGTTCGCACTTACAAAAAATCTTGTCCTTTCAGCTGTTAAGGTTGATTTTGCAGCTCAGTGCATTTGTTCACTGCGTCAGGCTGTTGTTGAAACTAAAAATAGCTTTCATTTATAGCATTAATTTTTAGTATAAAAGTCTTTACTGCTAACTCATAAAAACAGTTTCTTGTCACCACCATCATGAACGTCTCTAGGTTACGAATGTAACCATGGTTCAATGAGAAGGGAACGAGACACTGTGTCCTCTAGGAGAATCGCTATGGGGAACATCTCCTTCATGACCCGTGTCTGAAGCATACATAAAAAACTACAACAGTACCGGCCAGCGACACCCTATGATGTCACTGCTGGCGTGACTCGTCGCTGCTGGCGTGTCAATGCCGGAGCGACCACATAGATAAAAGGGTGCTGGTCAAACATTTGCTTCTGAAGCAAATGACGAAGGGAACCATGGTTACATTCGTAACCTAGAGATGTTTCCTTTCGAGGGAATATTGAACTGCATCCTCTAGGGGAATCGTTATGGGGAACGGGAATACCCATGCTGCCATGCTGAGGGGAGTGCAGGCTAACATAAGGTGAGCACTAAGTACCCAAAGACGTCTGCGGCTGTCAGTGACTTAATCCCCTCGGCCGAACCCTGAGCCACTTATCTGCAGGGGTACGGCTACTAGAAGCCTGACCAGAGGCAGGGCTCAAGCTTGGAATCAGAATGAGAGATACCTTTAGGGGATGAGTCAGACCCTAGGTAGTATCCAGGGTTTGCCTACAGTCCGGCATGACCTCAGTCAACTGGTCGGGTAGGCTATAGGAGAATCCAACAGAAGTGGAGAGTGGCCGGGGACTAACATCTCAATAAGGGGTACAAAGCTGAATGCGTGATGCCCACCATACAGGATTTTAGAAAGAACACAGATAACTAGTGCAGTGTTTCCCACAGGATTTTGTGATACCTGTGGCGGCAAGTGACGTCACATCTTAATTTGCATATTTATGATGTCATCGCATCAAGTTTGTGTTTAGACGACTCTGAGCATTTGTTCTACTCTATGAACGGTCACATACTGTAATACAAATAAATGCCCAATAAAGCTGTCAAAGCATGTTTTTTCTGTTGTCATGCATAAAACAAGTATTAATAATAAGCACAATCCATTATTAATACGTATCAACCAGGAATCACTGCCACTATTCCTTAAAATCTGATTTATATTCACATCTTATAAAATCAATATACATTTAACTTACACTAAAAAGTGACTATATGCAGTGGTTTTGGCTAGATTAATGTTTGGTTTCATTCGTCTGTGTCTGAGTAACAAACTATAAGCATATTAACTGGTGACAGGCACTTGGAAATGCTGTTTTGTATATGATTTATTGACGAGTCTGCTGCGTAAAGTGGCCGAACGCGGAAAGCGCTGCACTGGCCGCGGCGTTCAGCAAAGCCCTCCAGCTGAAAGCGCTGTTTCTCCGCCATTCACTACACAGAATAGACGTAGAGAGAGGCGATACTGCACCTGGAAAGTCAGACCTCACGATCGTAGTGTGTAGCAGTACTGGCTACATCTTCCAACTAAACAATAGCTAGGTTGTACAAAAAAGTTGCTAGGTTTGTCAGTATGTACCCATTATGGGAAAAAAATGACAAAAGGGTATGAAAGTTGCTAAATACTGTGCTGAAGTCACGCTTGCGTGTGTGAGACGCAGGAGATGGTGGGTATTTGTGGCAGTCGATGTTGATGTGGCGGCTCGCCACAAATAAATCAATGTATGGGAAACACTTGGTGAGCGTGATCGCCATTCTTACCGTTTCTTTAACTCCTGGTCCATCAGACGTCTTCTCTGTCAGTGTACATCTGTGATCGATGACGCAAGTACACAAAGATACTTTGTGTCCATCGTTTGCCTCAGCGCACTTCTTCTTCTTTATATGTTTTATGGCGGATGGTAAACCAGTTTCAGTCAGCGCGCTGCGTGCAACTCTTTACTTAAGCACGACTTCACACATTTTAAATAGTAAAATAAATTCTAATAAAAAAGAAAAAATCTATTTGTGGCGGTCAAACTGGATATTGTGGCGAGCCGCCACAAATAAATGAATGTATGGGAAACCCTGCTAGTGTGAGCTCTTACCACAATGTGGATTTTAGGTCATGCCCAAGCATAGTGGACACTCAGACGTTCAAAGAAGGAGGCTCTGAGAGCAAAGAACAAATCCCTCTATATTCTAGAGGAGATTCTTAGTCGTGCTTAGAGTGACCCTCCAGAGAGGGGAGCACTATAATGCTCTGTAGAGCACCGCCAAGGTGGATCACCCTGGGGCAGGAATTCTTTCCTCAGACAGGATGCTCGCCAGGGGACAGCATGCTTGTGAGGGGGACCCTCAAGCTGAGGGGAGCATATAGGCCGTAAGTTCCAACAAAGGCTACAACCTGGTAAACGTCAGAGCCATAAGGCACGGAGGACCTTCCCTAATATTAGAGAGGTATCATGCGATCCTTCAGAAGTGGCATGACCTCAAAGACCCCCGAGGAGGGGATCTGTTATGTGTCTGTAGATGTCAGTAGACACCAAAGGGGCAAAAGAGGGGCTTGATGGCAAAAGCTGCTTGTCAAATGGAGCTTTAAAAGACTGAGAGGTCTGTGTGACTTCCACAGAGCCGGGCAGCGGAAGGCGAACACATCGGTTGGCAGCAATCGGCCAACTAGTCCGATGAGGCCGGAAGCTCAGACAAAAGCAGCTGCAGGGTAGATACCTGTCTCTCACCCATTCTGCCCAAGGAAGGTGTGCTTAACGACCTCGCCTAGGCGAGGGAAGCACTACCAAAGGGGCGAGGCGCTACCATGCTTGGCTAGGCACAAGGGCTTGAAGGGAGTCTTGTGACCTGGGCTGATGATAGCGAAAAACTCCCAAGTCTAGATACCCTAGCAGGATGGGGTGATCTCTATATGTGCCAATATGATGACAGGAAGCCCATCGTGTGGCAGCAAGCGGCCAAAGATCCGATGGGGTCCTAGGGGAGTGAACAGCAGCCATGGGTAAGAGCCTGGCCCTCCGTAGAGAAAAGAATTACATATAAGCCCCAGAACGGCGTGCTACAAAACCCCTGCCTCAGCGATGGGAGGCAGGGGTTTCAGCGTTTTTTCAAGGGAAGCGCACTATCGGTGAGCCCCTAACCAGCCCTCCGAAGAGGGGGGTCTGCAGACCCTAGGTAGTATCTAGGGTTTGCCTAGACACCGGCATGTCCTTAGTCAAGCTGGTCAAGTAGGCTATCGGAATGTCCGACAGAGGTAGAGAGTGGCCCAAGGACCTGGGGCCTACATCTCAAATAAAGGGAACGAAGCTGAACGCATGATTCCTACCATATAGGATTTTAGAAAGAACACTGATAGCTACTGTGCGTTCTTACCACAATGTGGATTTATAGGTTGTGCCCACGCATAGTGGACACTCAGCCGTTCAATAAAGGAGGCTCTGAGAGCAAAGAACAAATCCCCCTATATTCTAGGGGAGGTTCTTAATCTTCAGGGAGCAGGCCTGTGCTCAAAGTGACCCTCTGGAGAGGGGAGCAGTACAATGCTCTGGTAGAGCACCGCCAGGATGGAATACCCTGGAGCAAAGAATTCTATCCTCAGAAAGAATGCTTGACAGGGGAAAGCATGCTCATGGGGGACCCTCAATCTTGAGGGGAGCAAGGTAGGCTGATGATAGCATCAGAAGACCAAGAGATCCGTGCAACTTCCATGCAGTCTGCATGGTGGAAGGTGAACTCAGATGAGGTAGGAAGTTCAGACAAAAGATAGCAGCTGCAGGGTAGATGCCTATCTCTCACAAAGAGAGGAGGATCTGATTGTTCTGCCCAAGGGTGGTGTGCTTAATAACCCTGCCTCGGCGAGGGAAGCACTACCAATGGGGCAAAGCACTACTAAGATCATCTAATGTTGAGAAACATGCAAGGGCTGAGAAGGGTCTGCGACCTGGGCTGCTGATATCAGGAGCTCTCGACGTTAAGCCCAGGTACCCTAGACGGGTGAGGCGACCTCTGTACATGCCAATGTGATGGCAGGAAGTACATCGGGTGGCAGCAAGTGGCCGATAATCAGATGGGGTCCTGAGGGAGTGATCAGCAGCCCTGGGTAAGAGCCTGTCCCTCCATGGAGGGGAGGAGTTACTAATGAGCCTTAGGACAGCGTACTACGGAACCCTGCCTCGGGGAGGGGAGCACAGCCAGATCCTGAGATGAACATCGATTTGAGAAGCGCGCTAGCACCTACAGTTTTGGAACAGAAGCTAGCCCCTGGCCAGCCCTCCGAGGAGACACCACGAGGGCGTCCTGGGCTGCTGAAGCAAGAGCTCCCAAGGTCAGAGCCCTTGGTACCCAATGTGATGGCAGGAAGCTCATCGGGCGGCAGCAAGCGGACGAAAATCCGATGAGGTCCTGAAGGAGCCTTCAGCAGCCATAGGGTAGGTACCTACAAGGGCAGCATGCTACAAAACCCTGCCCCGGAAAGGGGAGCACTGCCAGTAATGTTTATAAAATTATATTGAATTTGGGTGTCCACCATGACGCTCACTGTAAGAAGTACCGCAAGCAGAGTGATACGATTTCAAATTGTGAAACAGCTTCTGGAGTTCTTATATCACTCTAATATTGCACTCTTATCAGATTCAAGGACCAGAAAGAGCTGTATGAATATATATATATATATATATATATATATATATTAGGGCTGTCAAACGATTAATCGTGATTAATCGCATCCAAAATAAAAGTTTATGTTTACATACTATATGTCTATGTATATAAATACACACACATGCATGTATATATTAAGGAAAAATATTTTAGATTTATATCTAAAATATTTATATTTATTTATAATCTAAATTGTATACAGGTGTAAATATATATACATATATATATATATATATATGGTGTCAAAATTACCACGTTAATGCAGGCGATTATTTTTTTCATTTTAATGCGTTAAAAATATTTAACGCAATTAACACATAGGTGGAGCTAGGTTTGGCCACCCCACAGACTTCTCAGATGCACGCTCCAACTTTACTTCAGCACCACATGCAAGCGAGACAAAGAAGTGCAAAAACGGTACCAGTGATGAGGAGCTTAAGTAGAACATCCATGAACTGCAGTCAGAAGAGATGTTGTCAGGCCATATGGTGGTAAAAACAAATTTACCTGTCCTGTCAGCCACCATACCTTGCTCGTAGCACGCGCTCTTCAAGTGCATGCACAAATGTGCTGATGACACTTTATTAGCCGTGGCCTAATGGTTAGGGAGTCGGGCTTGCGACTGAAAGGTTGCAGGTTCAAGTCCCCGGTCCGGCAGGGATTGTTGGTGGGGTGAGTGATTAATCAGCGCTCTCTCCACCCTCAATACCACGACTGAAGTGAGACCCTTGAGCAAGGCACCGAACCCCCAAACTGCTCCCCGGGCGCCGCAGCGATAGCAATATGGCTGCCCACTGCTCCGGGTGTATGTTCACGGTGTGTGTGTGTGTGTGTTCACTACTGTGTGTGTGCACTTGGATGGGTTAAATGCAGAGCACAAATTCCGAGTATGGGTCACCATACTTGGCCACACGTCACGTCACTTTCACTTTCACTTTCACTTAGGCCTATATTAAAGTGCTGTGTTATATTCAAACCCAAATGAAATTGAGAGTAAGCAATGTAAGCAATTATGTCGTCAGTTAAAACATGAATTTACAAAAAAGGTGATTAGAGCTACCTTAAAACTGCATGCAAGTATTTACTATTTATAGGTCACATTTAAAGCTGTGTCAGATCTGCATCAAGTTAAGCAGCGGCAGCTTTCAAAGTAACAGCAGCCAAAATATCCTAATAATCAGCCACTGTAATGTCTGTTAATCAAAGAACAAAATTAAAAAGAAGAAATTAATAACTTCAATCAATAGTAGCTTAATCTTTATATGATTTAGAATTTTATAAAGTCTAATTTAGTGTTTGATAACTTCAAGCTATATTTTCTTGCTGAAGGGCACAGATAGCTAGCATATATGACAATTATTATAATGGGTTTATCTGAAAATTGTTTCAAGATCACTTAGATTAGAAGTTGTTGGGTTTTTTTCAAGTCTAATACATGTTAAAGTGATAGCTCTCAGTTATACTGTAAAGTCAAATGGTTATATTCAGTGGTTAAATATTAGGAAAACAAAATCATAGAGACATCAGTTGGTATCAATGATACTTGCATTCAGTCATAAAAACAAGATGGCATTAGACAGTTATTAAAAATATATGTTCTTTATGTTGTTTCTACATTAATTTGAAGCATGAATGTGAAATTATTGCAATATTAATGTATAATTAAAAACTTTAAAGTCAGGTATGATTAATTGCAATTCATTTCAGGAAACGTGATTAATTCTTTTCTTTTTTTTTTTTTTTTTGACTGACACCATTCTCATATGTGTGTGTGTGTGTGTGTGTGTATGAAGAGTGCAGATGCAAAACCAGCTAAAAGCCATCTCGGTCAAATATTAGATAATGATACTGAATAAATGCTCTCGACACATATTATACATCCATCAAATACTTTTACTTCAAACTTGCTAAAATCCCACCCTCAGCCCAATCAGAAGTACATAGAAACCTATATAATTTTTTTTATGTTGTCAACATTGAATTGAGAGTATTCTAAAAAATAATGTAATTTCCTATAGTTAAGTTTAACAAGTGCATACTTTTAGAAGCAAATTTTATCTGTTTAAGGGTGATTCTTAGACTACGGGCACTTTTATGTTCTTTGAACATAATTTTAAAAATAAATATAATTTTGGACAAATTCTTCATTCTTTGTCAAACTAACAATAAAAACACCTTAAAATTTACTGCCTTTCTATTATGATTTTTTCATACTTTTTAACCTCCTTATAAGTGTCAAAATCACTGTTTTCTTATCTGGTAACTATTAATGTACCTGAATTAAGCACTAGTAAAATAATTAAAATACTTTATATTATTTAATGTGACACCACTAACAATATCACTTTTTATAAAAAAATATAGTTGTCGCACAGTATTGGAGTAATTTCCACCACAACACTGAAATGTCCATTTAAAAAGTTTGTGTGAAAGATTGTTTAGCTAGTTTCTATGAAAATGTTTAGTGCCATCAGAGCACATGTTGGACATTGAGGGAATTTAAATTTCCATCAATAACAAATGAAGAAAAATCAAGGTAAATATCACTTGATCAGTTAATATATTTACAGATTTTCAATAACAGATTAACAATAATCCCCTAAGTGTCTTCTTTAAAATGAGACCACATTTAAGTCTGTACTCCCAATATTAAAATTTTTATGAGTTTTTTTTTTTTGACATGAATATTTTTGTCCACTATGAACCTCTGTGTAACTTTTTTCAGTTGAAGCACAAGAGTTGATGACTTTGTGAATTGTGAAGTGTAATGAGTTTAAGAATTTTTCAAATAAATATCTCTACTGTTTCCCTACAGACACATTAATTCATTGTCATTTCCACAAAACCCTGTCATTTCCATCACCACACACATTTTTAAAAAATATTTAAAAAGTTCTCATCACACATTACAAAATGTATCCACAGTTGATGAGATCATGCTTTACTTAATATAAAAAATCAAGTTATTTATTATCTAATAAGCTCTTACCCAAACCAATATTTATTTTCAGAGTGTGACAGGTGTACAGTTCAACATTTGGTCCTTAGGGCAGATCATTTATCTCACTGACAAGTGTATAATTATTGTACATTGTGAAACAAATGTTAAAACTAGTTACAAAAATGATATTAAATAATTCTTGAGTGGCATAAGTTATTTTATTTTTTAAATAACAGCTGTATATTGAGATGTGGTGGAAATGACATTTGTTCATTGTAGGTTGGAAATTTTTTTTTAAATATTAACAATTTATCTTGTAATCTAAGTTTGTCCTCTTACATACCTTAAAAGTAGACACATTATTTAAACTTATGAGACTGTGTTACATGACATTTTGATCAAGAAACACCCTTAAATGTTTAAATAAACTGACCTTTTCCTGGAGTCATTATTACTGTGGAATTTCCTGTGTTGTTTCACTCAGGTGTTCTCTCTCTGAAAGTCTTTCAAACACAATGAAACTGCCAAAGCTTCGTGTTGTGATAGTGAAAGTCCTTTAGTCACTATAATCATGTGACTGCCTCTCTCAGGTATTTGTGAACTCACAACTCCCACTTACCAGCACTGAGTAAAAGACATCTGATGTCTGATTTATGTATATAGTTAGTGCTTCTTTGAACCAAACTACAGTAGTTAACATTTGAAGTGAATTGAAAAAGTTAATCAAAGTTGTGCTAAGACAAGAACAGGTATTGTTTTGGTTTTAGGACAACTTTGATGAAAGGTTTTGATCCACTACAAATGTTGAATACTGTATACTTTATGTTTATTTGTCTATGTGGTGTTTTTATATGCTGTAAGACAAACCATGTGCCAATCCATTAGTCATTGCTGAGTATTTTCTCCTTAAAACTGTAGTCTACCAAAGGCTGACCCAGAATTGCGGTTTGAAAAAGCCCTTTTTTTGCTACGTCACAAAATTAAACAACCAATCACGTCAAGGGATCCTATTATTTGCATATCATGAACTGTGCTGCAAGCGTATATTTTTCTGTAGAGTTTTTGCTAGCTGTTCATATTTTTCAATATTTTCATGCCAGCATGTGCTGTAACTGCTTATTTATCGGTATTAAGAACTGAAAGTATTTATGCCATTATCCGTGTAACCAGAGCAAACAGATTATATTAACGTTACCTCATGAAATTAGCCATGAGTTCCCCTTTCAGTCGTTTACTACGACGTTACTTATGGGAGCACTGCGACCAATCCTCTCTGAGCTACAGAGAAAAGGCCAATGAATATTGGCGCGTGGATTGCGTCAGCCGCCACTCCCCCGTACATACGGTATATAAGATGGTGGGGCGCATACACTCATTCAGACTTCTGCTTCAGAGCCTCGCCTGTGAGCTGGAGAAAGACGATTCGTTTGGTGTTGTTGGAAGAAGATTGCTGGGGTTGCTGTGCCGCTGTGAGGACCATCGATTGCTGTTCCGCTGCTGGCCGCCGCTCCTGTGTGCCGTTGGCTGTGCATTTCAGCGAGCCCCGAGTGCTACGAGCCTCGGCTCTCCCTGAGCACTCCGGGAGTGCCCATAAATCTAAAAGAGCAATTTTCTAGCCGTTGAAAAGCATGTCGTCCGTGGCTGCTTTTCGACCGTGCATCTACGGATGTGGTAGTTTCCTGACATCTGTCGACGGCCATGATCGTTGCCTCTCGTGTTTGGGCCCAGAGGACGCTGAGGCAGGTTTTGTGGATGGCACATGCCCTCATGTGCCTTTCTTCCCGGAGTTGCATGAGGAGTTAACCAGGACCTGGCGGGCACCTAACACCTCGGGCGGGCATATCAGTACAAGGATCTGGTGCTTTGGTACCTCAGCCAACTGGGGCTTCGGGTCAACCGAGAGAAGAGCAAACTCTCCCCAGTGCAGAGTATCTCTTTTCTCAGGATGGAGTTGGATTCGGTCAACATGACAGCGCGCCTCTCACAGGAGTGTACTCGGTCGATGCTGAACTGTCTGAACCTTTTCAGGCACAAGACTGCGGTTCCTCTCAAATATTTTCAGAGGCTCCTGGGGCATATGGCAGCTGTCATGAGCGCGGTCTCTGTGGCTCCCTCCGATCGCCGTCAGCGGGAGTTATCGCCGGACTTTTAACGAACTCCACTACCCATAATCCCGTACCTGGGACTCGCTTCCTGTTCCGGGGCGCTTCCCGCCGGCGCGCTTTCTTCCGGTTTTAAAAGGGACGCCGAGCCGCGAGCTTTTCGCGAAGTTTTGATTTGCTCCGGCCATCATCACCAAGCGTTTCTCTGGATTGTATTCTCTGTTATCGACTCGGACTGTTTGACTCTCGTGTGACTATTTCTGCCTGCCTTTCTGACCCCTCGCCTGCCTTTTCGGATTGTTGTTTGGATTGCTAGTTGCCCCGACCTCTTTGCCTGGACCTGACCATTCTCTGCCCTGCCCCTGTCACACCCGATTGCCGTTGTCGACCCTTGCCAGTTTAACCTTGTTTGTTGTCTGTGAATAAACCGTTTGCTCATGGATCCACCGACTGCTGATTTAACATCACAGAAAACTTCGCCAACAACGGATCCAGCAACGGTGTTCCAGCTCACCTCAGAGCTGTCGGCTCAAGCTTCAGTGCTGGCGGTCCACCAGCATCAGCTCGACCGCCTCACGTCACTCACGGAGGAGCTAGTAAAGACCCTACAGGCTCTTCAACTGCCGTCACAGACCCAGCCGAGCTACATGCCTCCCGCCGTGGCACCCCCCGCTGCCGCCGCCGCCACTACACCAGCCGCGCCAACCACCACCAGCCCACGCCTCGCCTTCCCGGAGAAGTTTGACGGAACAACGACAAAATGTAAGGGCTTTTTGTTACAATGCTCCTTATTTGTTAACCAACAACCACAGCTATATCCCACTGACGATTCTCGTATAGCCTTTGTCTGTTCACTTCTCTCGGGGCGTGCGCTGGACTGGGCCACCGCTGTGTGGACCCACGATCGCCCTGCTTTTCCCTCCTTCTCTGCCTTTCTCCGTCGTTTCCAGGAGGTGTTCCAGCCCTCGTCTGCTGGTGGTGAAGCTGGTGAGCAGCTGATGGCCCTGCGCCAGGGAGCTAGTACCGCTGCGGACTATGCCCTTAGCTTCCGCACCCTTGCGGCCCAGAGCGGGTGGAACGATGAGCCCCTCAAGCTCCACTTCCGGAAGGGGCTCAATCCTGACTTGCAGGCGGAGCTGGCTTGCAGAGACGAGGGACTCAACCTGGATCAGTTCATCGAACTCTCCATTCGCCTGGATAACTTGATGCGCACCTGAAGGCCCCCACGCGCTCTCTCTACCTGGCCAACCTACACTCACACCGAACCTCAAGCGGAGCCCATGCAGATCGGAGCCACTCACCTCACCGTGGAAGAGAGAGAGAGGAGACTGAGGGAGAATCTCTGCCTGTACTGCGGCAAACCAGGGCACATTCGAGCGAACTGCCCGACTCGTCCACCTCGAAGGAATCCCTCGGTGAGTGAGTTTCCTAATCTTTGCTCTCGTTTGGAGATTCCCGTAGTTTTGTGTTGTGCTAAGAACAACATCAGAACCACTGCCCTGATTGACTCTGGGGCGGCTGGCAATTTTATTGACACCGCCTTCGCCCAGGCTCATAACTTACCCCTGTTTTCTTGTACTTCACATGTGGCAGTGGCAGCCCTCGACGGGCGGCCGCTAGGCTCCGGGCAGATTCTCCACACCACCCACGACCTCTCTCTCTCCATCGAACCCCAGCATCAGGAAACCATCCGGTTTTTCGTCATCTCGTCACCTCAGACCCCACTCATCCTAGGATTTCCCTGGCTACACCAACATGACCCAAGTATCTCCTGGACTCAACTCACCATCACACGCTGGTCTGCCTACTGCCAACAGAACTGTCTCCGCTACACCTCGACCGACACTTCAGCCACGGTCCCCGCCAGTGACATCCCAGGCCTACCCTCAGAGTACCGGGACCTCCAACTTGCTTTCAGTAAGACCCGGGCCTCACAACTTCCACCTCACCGATCAGGGGATTGTGCCATTGAACTCCTTCCGGGCGCCACTCTACCTAAAGGCCGCGTTTTTCCCCTCTCACAACCTGAGACTGACGCCATGAGGAATTATATCAAGGAGGAACTGGCTAAAGGCTTCATCCGGCCATCCACTTCACCTGCTTCAGCTGGGTTTTTCTTTGTGAAAAAGAAGGACGGCGGTTTGCGCCCCTGCATCGATTATAGAGGCCTCAACGACATCACCATAAAGTACAGGTACCCTCTCCCTCTCGTACCCGCAGCACTGGAACAGCTCCGTTCAGCCCGCTTCTTTACCAAACTGGATTTGCGTAATGCCTACAATCTGATCAGAATAAGGGAGGGTGACGAGTGGAAGACGGCCTTCTCCACCACCTCTGGCCACTACGAGTACCTCGTTATGCCCTTTGGCCTGTCCAACAGTCCCTCCTGTTTCCAGGCATTCGTTAACGAGATCTTCCAAGACATGCTCAACAGAGGGGTCATCATCTACATCGACGACATACTCATCTATTCGAACACCCGGGAGGAACACATCGAACACGTACGGTCAGTTCTCCAGCGCCTCATCCAACACCAATTGTACGCCAAAGCTGAGAAGTGTGAGTTTCACCAGACCCAGATCTCCTTCCTAGGCTATGTAATTACTCCAGAGGGCGTGGCGATGGACGAGAAGAAGGTGAATGCGGTTCTCAAATGGCCTCGTCCCACCACCCTAAAGGAGCTGCAGAGATTTCTCGGGTTCGCCAATTTTTATAGACGCTTTATACGAAACTACAGCACCGTAGCCTCTCCACTCACTGCTATGGTCAAGAGGGGCACCCACCGTCTTACCTGGTCCTCCACTGCTCTACAGGCCCTCGAGGAACTGAAACGGCGTTTCACCACAGCACCTATACTCCACCATCCCGACCCTGAGAGGGAATTTATTGTCGAGGTGGACGCCTCTAACACAGGAGTTGGAGCCGTGCTTTCGCAACGTCAAGGTGAACCTCCCAAAATGTTTCCCTGTGCCTTCTTGTCGCACAAGCTCAGTCCCGCCGAACGCAACTATGACGTCGGAAACCGGGAACTACTGGCCATCAAGATTGCTCTGGAAGAATGGCGTCACTGGCTGGAGGGAGCCAAACACCCCTTTACCGTACTCACTGACCACCGAAATCTAGAATACCTACGTTCCGCCAAACGTCTCAACCACCGTCAGGCCAGATGGGCTCTGTTTTTCACAAGGTTTAACTTCCAAGTCACCTACCGACCCGGCTCTCAGAATGTGAAGGCGGATGCTCTATCTCGCATAAACGAACAGCAACCTCCACAGTCCCCTCCAGATCAGATCCTACCCACCTCCGTCATTGTGTCTCCAGTGCTCTGGGATCTCACTACGGAGATAACAGAGGCTCAGATCCAGGAACCTCCTCCTGCAGAGTGTCCACCCGATCGTCGATATGTTCCCCAGTCCCTGCGTCACCGTCTCCTCACCCAGGTTCATTCACTACCCAGTTCTGGTCATCCAGGTATCACGGCCACCATCCATCTGCTTTCCGGTCATTACTGGTGGCCTTCTCTTCGCTCCGACACCATCCAATTTGTTAAAAACTGTCAGGCATGTAACATCTCCAAAGTCACTCATCAACTCCCCGCAGGTCTCCTCCACCCATTACCTACGCCGCAACGCCCCTGGTCACATATAGCTGTGGACTTCATTACAGACTTGCCTCCCTCACAGGGTCAGACCACTATCCTCTCTGTTGTCGACCGATTCTCCAAAGGATGCCGCTTAATTCCTCTCCCCAAGCTCCCCACTGCCATGGAAACCGCTGAGGCCCTTTGCAACAATGTTTTCCGGTTCTACGGGCTTCCCGAAGACATCGTCTCTGATCGAGGACCCCAGTTCACCTCTCGGGTATGGACCAACTTCTGCCGCCTTCTGGGCGTTAACATCAGCCTCACGTCAGGATACCATCCGGAATCCAACGGCCAGGTAGAGAGACTCAACCAGGAGTTGACCCGCTTCCTCCGTTCATACTGCCACCACAATCAAGAGGACTGGAACCGCTATCTCTTCTGGGCTGAGTATGCACAAAACTCCTTACGCAAACCATCCACTAACCTCACACCCTTCCAGTGCATTCTAGGCTTCCAACCTCCCCTCTTCCCATGGTCGGGCGAGCCCTCCGACCTCCCAGCGGTCAACTCCTGGTTCGAACGCAGCGAGGAGACTTGGAATGCGGCCCATGTTCATCTGCAAAGAGCCATTCGTCGCACCCGGGTCCAGGCTGACCGTCGTCGCAGACCCAACCCTCCCTACACCCCGGGACAGTGGGTGTGGCTATCCACCCAGAATCTACGCCTCCGTCTACCTTCCAAGAAGCTCAGTCCCAGGTACGTGGGTCCCTTCAAAATACTTCGACAGATAACACCTGTTTCTTTCCGTTTAGAATTACCTGCCCATTATCGCATCTCACCCACGTTTCATGTTTCCTTGCTCAAGCCCGCCGACGGACCGAGAGGAGGGGAGAACCTAGAGGGGACCGCCACGCAGGGAGCCGCCCCCATCCTGGTCGACGGCGAGGAGGTCTACCAGGTCCACACCATCCTGGACTCCCGACGCCGCAGGGGCCGCCTAGAGTATCTGGTAGACTGGGAGGGCTATGGCCCAGAGGAAAGATCTTGGGTCTCTGCGGAGGACATCCTAGACCCCTCACTCACCAACGACTTCCACCTCGCCCACCCAGATAGGCCAGCCCCGCGACGAAGGGGCAGGCCCCGGCGTCGGTTGCCTCCTCGCGCCAGGAGTCGCTCGCAGGGGGGGGGCTCTGTCATGAGCGCGGTCTCTGTGGCTCCCTCCGATCGCCGTCAGCGGGAGTTATCGCCGGACTTTTAACGAACTCCACTACCCATAATCCCGTACCTGGGACTCGCTTCCTGTTCCGGGGCGCTTCCCGCCGGCGCGCTTTCTTCCGGTTTTAAAAGGGACGCCGAGCCGCGAGCTTTTCGCGAAGTTTTGATTTGCTCCGGCCATCATCACCAAGCGTTTCTCTGGATTGTATTCTCTGTTATCGACTCGGACTGTTTGACTCTCGTGTGACTATTTCTGCCTGCCTTTCTGACCCCTCGCCTGCCTTTTCGGATTGTTGTTTGGATTGCTAGTTGCCCCGACCTCTTTGCCTGGACCTGACCATTCTCTGCCCTGCCCCTGTCACACCCGATTGCCGTTGTCGACCCTTGCCAGTTTAACCTTGTTTGTTGTCTGTGAATAAACCGTTTGCTCATGGATCCACCGACTGCTGATTTAACATCACAGCAGCAGCGGCCACGGTGGTTCCGCTTGGCCTTCTCCATATGAGACCGCTTCAGCCTTGGCTCTCCGACCGAGTCCCTCAATGTGGTCAGCTGCCATGACAGACTGTAATATATATATATATATATATATATATATATATATATACACACACACACACACACACACACGTGTAAATATAATAAATATATTAGAATAAAATAAACATTACCTTGTTATATTAGTGCTTTATAATTAACATATATTGACAACTATATACATATTTTAATATTAGATGTAATATTTGTAGCAAATATACCAATCAGACACACAATTATTTGTTATATTTTAACAAATCTTCTCTTAAACCAGCAAGCCAAGTTCTGGTTTCAACCCCCCACAGCAAATGGCACCCAGTCGCCATTACAACCACTGATTATGTCAGTTTTATGACCGAAAAGAATGAAGGGAGACCCTCTCCCCCAAACCTGACTGTATCTAAAACACACACACACACACACACACACACACACAGGCGCACATGGACATTTACATTCAAGCTAGAATAGTGTATTCCTGAGTTTGTGTGTAGGCTGTTCAAGCACAACGTCATATTAATGACAATACTGCTTGTACTAGAGCCCTTTTTGTGTCTAACCCTTGAGATACTGTACAATACCTGGCATGTTTAGTATCAACGTAATTCTCTTTCTGTTTCTGAACTGACGGTGTATAGTACATGACTGTAATGTGCAATGTATTCTTTCCATCACACTTTTGGGCAAAAGTTACACAATCTCACCAAACTATCAAGATGCATATCAGGCGGTCTGGTGACACAAAGGAACCTTTCCCTCCAAAAGACCCTCGCACTGTCATTCGCCAGTTCCCCAGAGGTGGGTGGCAACTTTTGAATTAACTTAAAAGTTGCCAGACCCACCCCCGGACAGTTCAGTTCCTTCCTACTAGGGACACAACTCTATGTTTCCCCTTCCGGGGAATAACCCCCGCCATGGGGACTCTTGGGGACTATTGAGGCGGGACTCTCTCTCTCTCTATTCTGGCAAATACAACCCTTTGTAACCATCCAATCAGCCGATCAATGGACCAATGAAGGCTCCAACTAAATGGAATCATCAGGACGACCTATGAGCTGACATCTGGACACTTGCGTAAGCACCACAGAAAAGAAACCAATGCAAGTAACCATTTAACTGTTAGATACGATAGCAAAGCTGTGCCCCTTGTGAGTCAAGGAGATTCAGGTTTTCTCTGATGGTTTGGTTGTGCTGATGTAAAAGTTTGCCAGTCTACTCTCTCTCTCTCTCCTGCTTTATGTGTTGTTTGTTAGTGTTCGTTATATGCTAGCTAGTGTTCATTTTCCCCTGTAATGTAATCAATAAACCCGCATTTTGTATTCACGTTTGAATCGTTGCTGTGTTCATTGCTCACAAATATCACGTGACTTAAACTGCTTTGATTTCGTTACAAAACTGATCCAGTCCTGTAATTTAGCCAATTACGATGGGAAAGATTAATTTTCAAGGCTAGGAAATTGATTTTTCTTAGCGTTAGAATAAAGGCGGCTAAACGCTCGCTGGTCGAGGGCATTAGTTCGGTTTATTATTGACTCGGCTGTATCAGGTAAGTGTATAAAGTATGTGTAATTGATGACCATTAATCATACATATTTTATTGTGCTTAAATTAATAACTTTCATTACATATTACATATAATTATATAACACTGTACATTACATAGTTATAATGTAATCATATATATGCAAACTCTCATGCCCTGTCCTTTTTTAATCCCCATAAATCATGAGCAGTGTCTCAGACCAAGCAGAATCTTTCAGTTTGTACAGGTCCCGTACACAACTGTTGACAGACATTGACATATTAGCATAGACCCCAGCCTGGACAGCAGAACAGCAGTAGCTGTAGCAACAAGCGATTGTAATCAATTTACCTAGTCTTTCTAAAATCTTTCTTTTTTTTTTAAATACACAATGAAAACAATTCTCACCTTGATAAAAATATCACCAAATGATATTCTCACCTGATACTTGAACTGTAATACAGACAACAGAGCTGCCACAGGACTTCCATCCAAAGTGCAATCAGATCATGGTGGAGAAAAAACACAAGTGGCATTGTTCATGAATCTTCTTCATGGTGTAGGGCACAGAAGCCACATCAAAGGGGAATCTGTGCACAATCAGAGGATCGAGCGTCTTTGGAGAGATGTTTTCATGCATGTTTTGCACAGTTTGTACAATGTATTCTACAGCTTTGAAGACACTGGCACCCTAGATCCTGAAAATGACATTCACAAGGTTTCTCTTCAGCTTGTATACTTACTTGAAATACAAAGTAGATTGAGCAGGTTTCATGCAGTGTGGAATCATCATCACCCTCTCAGATCTGGATAGATGGGATGCTGACAAACATTTTTGGTTATTGTACAACCAAAGTTTTAGAATATTTGTTAATTGTCTGCTGAGACATTATCTTTTGTCAGGTTGTTCAACTTCCATTCTGTTAAACGAACATTCATAAAAACCATGACCAATGGCCCTTAATGTAGTTTTGCATAGTATATGTATGTCATACTACAAAAATAAATCAACACCCTTTCAAAACTCATTATATAACATTACGACTAAAAAAAAACTTTTATTGTTCAAAAAAACACAGATTTGTGAGAATTACTGCAACTGAAGAAACCCAAAACACATCATCATTGTCATGTGGTGAATTTGGCGAATCATAAAGTGAAAGTGAAAGTGACGAGACGTGAGGCCAAGTATGGTGACCCATACTAGGAATTTGTGCTCTGCATTTAACCCATCCAAGTGCACGCACACACACACACACACACACACACAGTAGTGAACACACACACAGAGCAGTGGGCAGCCATTGCATTGCTGCGGCGCCCGGGGAGCAGTTGGGGGTTCGGTGCCTTGCTCAAGGGTCTCACCTCAGTCGTGGTATTGAGGATGGAGAGAGCGCTGGATATTCACTCCCCCCACCGTCAATCCCTGCCGGACCTGGGACTCGAACCTGCAACCTTTCAGTCACAAGTCCGACTCCCTAACACCTTTTTTAGGTGAAAAACAGATGATGTGTCGTCATCAGAGCTTCTGCAATTGCTCTGGAGAAACTATGCTGAATGACTTAGCCAGCTGCTCTCAAAACACTCTTGTGGTACTTTGATGATATTTGTCACACAAACCAATGAACCAACACACATGAACCAACTTATAATGATGTGAATTACCATACTTCAAACATATTTCAGGTTTATTTATTTATTAGCTTGTTAATCCTAACACCAAGAAATGACTGCAGTGACATGAGAGAACAAGAGCACATAAAAAAAATACACAATAGCTACATAAAAATGAAATTACTTCCACTAAATTTGTAATGGCATACTGCCCATACCACTCTCGTCCCTAAATAGTAAATAGTTCAAGTAGTATGGATTGTATTAAGTAATAGTTATTTAGAGCTCTGCCTTACTATTCAAATATGTAGCTGTTATCAAGAAATATCAGACTTTAAAGGGATAGTTGACCCAAAAATAACATTCTGTTCTCATTTACTTACCCCTAAGTTGCCTGTATGCATTTCTTTCTTCTGCTGAACACAACAAATTATATACATACTACTGAAGTCAATAGGGACCTGGGGTCTGGTTACCCATTATTCAAAATATCATCTTTTGTGTTCATCAAAAGAAAGAAACGCAAACAGGTCTGGAACAAGGGTGAGTAAATGACAGAATTTTAATTTTTGGGTAAACTCTTCCTTTAATGGTGCAATACTGACCAATAATAATGGACTCTTCTTCATGTAATCATATATCATTCTTACCGTTCAAGTGAACCATGGAGTCTGTTCACAACTTTGAACAGTAGGATGTTTTGTTAAAGCAGATCTTTGTCTTTTACACATTTTAAAGCTCAAAGGAATTCTGCATTTGCCAAGTATTCGCTCAGAATTTCTGTTGCCTCACATAACTCCTCCATGGTTGTATCATGCGAAATCTGGGGAAAAAATCCATACACACATTTTTTTAATCCATTACTATGGAAATAGTGATATTTTAAATAAAATTTAAACATTTTTGTAAAATAGTTTGCAGTTTAATGTATACATATTTTTATCAATATACAAAAATTACCTTTTTGATTTTAGCTTGCAAGTCCAAGTCATTCACATCTTCAGTGGTGGGTGAGACTTGTCCATTACTGATGCATTCAAATAAAGTAGACGAAAAGAATCCTGGAGATGGTCCCCTTGAACCATGGTGACAGCTATAGCTTTTTCAACAAGATGGTATCTGTCTTCTCTGATGGCTGATGTGGAAAATTGACAATTATTATAACCGTGTGAAAAAGTGGATAAACCACAACAGGTTACAACCAGCTAAAAATCTTTTCTTTAGCTCTCCTTTATCTTTGTTCAAAATTTACTTAAAAAGATATGAATTGGTGTCTCTAAGTTATTGAAATACATTTTTGTGTGATTGACAAAGATCAAATGAAAGGGTGCACCAACTCAGTCAAGAGCAAGATTTTTCCATCCATCTGGGCCTGAAAGCATTGCATATTTTTCAATTACTTCCATGAGCAAACTAAGGAACTCTCTCCTTGGGCCTCCCAAATCTACAGCCTCTTCAAAGTTTCCACATTCATCAGAAAATCTGACAGAAATTCTCCTAAAGGGATTATAGGATTTTCATCCAAATGTTGATTGAATAAAATTATTAATGTTGAATTGGCAGCTTACGTTGTAGTTTATTTTTTGCCCAAGCTCCAAAAGTATCTCCTCCTGACAATGTTATCACACAGCAGTCAGCCATTAATTAAACAACTAATCAAAATAAAGTTTTCAAATCCAACTAGAAGGCCACATAAAATTACACAAAGAATCGGTTTCAAAATATAATATCTACTTACATGACTTCAGTACCATCTTGCTGTTCTTGCTCATCTGACTCAGGTAAATCATTTTCTGGCATTATGTTAACGTGTATATTTACAGGTGTATATTTCTAGCCCAGGATCCATTATTTCTGAGGCAGTTTCACTGTGAATCGAGTACACCACTTCTTGAGAACCAGAATATGTGACTTCTAAGTCAACCTCACTGTGAATTTCATGTAAAATCTCAGATTCCATTATTTCAAGGTCATCTTGAACCTCACTAGCCTCAAATTTTTCTGGACCTGGCAAAATATTTTTTGGGGATTTTGCTGGTGGAAGATGGCCTGAAAAAATAAATATAATTACATTGGCATTTATGGACGATGCATTTCTTCTTTTTTTTTATTCCCTTGGAAAGACGTTATATGTTATATGTACCATGTTATAGGTCTGAAAAGCCTTCATACTTTCAATGAAAATATTATGGTAACTAATTTAAGACAAAAACTGTTAGCATTTCCAAAAGTTCTGAAAAAAGGTATGTCATCAAGTCTGAGTAATATAAATTATCACATACGAATTTATTTACCTGTACATCCTCCATGTCCATCCATCGAACATGATGTTCAATGGGGAAGTCAAGTAATGATCCAATAGAGTCCCAGGAACTGTGCTGGATATTGAAACTGCTGATGTAGCTTCCCTTATATAGAAATACTCTGTGGCTGATGAATGTGTTCCCACAAAGTCAAACAGGACCTAAAATACATTTAAAAACTACATTTTATGCAGAAAATGATAAGTGTACTACATTTAAAGGGTTACTTCAACCCAAAATGAAAATGTTGTCATTAATCACTTACCCCCATCTCATTCCAAACCCGTAAAAGGTTTGATCGTTTTCGGAACACAATTTAAGATATTTTGGATGAAAACCAGTAGCTTTTTGTAGTGTTGGGTTCGAGTCCACCTAAGTCGAGTCCAAGTCGAGTCCGAGTCCTTGACCAGTCGAGTCCGAGATGAGTCCGAGTCCAAAATGAGCCAAGTCCGACTCAAGTCCGAGTCCCAAAGGGCCGAGTCCGAGTCGAGTCCGAGTCCAATGAAACACTACTGTTTTTCGGTATCTTAACATTGTTTTAACCTTTATAACTAGAAATAAGGCATGTAACTGAAGTTATGGGTGACTTGGTTTATGTATTGTGACATCTTTCAGAGAGAATGTGAAAAATTAAAGGGTGGGGCTGGGGGCTGGGTAGGTAGCTTGGTGAATGGGACCTAAAGAGCAGAAAATGCACCTCATATCTCTGATCATGACTGTGTGTTTTGGGTTTTATATGATGAATGGTTAGGCCATAGACAGAGTAGATGGCATTTTACATTTTTTTTCCTTGGATGAAAATGAGGCCTACTTTCTTTCCATAACTCACAACTGTTTATTTATATTTGTAAAACTGTTATACATTTTAATGCATTTATAGTTAATAAAGTTTGTTATGTAAGGAATATCAATTTGGTGTTTGCAAACAATGATGAAGATTTTGTGGGCGGAGCTTATCTGACAGTTATCAAGTAGAAGTCTATGAAAGTCATGGAATAAAATAGGGCTGCTCGATTATGGCAAAAAACATAATCAGGATTATTTTGGTCAGTATTGTAATCAGGACTATTTAATACGATTATGAGTGGGTTCAGAACTTTATTTGATTGATTAGAGCCCTGCATTTCAGTCCCTTTTTTACGCCTCAAGGACCGGGCTTAGTCACGCAATAGTTCAGATGCGGGCCGGGCATCGCTGTTTTAGTCTTCTCCTTATTTTTATATTTTCCATTAATTAGACATCCATCAATTATGGTGATAAAAAAAAAATTGGCATTTTAATAGTCAGACTTTCGCTTCCTCTTTCGGGAGCGGCTCGGAAGGCGTTTTGTGCCTCAGACAGCCGCAGTGCCTTCAGTGCAGCTTCGCATTCAATAGGCTGAAACTTGCCACAAAGCACCGGCAAAAATAAATAACAATGAATGTGTCGGAGGGAAATAGTAAGGAGATTTTTAAAATTATTTATGAATAAACTAGTGTATTCTGAATCAGTGTCGCAAAGATCCTGACTCAAAAACTCCTCTTTGACCGCCTTTAGAGAGAAATAAGTCTTTCCGGATTAGCTACATTATTAAAACGTTTTTGTTTTTGATTTGGTTTATTTTGTTAAGCAATAATTTAAAGCTTTCTATATATGTATTTATCACGTCTATCATGTACAATTTTTAATTGTTTCCACTGGAAAAAATGCAAGCAATGGCGCTGGCGCCTCCACTATGGCTTTAGCTTCCACTCTCCGCATAAACGGATTTATATCTATAGATTTTATTTTAGTCAAGTCGTGATGATTTCAGAAGGCAAATTGTTTAAACAGAATATGAAGAGTCTTCCGTTGGCGGCTGTTTGTACTTAAAAAAAAAAACAAAACAAAACAAAAACTTATATTTAACAAAAAAAAAAAAAAATCCTCACAACAACTTTTCAAATTAACTTGATTTAAAAAAAAAACGAAACAAAATGCCTAATCACATTTTCCGTTATACAAAACTGAATTGTTTAAATAGCTGTCCGTGTTCTGTTCTGAATGCATACACAGAACAGCGCAAATTCTCTTTTCGTCCCATTTTATGCAAGTCACCTTACATGATTTTACTGATTTGAACGTGAAATTAGGCTTTTATTGAGGAGCAAAAGCGCATAAAAGGGGGCGGAATCGGTAGCAATAATGGCTTATCTCGATTATGGTATTTTCAGAATCGTTAGAATCCGAAATCGGAATTTAATTTCGATTAATTGCACAGCCCTAAAAGAATAGATAAAAAAAAAGTACATTTGAGTTTGTATTTCAATATTTTGAATTTATTTTCGCAGTTCCGAGATTATCTCACAATTTTGCTAAGAAAAATCAACGTGCAATTTTCTTTTATTTCTCCTCGGCTTAAATCATTAAAACATCGAGTTTATATCCCACAGTTCTGCCTTTTTTCCACTCAGAAATGACAAACTTTTATATTGTTCAGTTAAATTGAGATATAAAGTCCGAAATACGACGAAAACTTGCATTTGCGAGGGGGAAAAAAAAATCTGAATTGTGAGATAAAATAGATAGGCCTAAATGTAAAATGTTATAGGATATAATAGTTCATGCTGCAGGGCTAATAAAATACGTTCCCTATGAACTGCATATGTGAAAATTATGTAGACCTATTGTTTACATCAAATTTATGTTTTAAAAGCAAATTCATCCATTAATCTGTCCGTTTAAGCGTCTGCGTTCAGCTTCAAACGGCGTCTTTGATGACAGTATTCTATATATATGTATATATATATATTTTTTTTTTTTTTTGCATTCCGATTCTGACCGGCTTTTACTTACTGGCAAGACTTAAAAACAATAAAGAATACTGAATGTCACATTTGTAATAATGCATGAGTCAATTACATTTCCGTATACTGTCCCTGGACTCGGTTGGACTCTGCAATATTTTCCGAGTCCGAAAGGCCGAAAGTCCGAGTCCATTAAAAATTGTACTCGAGACCGGACTCGAGTCCGAGTACAAGTCCGAGTACCCCAACTCTAGCTTTTTGACTGTCCCACTGACTGCCAAATAAACAACACTGTCAAGGTCTAGAAACATATGAAAGACATTGTCAAAATAGTCCCATCTGCTATCTGTGGTTCAACCATAATTTTACAAAGCTACGAGAATACTTTTTGTATGCAAAGAAAACAAAAATAATGACTTTAGTCAACAATTCGTCTCCTCTATGTCACTGTAGCACCATTTTGGAAAGTATCCACTGGACGTAAACAGCGTACGCTCTTTTGTGTCAGGCACAACACACAGATATGTTTTCTGTGTATTTACACTTTGATTCGAACAAAAACAGTGTATCCATGTGTCACAGCTGACAGTGACGTAGAGGAGACTAATTGTTGAATAAAGTCATTATTTTTGTTTTCTTTGCATACAAAAAGTATTCTCGCAGCTTTGTAAAATTATGGTTGAATCCCTGATGGCAGATGGACTATTTTGACAACGTCTTTCATACGTTTCTGGGCCTTGACAGTGTTGTTTACTTGACAGTCAATGGGACAGTCTAAAAGCTACCGGAGCTAAGTGCCTCTCTTCATATTGAGATTATTCCTCCGATCCGGCCAATAGGTGAATAGGCATCTATCAATACTATTTTGACTTAAATTTTACACATGGAAACACTTGTAAAGAATGTTAAAAGACATACCTTTTCCTGGTCTTGTTGTCGCCTTATAGCTCTCCACTCCTTCAAAGACATTTCATACAGTATAATTCATAAAATCATAATATTTGTGCAGCAATGTCAATTTACTTAAATCATCTTTCTCTTTAAATTTGTGCTTTGTTAAAAAGGTTTAAAAATTTGGTTTTCAGAATTGCCATGCAACTATGAGAACAAGCTTTTCAGGCCATGCACAGCAAAATTGCCATAGCAATGTTATTCATTTTCAAATTCATCTGAGTACATGAAATAGCTACTGAAATTAAATATACCTCTAAATGGTTTGTTGTTTCAGGTTCAGGTTCAGGATTGGTTGACTCAGAGCCAAGTTGCTTGTCTGTAGAGGCATAAAAAAACCTCAGTGAATATAAATACACATTTTGACACTCTTTAACTACAGTGAAACTACTCATTAATCACATGATAAAAATTAAGGATGTATATTTCTTGGAAGCATAACTTTTAAGAAGCATAAATAAAGTGTTTTATTAAAGAACTGTAATAATAAGAACTAAAACATGGCAACCACATGGTGTTGATTTCTAGTGGTGGATGTCGTGGGTATTGTGGTTGTTTGGCTGGTGTGCTGTGTAGCTGCACAATTTGGCCCAAAAATCTTGTTTTTACTAAAACTAAACATTAAAAACTATTTAAGAACAAATATAGCTCCAAGAAAAAAAAAAAAAAAAGGACACTGGAGAAAATGTATGGATTCGGATTCAAATTTCTTTAAAGGGAACTATTATTTTTCCTATTTTTAATCGAAATAGGGTGAGCACACAATTGAAGTAATTTGTTTAATTTATACTCGTAGCCAGAGGGCGCCCTCGGTGCAAAAACTCCACAATCTTCTTTAAGCAATCGTGGGTATTTTTAGAAGAATAAAATGTGTTTAAAATGCTGTTATTCCACATAGCTTTTTATCAAAGTATAGAATAATATAAAGTGGCATAATTTCTGCTTCATTTTGTGATATGAAACCATGTCAGATCACAAAAGGAAGTCATTTCAAATGCTCGACTGATGTTATGAAGTGAATATGGAGGAAAAACGTGTCAGTATACTTTTGTTGGACAATCTTTCCTTGTGTAACCGATTAGCAAGGTAGGCTAACATACAAAGCCAGTGAGCCCTACTTAACAATCAAATTAATTCCGCATAATAATACATTGTGGACTCTGATTGGACGATTGAGAGGTACTCATGTTTATGTAATGATCTGTTTAAATGAAGATATCTCCAAATACATTCTCACTAGTTCTTTATGAGGTTGAAGATATCTTCAAATGAACAGGGAGTGGTAGTTATTCTGTTTTTGATATCATCTTTTAATTGCTGACAAGTAATTATTGCAATAGTGACTAGTATCTATTTAAATATTACTAGTCAGCATTCATTAGATACTAGTACTTATTTTTTAGATACTAGTAGGTTTTCATTAGGTACTTGTACTTATTTACTAGACACTAGTATCTTTTGTAATTACTACTAACAATTCTTATCTTACTAGTCAGATCTGCTTTTTTACTTGTGTTATGTTATGACTAGTCTAAATGGCTACAGTAGAGTTCAATTAAAAAAATTACTAGTAAAATAAAAAATCTTACTAGTAACATTTCAAATAAGTACTAGTATATAATAAATTTGTACTATTATCTATTGAATAAGTGCTAGTATCTATATAATAGGTATTAGTGTCTGATGAATGAGTACTCTAATAAATAAGCACTAGTAGCTAATAAGTACTAGTATCAAAAAATAAGCACTAGTACCTAATGATTAACTACTAGTACATAAAAATTATGTACTAGTCACAACTGGAATATATACTAGTCGAAACTGAGTAGTTGATATCTAAGTGAGAGATCCACATAGAAGTCAATGGCAAAAAAATGATTTTTGTTACTAGTATTTGAAGAGTTTCGTTGCAAAACGAGATATATCCATTTTGAGAAATGTTGGTTATTTGACATTATTATTTAAGACATCAACAGTAAAGTTCATTCACAATTTTTGTACATTAAACTATTACTTGAGCTCAGTGAAGGACAGGGACACAATATTTTTCAAATCCAGGATATTTTTTATTTAATTTTATGTCCATAAATAGTTCATAAATAAGTCAAAAACCATGCCAAAATGCAACATATTTATCTTAACATTGTCAAACATCTTAAATTGGTTAAAAAAACAATACATCATAAATATATGGAATAGTATATACAAAGATTGATTAATAATAATAAGATTCTGAGTTAGTTTTGGCCAGAACATACACAATATTCAGCTTTCTCCAATTTCCATGACTGCTATGCAAGTCAACTGTTCCTGCTCAGGCTGGCTCTCTTCTCTCCACTTTCCCTAATTGCAAATTTAGGTTTTAGCATTCATATTTTCATACTTTCATACTTTTATGGATCAAACTGTATCAACGTGTCCCATACAGACGTGACGCGATAAAAGGTATCTTTTCCATTAGTTTTTATGCTAATCACGCGCGCAGTGACAAGCGAAAGCATTCTATTGTCGAAATGGTTTCTATTTTCTGCGATGTCGCGGCTGGAACAACATACAAACTGATAATGATAATCTCAGGTAATGATTGCGTGCTTTATCAGTTGTTAAAATGGTCAAATGTAAGTTTGAATACTTATAGCCATACTGAAAGCAACAACAGATAGTTTACATCAGCTCTTGAAAATAAATTAAAGCAAACATGTAGGCTACATTAAAACTGCGCACTCAATGCGGACCTGCAAGTGTTTTCCATGACAAAGAAGGTATCAGTCACTCAGTATGCAGTTTTAATAATGTTAAAACAGTTTAATATTTACGAATTAGATTATAAACTTGTCAATTTCGTTGGGAGTGCAGTGTGCTTTTCGCTTTAAAATGGCATTGAATGGATTCTGTCGCATTGCGTTGTTGCATCGCGTCTGGTTAGGAGTGTGAGGCTTTATTTGTAAGATATTGTTGTCGTTTTTGTGAAATGATTTAAATCAGTAATCAATAATAATCATTACTCTTTCCACTCGCGCGCCTCCTCTGACATTCTCTTTTGAACAGGCAGCATCTGGTGAGCGGGAGACAGAGCGGGCGCGGGCGCATCGGGCGCAATCATCAAACATATTTCAAAGCAAGCCGGCACCACGGTCCTGACCGTTTATCGCGTGGCGCTGCTCGCGTCTGATGGATACACAGTGTCAGACTAATGTCACTGTATTTGAATTCTTATGCCACATTATTTGACATTAGCGCGGGCCAAATAATTTTCTCTCACGGGCAGGATGTGGCCCGCGGGCCGCCTATTGAGGAACCCTGGGCTACATCTTCATCTGACAGTTTGTCGGCATGACACAGACCAACATTACTCGCACGATGACCACAGTTAATCTTCAGATGTTTTCCCTCCCCTGAATGCCTTGCCCGTTTGGTCTTCTCCCTTTGATGATTTTCTTTAGATGCCTTCCTCTTTCTCCCAACAACAGCTGGAATGACCGGCTCCAATCTGTCATCGAAATCCATGACTAGCTTGACTCTGAAGCTTTGATTCTCTGACTGACAGACAGCTGTTGATCAGTGACGTAGCCTACGTGACTGACAGCTCGCCTACAGTATAAACAATTAAATGGTATACGTTTTTTAGTTAGCCTATTGAATCCTCTTTTTAAAAATACATGTTTTTTGTTTTGATATTATCGTTAAATCAATGAGCAAACTCGGAGCACTTCACCGGCATTGACTCTCTTCCCAGGGGATGCTGAGCTCGCGCAGCATCCTGAACGTTCTATAACCGTTATATCGCACTTTGTAAAGAAACTGGTCTGGTGGATATCGCGTTTTGTGAAAAAATACATTTTATAGTAGGCCTAAAATGTACATTCTTAAATTTTATTAATGGCAGCAATTCACACATAGATTAAGGTACATCTGAACAGTGATTTCCAATAATAAAATCCAAATGTCAAAAAATGGCGTTTATCGCGTTTTGCAACCAAACTCTTCATTTACAGAATAGTTACTAGTCACTGTTGAAATAAGTACTAGTATCTAATTAATAAGTACTAGTATCTAATAAATATGTTTATCTATTAATTAATACTAGTATCTAATGAATAAGTAGTACTATCTAATGAATAAGTACTAGTCACTACTGGAATGAGTACTAGTATCTAATGAATAAGTATTAGTATCTAATGAATCAGTACTAGTACTTAATGGAAAAGATACTAGTATCTAAAAAATAAGTACTAGTAGCATGAAAATAGATACTAGTACGGCTTATAGATTAAATGTAAAAACTGCTTGCCATACGCTGCAAGCGGCTCGGACGTCCTCAAGTGAGTTTGGGGAATGAGGGGAACAAAGCAGTAGGTCCGCCTGCCCTGACCAGTGTTGCCAAGTCCACAGTTTTCCCGCGGAATTGGGCTACTTTCATTCTGTTGCCGCGGGTTGTTTTTCATGTCCGTGGGTTGAAGCGACCCCAATAATGTAATATTTAGCCCCTGGAATGCTAATTTTACCAGGGGAACCCCTCCACAAAATGTGTATTTTACCCTCTGGAATGCAATTTTTACCGGGGGACCCCCCTCAAAATGCAATTGGGCTACTTTTGGGCTAGTTTTGAGTAGCAATTGGGCGGGTTTTGTTGGCAACCCTGGCCCTGACCGAGCGCTTTCTCTCAGCTGCATATCTCACCTCTTCCAGCACGGCCTCGGCCTCCTCCTCCTCCTCGTTTTTCCCTGGGTAACGAATCCTCATCTCCCTGAGCGCAGCTAGCATCTGCTGCATCAGCTAGGCCTCTTGCTCTTTACTCAGTGGGGTCTCCCCCTGCACCCGCACATGCAAAGAACCAACACAATAAAGATGAAATGAGTGGGACATCTTTCCTCTGCAGTCATCAGGTTTGTTTCAGCCATTGCAGCAGTGCGCTCATATGGTGCCTGACTGCTCATTTTGAGAAAAAAAAAACAGTGATCTTCACTTTTTGAAATAAGCTTTCATAAACTGTGCAAAAGTTTTAAAATTATATTATATAGTCTACAGAGGCATATGAGAGTCTGAGTGCCTATAGGAGGGGTCTCAAGAACATGTCAAAGTCATTTCATCCCAAAATAAAAGAAAGAATAAGAAAAGATTTCATGTCAATTAACCATATTTCCCCTCATATTTTCATCTCAGTAATGCAAAACATTTACTTATTTAAAGTATATATTTAAAGTATGTTTTATTTGTTATTGTTTATATATATATATATATTTATATATAGCAAAAGAGTTTTAAACAGTGTGCTTTTGCTCCACAACAGCTTTTTAGCTTTTTTTATATTAATTTTAATAAGATGAGTTGGAGTGGCTAGTCTAGGGAAAAGCAGCCAGGTATCCAACTCCGTCAATAATGTTAGACAATCATTCCAGAATGTTCCTTATGTAGCTAGCTGCATTTTTTTTTTTTTTTTTTTTTTAAGTTTTGATTGTTTTTATTATTCTTAAAGGTGGCTTTATATACTGAGCAAAAACTGAATGTGTATGGGGTCTTATCACAGTTCCATAAACATAGCACAAAATCCAAGTATTAGAAAAGTTTTGAGGAAAGAGCACAAATCCTAATTAAACACATCCTCGGATTGGTTAGATTAAACAGGATTTATGGAAGACGTGTGTGTCGCGTTCTTTAACATTCTGCCTGGAAACAAAAATGCTGTGGCACCAAGCGCCCTCACAAAAGAAGAAAGCCATCATATTTACAAGTGTGACGATGAACACCTATTAGGATCAACTAAACACTGGATTTTCAGAAGTATGTGAAGTTTGCGGCATAGAATCTTTAAAATATGTCAGAGTTTTACACACCAGTCTGTTATTGTGGCAACATTATTGTGGCAATGTTCATTTCCGAAATGCTGTATTACTTTCAGAAAATGAACATAATGTAACAATGCAAGATATTTTTTTATTATGCTAAATATACTTTATGTTTCCTTTTTCTGATTTCATGGGGTGTAAAATAAGCTAGTATTTTTGAAAACACCCTGCTTGTGATAGAGAGAAATCCGATACTTGCCATATTGGGGTGAATGGCACCTAGACAGCTGCTGTGCGGAACTCTGTTTGCTGGACTGTTGCGACTGGGAGCGGCATGCTGCGTTGGGTCGAATCGGGGTCATCTGCATCATAGTGGCTGCTGTTTGAGCGGCTGCAGTCGATGCATTAGCCATGTGAGTGGCTGTTTTTGGCCATCTGGTCTCATTGGTAGGTGACTGCGCAGTCAGAGAAGATATGGAGTGTGGACAGGACATGGAGCGGCAGATGAGCCCGGAAAGAGTGCGGAGGAAGGACCTCGCATTTGTTTAGGGGCAGGTTTCCAATGAACACGACCTAAAACAAAGAACCAAAGCATTTGACTTCAGTTTAAAACACATTCACACATCCTCTTGGAGATTATTAGATCTGAAATCTAATAACCAACAAAAAAGGCTTTAATTAATCACTTAACCATGTGATCATCCTGCCTGAGTGGCTGTCAGGTTTCCAACTCAGGGCGGACAGTGAATTGAAACACATACAGACGATTACATCTACGATTTTTAATGACCTCTAGTTTGTGAGCTAACCAGCGGCATCACTGCTTCATCCATGAATCTTGAGGGAAGAAATTGCCAAATGCGGTATTATAGCAGCTTAGCTCGGACTATTGCGGATGGCCTCAAGGTAGAATGGGGCAAAGGGGGCAAACAATGTCACCCCAGAATGGCCCATTTCTCAGCACATAGACAACCTTTCACCTAGATATCATACTATAGAGACTGTGTCTGTTCCCACGAACTAGAAAATACAAAAAACGTCCAAACCAATTTAAGAGTCAAGTCAAGTCGCCTTTATTTATATAGCGCAAATGTTCAGTTAAAGGGAAATGAATCATTGAATTTAATGATGTTATCAGCCAGCTCAGTTCAATTTTTGCTGGAAATTAAGTGTCCCCAACTGAGCAAGCCATAGGCGACAGTGGCAAGGAACCAAAACTCCATCTTGGAGGTTAAAGAGATGGGTCTTTAATCTAGATTTAAACTGACAGAGTGTGTCTGCCTCCCTAACAGTGTTAGGTAGATTGTTTCAGAGTTTGGGCGCTAAATAAAAAAAAATTATCTGCTGCCCGCAGTTGATTTTGATATTCTGGGTATTATCAGATTGCCAGAGTTTTGAGAACACAGCGGGCGTGAGGGACTATAATGTGATAAGAGCTCGCTCAAGTACTGAGGAGCTAAACCATTGAGGGCTTTATAAGTAATTAGCAAAATTTTAAAATCAATACAATGTTTAATAGGGAGCCAGTGCAGTGTTGAAAGAACCGCTAATATGCTCATACTTTTTGGTTCTAGTAAGAACTCTAGCTGCTGCATTTTGGACCAGCTGGAGTTTGTTTATTAAGCGTGCAGAACAACCACCCAATAAACAATAAAGCATTACAATAATCTATCCTGGAGGTCATGAACGCATGAATTAACATTTCTGCATTTGACTTGAGAATATAGGTCGTAATTTCGCTATGTTTTTAAGATGAAAAAATGCTGTTTTGCAAATGCTAGAAATGTGGTTTTCGAAGGAAAGATATCAAATGGCACACCTAGGTTCCTAACTGATGATGATGAATTTACAGAGCAGAGTAACAATTTAATTGATGTTCAACAAATAAAACAATTTACATAATACAGAGAAACAAATAATAAAGCTTGGCTTATTGAATATCAGGTCCCTTTCTACAAAAGCACTGTTTGTAAATGATATGATTACTGATCATAACTTAGATGTGCTCTGTTTGACAGAAACCTGGCTAAAACCAGATGATTACACTATTTTAAACGAGTCTACTCTCCAAGATTACTGTTATAAACATGAGCCGCGTCTAAAAGGTAAAAGGGGAGGTGTTTCTATAATTTATAGCAATTTTTTTTAGTGTTTGTCAGAGAACATGCTTCAGGTATAACTCGTTTAAAGTAATGGTGCTTCATAAAACATTATCCAGAGAAAAAAGTATTAATGATAAATCCCCTGTGACGTTTGTACTGGCTACTGTATACAGGCCTCCAGGGCACCATACAGACTTTATTAAAGAATTTGCTGAGTTTCTGTCTGAGTTAGTGATGTGTGCAGATAAAGTCTTAATAGTGGGTGATTTTAACATCCATGTTGATAATGAAAAAGACGCATTGGGATCAGCATTTATAGACATTCTGAACTATATCGGGGTTAGACAACATGTGACAGGACCTACTCAAAATCATACAGTGATTAATTATAGAGTGGATGGTAAACGTTGGTGGACAGCCATTTTCAGGTCTCTCCAGAGATGCTCAATTGGGTTTAAGTCAGGGCTCTGGCTGGGCCATTCAAGAACAGTCACGGAGTTGTTGTGAAGCCACTCCTTCCTTAATTTAGCTGTGTGCTTAGGGTCATTGTCTTGTTGGAAGGTGAACCTTCGGCCCAGTCTGAGGTCCTGAGCACTCTGGAGAAGGTTTTCATCCAGGATATCCCTACTTGGCCGCATTCATCTTTCCCTCGATTGCAACCAGTCGTCCTGTCCCTGCAGCTGAAAAACACCCCCACAGCATGATGCTGCCACCACCATGCTTCACTGTTGGGACTGTATTGGACAGGTGATGAGCAGTGCCTGGTTTTCTCCACACATACCGCTTAGAATTAAGGCCAAAAAGTTCTATCTTGGTCTCCAGAGACCAGACCAGAGAATCTTATTTCTCACCATCTTGGAGTCCTTCATGCGGGCTTTCATGTGTCTTGCACTGAGTAGAGGCTTCCGTCGGGCCACTCTGCCATAAAGCCCCGACTGGTGGAGGGCTGCAGTGATGGTTGGCTTTCTACAACTTTCTCCCATCTCCTGACTGCATCTCTGGAGCTCAGCCACAGTGATCTTTGGGTTCTTCTTTACCTCTCTCACCAAGGCTCTTCTCCCCCGATAGCTCAGTTTGGCCGGACGGCCAGCTCTAGGAAGGATTCTGGTCGTCCCAAACGTCTTCCATTTAAGGATTATTGAGGCCACTGTGCTCTTAGGAACCTTAAGTGCAGCAGAAATGTTTTTGTAACCTTGGCCAGATCTGTGCCCTGCCACAATTCTGTCTCTGAGCAGGCAGTAGGCAGTTCCTTTGACCTTATGATTCTCATTTGCTCTGACATGCACTGTGAGCTGTAAGGTCTTATATAGACAGGTGTGTGGCTTTCCTAATCAAGTCCAATCAGTATAAACAAACACAGCTGGACTCAAATGAAGGTGTAGAACCATCTCAAGGATGATCAGAAGAAATGGACAGCACCTGAGTTAAATATATGAGTGTCACAGCAAAGGGTCTGAATACTTAGGATCATGTGATATTTCAGTTTTTCTTTTTTAATAAATCTGCAAAAATGTCAACAATTCTGTGTTTTTCTGTCAATATGGGGTGCTGTGTGTACATTAATGAGGGAAAAAATGAACTTAAATGCAATATAACAAAGAGTGAAAAATTTAAGGGGGTCTGAATAATTTCCGTACCCACTGTAGACATGAAAATTATTTAAACTTTTTTTGTATTTCATGAACAAAAAAATTGTGATATGATTTTGATGTACATTTTCCATCATAGTGCAATGTCTTATTTTAAAATGGTTTTCAAAGGATGAATTTTGAGATTTTAAGTTTTGAAGTGCTATATAATTTCTTAGGATTTCTAAAGCATTATAGAGAAAAAGGCAACTAAGTAAGTCTTTTTGTGACAAATGTCAGAACTCCTGTTATGAAGTAAATTTTTAAGGGTGCACTCTTTTCATAAATTAATTTATTACTTTTCCTACACAATTTTACACAAAAAAAATAGTAAATCTATTTAGGAGTTTTAGACCTTTCCAACGATATATACTTTATCATGATTAGATCAGGATTTATTTCTAAAATGGTCACGTAAACTTAGGCGTTCCACAGGTGGGAAGGTGACAATTAAGGGGTTAAGTAGCTCGCCTATATTTGGAGCAATAGGAAAAACTGCATATGGGTCAAAATTATCGATTTTTCTTTCATGCCAGAAATAATTAGTAGAATAAGTAAAATATAATATAGAAAGACATAATTTTTGATTAGTAATATGCATTGCTAAGAACTTAATTTGGACAACTTTAAAGGTAATTTTCCTCAATATTTATTCAGAATGATGTATAAATCTCAGGGTCATAAATAATAAAGTGACATTTATAAATGACATGCTTTGTCAGCGCACAAGGTTGCCTAGTGAATTGTTTCGCTACAGTAGGCTACACAATTTTGCAGAACAATTAATCTGTCGCACTAGATTAATGAATAACTTCTAATTAAGATCTTAAATGACAATGCATTATCTATTATATAATGTTATATTTCTATATGCATATAAGCTACCTTTAAAATTACACTGACTGAGGCATGGAGCTTAAATCCAAAGTAATTCCATCAAATTTATCACTTTCACTTCTTTTTTGATGCAAAAAATACTGAGGTCACTAGGGCTAACAATTACAAAACATTTTTTAGAAGTAACAGAAAAACTTACGAAAAAGAAATGGAATTGGGCTTAAAAATACCCCTGTAATACCCCTGTTTATAAAATATGAGAAATATGAGAAAATATGAGTCTTTTCATTCAGATATCAGCATGACTGCTGTGATAGCTTACACTGGGCTAAACAATTAATTAAATAGGTAACATTTATTTACTGTAATTCTCAATTAGTGATAAATTGTGTGAACCTTTGTGACCAATTGTTGAAGGTCTAACAAAATTAGATAACAGCTTGCAAAATATTGTTTGATATTGTGTATCAAAGAGTGCCTTAACAACTTTTAATTGGTAAAACTGTGATGATAAATGTTCAGCTTGTCATATTTCAGCGTCCTGAAACATTTCTTCATCTATAGCAGATTATGAGAAAGCCAGACAGAAGGCTAAAAGGGCTGAGACATCTTCCTGTCTCAACTCTGAAAGGGACAGTATGCTGGAAAAGTTTAATCAAAAAAGGAAGTGAGTTTCTTTGTTTTCTTTGCATTGATTATATAATTAAAACAGGTGAAAGAAGTATCCAGGGTAGGAATGTAGAGTGTGAAATTTCAGATAATAAAATTCTAGGATTAAAGAAGCTTTTTGTTTGTTTAGAATTAATGTATATAAAGAGCAAGTATATCATGAATCCATCTACCAAACCATGTTTTTGTCTTATCCTGAATCAATATGGTAGGTCTATAATAAATGTTTATATTCAGACTACTGTATTTTAGACTTGTCAGACCAATCACATAAACAGGGAGAATTATCACCGACTACAAAATCCTTCTGAAAGATGGATGCATTTTTATTTATTCACTGCTGAAGTGCTAAAAGTTACATATGGTATATTTAATTGATAACCCCAGACAAAGTTATGCTATAAACAGTGTAAAACATGAAACCAGATAACCTAAATTCCATTTAGGAATTTAGTGTACCTTTGGCATTTCAGAAGTAACACAGTTTTGGTTTAAAAAAAATACAGTTTTGGATGCATAAAAATGTTCTACTTTAGGTATCTGTGCTGTGCTCAAAATTAGCACCAGGAATGTATTTAATTTGTTCGTTAAGTAATTTTATTACAATTAAGTAATACAATTTTGTTTAACAATGGAAATTAAGTCTCACATTATTTACATTTTATTCACACACACTTTTGACTTTATGATTCTCTGAAATCTTGATGATCGTAGTAGTAGCTTAGTATTTCTGGCAGAATTTATCGTTTTAATTAACTTAATTATTTCCTGGATTTTCTACCACCGTAGTCAATTTTTCAAAATTGAGATTTATAAAGTTTAATAAATAAGCTTTCCATTGATGTATGGCTTGTTAGGATCGGACAATATTTGCCTGAGATACAACTATTTGAAATCTGGAATCTGAGAAAATAAAAATATTGAGAAAATCGCCTTTAAAGTTGTCCAAATTAAGTTCTTAGCAAAGCACAGACCTGCCAACCTATACGCTGCTACGATTTGTCACTCTAAACTACACAAAAACGTGGTGACGTCTTTGTGAATGCACAGGATTTAAATCAAGCAACAGCAATGAAAGAGGAGTTCGACCAGTCAGAGCGCTGGGTTCATTCCCCATCTACTGTAGCGAGCGGGATGATTGACAAATGCGTCAATCCCGCCCACCTCTGTCCCGTAACGGTTTACACCCACTGTACGATTTTTAAAAAAGAAGACTTCTATCTTCTCAAGGTAAACGGGTTGGGGTGGATGTGGAAAAGTGGGTTAAATTAATCCTCTGGAGTCTAAACGATCTAAATCTAAACGAACGGATTAATTTAATAAAAACATGCATTCAAATTCAGCCACATCTGCTGCAGTTAATTTGTGTTCATATAGCTGCACTGAACAGCGTCCTAATATTAGGGCTTTAGTCCAAATGTTTCGCGTACTTGGACACTGCTGCACGTTTAGATCATTTTAAATGACAACGATCTAATAAGCCTTTGAAAAAGTCTTACCGGATCTGCATTCGCGCTGCCGCAGAGTTAGGGTTAGGGTTAGGGTTGAGCAAACAGCAATGTTAGGTCTACATGTAACGTACAACAGTCTTTTTAACTAAGATACACATTATTGTTTATGTATTCGTTCATATTATCACAGAAATACTTGTATCAAAGTTTATAGTTAAGATATAAACACCGATGTCTATGGTAGCGATCAAAATACATATTTTGAATGTTTACTGACACTTAAATAATGCTTGTCGATTGCATTGTTTCGCCACTAGATGGCGAAAAGATTCTGTTAAAAAATTTATTTGTGGTTGAAAAAATAGATTCACCCAGTAATGAAAAGTGAAGTATTCATGAGTGAGGCATTAAATAATTAATTCAAACCACTTTTCATAATTTAATATTAACAGTAAGTGTACTAAATATATTGTAAATACATATTAATTGAAATATAATAATTCATTCCAAATAAACACCTAACAAAAAATTATTTATCAATTGATTAATCAATTTATCCAGAATCATGCAGCTGATGTGGTTGAGTGCAGAACTTTGGGAAATACTTCTACATGGTTTCCAAAGTGTGTGTGTGTGTCTCTCTGTGTGTGTGTGTGTGTGTCTGTGTGTGTCCCTGTGTGCCTCACAAATAAAAGCAACAAGTTGTTCATTGATAACATCATTCACATAGCAGAGGATAACTGAACATTGGTCTTTTCTAGAGATTCTAGTATCTATTTGCACCGAGAACATTACAGCTTTTTTAACTTCACATCTAATAGATTTTTTTTTAATAAGGCATTGGATGGCATCTATTACATTATTGACTGTATGTTTGGAAATCAAAGGAGAAGGGATCCTCTGCCTTTCCCTCCGGTCTGATGTAGCCTCTTGCTCTTCTCTATGCAGTCCGCAATGTGTTCTTGCAGGCAGGTGTCATACCTGCTGAATAAAAAAAGAAAACTCCAAGAATTTTCTGTGATCTACAGAGATGGCCTCTAAAGCATAAGTGGCCTCAGACTGGGATCCCCTGTAAGTCCTCTACAACACGTTCCAGCACCTGATGCCTCTTGCGAACCTGCTCTCTGTGTGCAGACATTTCCTGGCCACAATGTAAATGGTTTATGTTTGCTTCACTGGCCCTTAAGAAGTATGCTTCTGCACAAGTTCTGTGGACAAAACTTTATGGATGCTCTTCGATTCTCTGATGGATATGCTATGGATAGGCAAGGCAAACTGAACAATATAGTGTATGCATCTTCTCACAGTATGTCAGCCACTTCTGATTTGTGCCTTTCTTACACTGAAATACTTTTTGTAATGCATCTGTGTGTTTGGTGTAAAGGTATGCTGGTGAGTGTGATCTGATTGTTTGTGCGTGTGTGTGTGTGTGTGTGTGTGTGTGTGTGTGTGCGCACAGGTTTCTCCTAACCTAATGGTTAATTAATTAGAGCCATAGTGTTAAGAAACTGGCAGCATCTGTGAAGGTTGTATCTCTCTTATTGCTGTCTTCCTACCTCCATGGCACTCGACTCTGCTGCAGTTGTCTGCAGTGGGTCCAGCAACAATCTCGTTTTGAATAGATGAACACACAATTCAGACAAAGGAGAACATAAGTAAGCCAATGGCTTATAATACCTCATCTAACTATTGCATATGATATACACTATATTGGCAAGTATTGAGACACCCCCTTCTAATGAACAGGTTTGACTACTTTAGTAATTTCAATAAGTTCAAATCTTAATGTTTAAGGATATAATGATATTCTACGGGATTGCATGCTTCTAATTTTATAGCAACAGTTTGGACAGGACCCTTTTCTATTCTAACATGACAATGCATCTGCTTAGAACAACACACACCAACACTACATTTGAGCGGGTGAGGTGAAGCATGGGGTCTTCTTTTTTTTTTTTTACACACCCCTGTTCTCTGTTTTCTGTCCGGGGCCGGGGGCCATGAGAATGAGCTGGCCGTCCGATCAGGGTCTGGGCTGGTGGCCTTCTCAGCTGCTGTGGGGACCGGGGTGGTCTTCCTGTCTCCACGCCGGAGTGAAGGGGATTCAGCTCCGGGGTCTGGCGCTGACCACCCTTCTGGGGGTAGTGGTGCCTGGACCCAGGAGTATAGAGTACAAATGGGGCGTGGGAGTGTGGGTATCGTGTCTATTTTTATGTGTCTACACGTGGGCTGAGTGGGTGAATATTTGTTAGCGTGCATGAGGGTGGGAATATATGCCTGTGTATATGTGTGCCTGTTTGTCTATGTCCATTTGTCAGGTCAGGCCTTAGACTCCACCTCATTCATCATCTCAGGCCCCCCCACCCCACCATCATGCCCTGCCGGTGGAGGATGCCCCCGGCCGCCGGTGCTTTGGTGGTTTCTGGCTCTGGGGCGGGATGCCCGGGTGGGAGCTGGCCCGCTCTCTGCGGTCGCTTGGTAGGGCCTGGCTTGGCGGGGCCCCGGCTGGGGGGTGGGTGGCCCTTGGATCTCCGGGCCCAGGGACCGGTCTGCCCTGGTGTGGCCGGCTGCCGGCGGAGCCTGCGGGCCTGCCGCCATGGCCCCCTGGGGCGTCTGCATTGTGGCCGCTGGATGACCCCCTCCGGGCTCTCCTCTGCCCTTTTCTGGGTAGGGGCCGCAGTTGTCCCTGCGGTGGTCTCCTGGGACTCCCGTGCCCTGGGGGGCCTCCGGATGTTTGGGGCCCCGGATGTTTGGGGCCCGGGTCTCCTCCATGTCTGTTTCATGCCTTGCGGGGCGGGGCTGTGGTTCCCCACACACACTATCAAGCATCTTCATGGAGGAACCTTATGAATACAAGCGCGCTCACGCACACAGGTGTGCACACAGGTGTACACACAAGCATTCACATTGGTGTAAAAACAGGTGCTCACAGACACATACTGTCCTAAACTGCTGTTGCTTCAAACATATTTTGTAGTATTAGTTATGTGTGCTGCGTAATAACATTTAACATTTAGTATTTACAGTGATTTATGTGGACACTGGATGTTGTTGCAGTTGCTCTGCTGTTGTGTCTTTTATTGTCTTTTTTTTTTTTCAGCAAGTATGGAAGCAGATTATCGGTTTTTGTTCTCTATCTCTCTATCCTCCTTCTTTTTTTTTTCTTTTTTTTTTTTTCTTTTCCTCCCTGTGTTGACTTTCTTCTCAATTTTTTTTTTTCTCTGTGTCCCGAGCTTGTCTGTCATAGTATGGTTAAATAAAATATAAAAATTAATTAATTAAAAAAAAAAAAAAAAACGGGCTGTGAATGATGATAGCACAGCTACACATACACACTGTTGTGTGTTATCTGTGTTACTGACAGGCTGGGAAAAAAAAGACAATGCATCTGCTTATAAGGCAAGTTTCAAAAAGAAATGATTACTTTCTGCAAACCAAAGTCCTAATCCCAGCTGAAAACCTCTGGTGTGCTTTAAATGCAGACCTTGAGCCAAAAACTCATCACCAAACACCAATGATTTATGCTTACAATATATGGACAAAAGTATTGGGACAGAAAAATAACAGAAAGAGGCACAAAATGTATGGAAACATAATTGTATAAAATCTCTGTTGCAACAGTTTTGGAAGTGTCTAAAATGACTGTACCCATATGCACAAGTCATTGGTGTTTAGTGATGAGTTATTGGCTCATGGTCTGCATTTAAAGTCACACCAGAGGTGTTCAGCTGAGATTAGGATTTAAGACTAAAAACAAGTAAAAGTAAAGTGTAAGTAAAAAATAAGTGGCATTCACTATAAACATTTATTATAAATATTTAAAGTGACGTAAACTAGCGACAGGTTCCTGGAAAATGCACAATACACAACTTACTTGCATTTCTTTTTCGTAACCAAAAACCAAAGTACTTTGTGCTCGACCTTACTGCTTTATATAAATCACCTTGGAACATAAATCGCAGCATATTTCAAATGATGAAAAACATGATTTATAATCCAAAAAAAAGTACTTTATCAATTTTCATAACTAATTATTTCCTTGTTTTCCCCATGAAATAACAGTGTCCATTAACAGGAGAACACTGGCATTTGTTCTCCTATTGGAAAGTCTACAGAGCATTTTAAGCATTTTTAAAACCGTACCAGTTCAAGGCATTTTTAAAAAGAAAAATAAAACTTTGACATTTTTAAAACATACAAATATGCCAGTTTTACACTGGGTGTATATTTTGACTTTTTAATTTGTATCTGAGCTGACGGCTGCCATCAAAAATTTACTAGGCGCTTATGTTTAGAGAAGCGGAAAAATGTGTAAGTTGTTATATACTGCACTACATGCTACAGCGCCATCTATTGGATACATGATATAATCAGTATTGTGCTAATTTATTCAATTATTTTCATGCTCGAAACCAGCTCCAGCAAAGGCTAGTGAAGCTATCTGCACTCTATGATGAATAAATCTCTGACCACACACTGCACACATCTACGGTGCAGCTCCAACATGGCCACCAATGATGGTCACTCTCTAGTCAGTGTTTGTGTTTGTATCAGCCCTGCTCCACATGTGTTCTGACATGGACACCGGAGCAGTTCACAGCCACTTTAGTCAATGCTTGCGTTTATACCAGCCGCCCTGCAGCTCACTGAAGCATCACAGAAGCTGCTGTCCATGCTATATCGCTAATCCTCCACCTCATCCCTCCCCATCCGCCAACGATTCGAATTTTCATAGGTGGGATACTGCGTTGTGACATCATAAAAAAAACTAATGCTGCAGTCCAAAGGAGCCGTTTGTTGTAGTTCTTGAAAAGGGATTTTTTTTATTAAATATAAATGCAGCCTATACAGACTAAACGTGGCATGTTTAAGTTGTAGTATGTGTGTCTGTGTTTATATTTTCTATAAATATATAGGCATAACGTTTTCTAACTTAACCACAGAGTGTTACTCCACATCCATTAAATATCATAACTGGTTTGGTTTCTGTCATTAGAAGCCACTTCCTCTGTTGTGTGGTTGTCTTCCCTGTAAACATTGTCAGGAGCTTGAGATTTTAAAGCTTAACAGATTCAACTGTGGTTGGATATTTCCTGATTTCTCATCAAAATAAATGTATTATGCATTCACAAACCACCTCAAATATAATAGGGTTTTACTTTGTCCTGCTGAACAGATCTGCAGATTATATATGAATACTAGTATGAATAGGTATGCGATTTTGGAGCAATTAAGACATGTATGTTGGCATAACTGGCCTCTCAATGTAATGAATGAACTCTTATTTATCTGAGCATTCAAATAAATCAATCATGTCAGTCACAATCTCAGTGTGGTATGGGAAAAAGTTCAGTACTGGAGTTAAGCATGGATGTAAACTTTTATTATTTCGCTGATGATACTCAGCTATATGTATGTGGGTATTCAAGCATATCTGTGAGATTGTACAGATTTATATGAATTTGCCACCAATTTGCCAAAACATAAAAGAGTTACAAGTAAAGTCACCTTTATTTATATAGTGATGCTATCATCCAGCTCAGTTCAATTAGTATACAATATCGCTGGAAAATTAAGTGTCCCCAACTGCGCAAGCCAGAGGTGACAGTGGCAAGGAACCAAAACTCCATCGGTGAGAGAAATGGAGAAAAAAACCTTGGGAGAAACCAGGCTCAGTCGGGGGGACAGTTCTTCTCCGACCAACAAACAAGCAATTTGTAACTGTAGAGGTCATCTATAGGTGCTGACTGCCATGAGATGCTCCTCCTCTCGTCCAGTAAGGACTTGATATTGAATATTTCTCATTGAGACAGACCACTGAATTGTTGTTACATAAAATAATCACTTACGACATTAATGATATCTGCTACATTATTCATTAATGTTGGTTCTGTTCTGTTTACCCTAGGGGGGTTATTCATGCTCTTCCTGCTCCTATCCATTCTAGGCTGCATGGATGGTCAGGGAGTTATTAGCCACAGCCATATCACCCTGCAGCCCAAGACCGGTTGCCTACTGAAGCTAAGCAGGGTTGAGCCTGGTTAGTACCTGGATGGGAGACATCCTGGGAAAAAAAGGTTGCTGTTGGAAGAGGTGTTAGTGAGGCCAGTAGGGGGTGCTCACCCTGTGGTCTATGTGGGTCCTAATGCCCCAGTATAGTGATGGGGACACTATACTGTAAAAAAGCACTGTCCTTCAGATGAGATGCTACAGAACAACACATGCATTGCAACCCACCCAAGAGACTGTAAAGGCGTTTGTGCCGTCGTATTACATTGATAAATTAATCAGCATCTTTGTATGTTTTAAAATAAAAGTGCCCAAATAGCCATTCAATGAAAAGGATTTGTAAAACAATAAAATATGTTTCATTCTCATTCAAATCAAAATGTATGCAGCTAAAAACATATGAAATAAACATATAAAGACCTTTATGTTTTCAATAGTTTATTTTTGTAGTCCAAACACAATTGTCTGACATCAGCACATCACTGACAGACTGTCATGAATCGGGTCCGTGGACTTCCATCTGACTGCCACCAGAGTGCACTCTTATTACATTGACTGTCACACTACACAAACTATTGCATGTCACTCTGGACTACACTTCCCAGCATCCATTGCACTGATTTACACAGCTGCAACAAATCACACACAGGCTTTATAAGCTGTGGAGTACCCTGTTCTTAGGGCTGAGTATTCTGTTACAAATGGACAGAAATGTGAAGCGGATGGATCCAAGTGTAAGCTTTTATTAAAAAAACATAAAAAATAGCGCCAATTCATAGCAAAGTTATCTCTTTGCACTTTTCCTATAGAGTACATACTCAGGATTCAGGATTAACATGAGATTAGGTGAAATGTTATGTTACGTACCCTTTAAGTAATTTGACACCTATGGACCAGTGAGGTGGGGATGAAACTACTGATGGGATAAATTTATGAGGAAGTCTTCACCACAGGGTTGGCCCCCGAGGCCTGTTGCACTTAGGTTCTTCTCTGGGCTCCTCACTGGTCTGTGTCTTAGTCTGTCTTTGTATTTGGTGTGCAAACTTTACAGTTAGATCTCTCCATCCTCTAATGAAACATCAGTCATAGCAAACATCATGACCCATAATGGATGGGTGAGTGGTAAAGAACAGTCTCTTACAACAAATACCTCAAATGGGTGAAGTATTTCAATAAGAATGAGGCACATTTCTTTGTTGTATGTGGACATAATGGCTGCCAAAAAAGGTACAAAAGAGTGAGTTTTTTATGTGTACATGTTTTTTTTAATCATAGAGTCCTCTGCGTTTCTCAAGACTTTGAGAACAATCAGGAGGCTCCAGGCACCTCAACTACTTTTAATGATTTGGAGGAAACTTTTGATTTTGAAAAACAATTTTTTTTTTCAGAAAAAATATGTAGGTTCAGATCACTAATTGAGAGATATTTTGCATTGTTTTGTTTAAAACTTCAAGAAAAGCACATCCTCCACAAAACTGTTCCGCGTACTATTACTAGTGAAGATAAAGTGCTGATTGAACTTTTTAGTGAGCAGTCTAGGGGCCGTCTACAGTTTTGTCTTGAAGAAGCAAATAACAAGACTGACAATCACTCAAACTCCCAAAGATTTGGTACCCATTTACTGCCATTGACTGACTGAAATGGTTTGAGTTAAAAATCTTTATATTCTACTGAAGAAACAAAGTCACCTACATCTTGGATGCCCTAGGGGTAAGCAGATAGACATCACATTTTCAGTGTGTATGATTGTCATTCCCAGAACATGAAATAAATAGAGCCACTCTTGTTTTTATCTCAGAGAGGATGTCTGAGAGGCTCATAGTCATTTGCAAACAGGGTCTGTTTTGGCCCAGTTGGATAAACTTAAAAGCACACCAACAAGCAAATAATAAGAAAGTTCCCTATCGAGCTTCCACTAGACATTGCAGAGCTTTCTCTGCTATGGAAACTCCTTCCCTTCCAAACTTTCCTGAAGTCCTATTGGCTCCCGCCAGTCTAGCAGACTGGCCAATTGTCGTAAATTATGCAAATTGCATGCAAATACTGACGAGCTCGAGAATCAGTATAAAATGCAGTGCCCGTGACAATTAGATCAGAATCTTCTGAGAATCCACCTGAGGCCCGCGGTTACGTGCACACTCCCCCAGTTGAGGAATCCGTTGCCGTGCACCTGTGTCCTGCAGCGGCAAAGACCCTGGGCTCGGATATCAGCCTCCCGTCAAAGCCGTGCAGGACCACTGCCCACCTCGCTAACAAGGCCTATGCAGCGGATGGTGAGGCAGCTTTTCAGGCGAAACTCCTGCAGATGGCGGAGCACTCACGCTGTTAAGGATCTGTGCATGGCAACAGACTTTGCTTTGATAGCCACGAAGTGCACCGCCCAAGCAATCAGTAAGGCGATGGGGTTTATGGTTGTCCTTCAGAGGCACCTATGGTTGAACTTAGCTGACCTCAAGGATGCAGACTGTAAAGTCCTGCTTAATGCCCCAGTGACTCCCTTCGCCCTCTTCGGTTATGCCATGGAGTCTATCATCGAATGCTTTGCTGAAGCTCAAAAGCGCCAAGGCGATGAGCCACGTTATACCGAGAAGCACTTTCCAGCAGCAGACGGCAAGATCCTGTTCTTCTTCAGCGCACGGCCCAGCGCAGAGGAGAGACGTCAGGCCCGAGGCTGCCACTGCAACTGCAACTGCCCCTCGACTGCCGGGGCATCTCTCCTCTGCGCTGGGCCGTGCGCTGAAGAAGAACAGGATCTTGCCGTCTGCTGCTGGAAAGTGCTTCTGTGTGGAGGAAGGTGTGGACACCCAGGAAGAAATGCTACCCTTACAGAAAAACCACATGAATTTCACATGTGCAAAATCACATGTGGTCACATACACATGTGATTCTGCACATGTTAAGTTTCACATATGAAAACATGGGAAAAGCACATGTGCCACATGTGAACACCACATGTGGCACATGTAAAAATCATGTGGCACATGTGGAAATCACATGTGGCACATATGGAAATCACATGGGGCACATATGGAAATCACATGTGGCACATATGGAAATCACATGTGGCACATGTGCTTCCCATGTGCAAACGTGTGCTTTTGGAACGTTTTCGTGTGAATCTCGTGTGAATTCCCATGTGAAACACACAAGATCACATGTGAAACACATGTGATCACATGTAAAACATGCATATTCCCATGTGAAAAAAAAAAAGATTTTCCTATGTGAAACCCATGTGATAACATGTGAATTCCATGTGAAATCCATGTGATCACATGTGAAACACATGCATATTCCCATGTGAAAAACATGGTATTTTCCTATGTGAAACACATGTGATAACATGTGAATTCCATGTGAAACCCATGTGATCATATGTGAAACACATGGTATTTTTGAATGTGAAACACATGTGATAACATGTGAATCCCATGTGCAAACGTGTGCTTTTGGAACGTTTTTTATGTGAATCTTGTGTGAATCCCATGTGAAACCCATGTGTTCACATGTGAAACCCATGGTATATTCCAACATGAAACCCATGGGATAACATGTGAATCCCATGTGAAACCCATGTGATCACATGTGAAACATGTAAATTCCCATGTGAAACATGTAAATTCCCATGTGATCACATGTATATTATAAACCTGCTTGTGTTGCAATCCTGTGATGGTGAAATTAATTGCAGGCTCTGAAAAAGCCAAACACACAGGAACAACAATGGAATGGCCTGATGTGTAATTCCTATAAAAGAAAACAACAACAAAAAGTGTATACGGTAGACTGTGTTCTTCTCAGAACAAACAACATTTTGAATATATATTCCAACCAGACATGTGTTCACATCTTTATGGCAACCAGAATAGAAAAATAGCAAAAACTAAATTTCAAATACTCAAAATATCAATTAGCAAAAACAAACACAAGGTGGACAGGTGTGTTCACAGTGTATGTGTGCACTTGGATGGGTTAAATGCAGAGCACAAATTCAGAATACAGGTCACCATAGTTGGCCACATGTCCTGTCCTCTCCTTTCCACATTTAAAGTGTTGCAGTTGTGCGCAGTGATGTTTCTACTGCTGAGTTTATTCACATAGTGACTGCATAATAATAAATATTATTAATAATAAATATTAATTCAATATCAAAACACCACTGTGCTGCTTTGACTGTTCTTTTTTAAACCATATTTGTTGGCTAAATGGAGAGCAAAAACAGATAATTCACAACATTGTTTTTAAATAGGCCTATTTATTCCCTCAAATTAAACTTCTAGTTTATTGAACTGTTGTATAACATCATTATCACATACTCTCAGACAGTTAACCTGTGAGCACAGGAAATATGCTGATGATACACTGGGCAACTTTTTGAGCAACGTTGCCGGGCAATTTGGCCAAAAAACATTGCTAACAAAAATTTCCACTGAGAATGTGTAACAAATTTCCATTTGGATCATTTAGATCAGTCGTGGGCCCTGTATCTTACCTGGCTGCCCACTGATGACAACATTTGCCAAAGTTGCCCCGTCAACATTGCTCAAAATGTTGCCCAGTGTATCATCAATACAGGAGTAACATGCACTCACAAATGTGAGAGGTCATGACTCATGAGACTAGTACCTTTAAATACAGAGGTGTCCGATCGAATGGCAGCTGCCTCTCGCTGTGCAAAGATTATACTCCCCGACACTACGGAACACGGGAAGTCACCTGTAGGAGAAAAAAAAAAAATCAGTCAGTGATTTTCAACCAGGCCAACTGGATGCATTATTGTGTTTATTAAAAGTTATTTTTCATAGTATATGAGACCATAATCCGCACTCAAAAAATATTTTACTTATTTTACATTAATCACTAGTAAGATAAAACACAGCTGCCTAATGTAAAATAAACAAGAAGAGTGTGGATCATGACACTTTAAAGCAGGGGTTCCCAAAGCAGGGGTCGGGACCCCCCAGGGGGTCGCAAAACCAGGAGGAGGGGTCGCAAGATGATTTCCAGAAATCAAATAATTTTTAAAGCATTAGAAATAGCATATTTTACCAATAAATAAAAAATATAAGGTGAATTAAAAATAAAAATCCAGCATATTGCCCACCCAGCTCATTAGGTAATATTAATGTTCAAATGTAAATAATGAGTAAATAACTATAAAATAATATTATGGTTATAAGACTGTTGTGTTGCTTTGTGTTGTCATTATACTTGTGCGTCATTTTGCAAAACGTTCGTATACTTTAGGAAAGTGGGGGTCCCGAGGTACTGGCACTGTTATTTTGGGGGTCGTGGGCTGAAAAGTTTGGGAACCCCTGCTTTAAAGCACCACAATAAAATATGTAGTGACAGAAGAGCCCGGTTCAAACGGCTTTGTAAACTTTATTTTTCAAAATATATAATTTCCTGAATTTTCTAAAAAACAAGGAAAATCAATAAGCAATACAATACAAATATTGTACAGGTAATGTTGTCATTCCTTTGCTTTCTAACTGAATGCAATGTTATAATAGGCCTAGTTATTTAATAATAACATTAACGGTAAAGAATGCATTTAAATCTTAGGGGAAAAAGCTTAGTCTATAATAAAATCACCAAAATAAGAACACATTTCCAAAACTGTAAAAGGCTATTTAAAAATAAAGCATTCATGAATTATTTTATGATAAACATTTTACTGTCTTTAAGTGCACTCATTTATTTACTCTATAAATTAAAATAATAATAATAATAATAATTACTATTATTATTATTAGTTACTATCATTATTAATTATGCTTTTAGAAGAAGCTTTTTTTTTAAAGATTTATTTTTGGCTTTTTTATTATTATAGGACAGATCAGGAGGGACAGGAAGAGAGGTGGAGAGAGAGAAGGGGGTAGGGTCGGGAAAGGTCCTCGAGCCGGGAATCGAACTCGGGACGCCCGTTGCGCAACGGCGCTGTATGTCGGCGCACTGCCCACAAGGCTATCGGCGCCGACATTAGAAGAAGCTTTTATCCAAAACGACTTAGTCAAATTAGTCATAACACAATACCAAGTTTATTATAGGCTATACAATAATAATACAGTGGTTTATTAAGATTATCACAAATAAGCAAGATTTTGACAAACATACTTCTTATTAAATTATACCTTATACCCGGTATATACAACTGATAGAGAATCACTTACATTTGGCCTATTGCACGCAAGTATGCAATAAAACAATATACAATATGATTCGTCAACACCTAGGAGCTTGCTGTTCTTCTAAAATGAATCCGTGAGTAACGTTACAGTTTACAAACCCGTGGGAACGGATTATGAAAGTGTGCGCACGGATTATGAATTTGTGGGTAATTTATGAATTCAAAAACCGAACGTACAGTTTGTTAAATCTGAGCGCACGGATTGGAAATTCGTGGGTACGGTTTATTAATCCGTGGGCACGATTTGTTAAACCGAGGTAACAGTTTAATAATTCGTGAGTACGGACGAACTGCAAAACCGTCATTTTTTTCTCCTACAGGTCATTTACCGGGCTCCGTATGACCGCGCCTTAACCACTGGTTAAGGCGCGGTCACAACACCATTCAAAATGACTGGAGATATAATTGTCGTACAGTTTTGAAATCTTAAAGCTATTAATATGAAGTTAGTTCCGCTTAAATTGCCATCATAAACAACTAAACTACAACTAGTATGAAATGAAGTGCAACATTTATCATTACCTCAGTTTTTCCCCGTGCCGTCGACGCCGGGTGCTCAAACAAGACGCCAAGTTACAAACATATGAAGCAGAAAAATAAAATAAAATGTTTAAAAATTAACACATTACAGCTATAAAAACTAAAATTGAACATTAAATGTGTAAAAAAAACTACTTTATCAAGCAATTTTTGTTTACCTTTGTTTTCCTCAGTTGACCGTTATGGTTTGAATGACGCGCATGCACAGAGCTCCAACTTCTCCCGTCAGAATTTCAAATTTGGAATGAGCGTTATATAATATGAATATGATCAAAGACTTTATAAATAGGGACATTTATATGATTTCGACCAAATGTTTACCAAGTACAATCTTGAATGGATGTTTATATATATATATATATATATATCGTCGCTGTCGGGCGGAAACCTCGTATGTCCAAATTTTGTCAATTTCATATTTTTTCACAAATCGATGCTATTGGTCAGTGCCCACGTGGATCTGTAATTTTTACAAATTATTAACCAATCTAAAGTGTTGAAAATAGCTTGAGAGCAAATTTCTTAACTCATCTGAACACTTCAACTGTCTGAGAAGAGCTCGTATCTCCACCTTTTCTTCACTCCGCTGGAGCGTGGGGGCATATGTCCCCTTCCATCTTCTTGTCACAAAGCACCGGCAAAAATAATTAGCATTGAATGTGTCGGTGGAAACAGTAAGGAGATATTTGAATGATCCATTAATAAACTAGTGTATTCTGAGATAATGTTGCAAAGACCCTGACTCGCAATCTCTTCTTTGGACGCAACTTTTGAAGGAAAGCATCTTTCCGGATTACATAATGAAAGCGTTTTTTTCTCATTTGTATTATTTCGTTAAGTAATAATTTAAAGCTTTCTATTTATTTATCATGTTTGTGAGACATGTAGCCTATTCGCTGAAAAATATGATCGCGCTGACTCCTCATGTCCTGCAAAGCGATTTCAGCTTCTCCTCTTCAAAAACGATATTCACATAATAGCGCACATTTATCTAGGTTTAATGTTTAAACTAACATTGTTCTATAGCTACTTTAACTGTTTTAGATCTATAGATTTTATTTTATGCAAGTCGTGGTGATTTAAAAGGCAAATTGATCAGACTATGAACAGTCTTCCGCTGGCCGCTGTTCGTAAAAAAAACAAACAAACTGATATTTAACGAACAAAAAAATGCTCCAAAAGTTTTTCTAAATTAACTTAATAAGAAAACGAAACGAAATATAACCACTTTGGCATTACATACAAAACGTAACTATGTTAATAGCTGAAACAGTAGTATAAGCTGTTCTGGAATAATTAAGGGGAAAAAAGACGGACTCGGGTTTTTGTATTGCATCATAGCTCTTAAACCTTTAAAATAGAGTTTAGGAAGATGTATGTAACTACAGTCTTTGGCTTTGGTTAACTATTGAAGCATTTTCTCTTGTCAAAAGGCTCAATGCGACCGCAGACTTTGTTTGCCCGCAGATTTCCGCCTATTAGACAGCCCAGTCAGCTTATCGTTTTATTTTGGTATTGCATCACTCATAGCTCTAACCTTTAAAATAGAGTTTAGGAAAATGTATGTAACCACAGTCGTTAGCTTTGGTTAACTATTGAAGCCTTTTCTCTTGTCAAAAGGCTCAACGCGACCGCAGACTTTGATGAACACTGCTGGCAGCAGCGAAGTCTGTGTCTGTACCATTCTTATCAATGACGGCGTAACCTCGTATCTCCCTGCTCCCAAGTCATAAAACCTCGTATCTCCGATAAAACATGATTTTGGGGAAATGTTGTCTTAATGTTGGTACACAACAGTGTATGATAGCAATATATGGTATAATACCAACTTTAACGATAAAATATTTAATAACTCAAAAAATATGCAGTTTTTTTCATTTCCTGAAAAATGACGGTTTTGGAGATACGAGGATTCCGCCCGACAGCGACGATATATATATATATATATTAATGCAAAAGGAGAACATACAAAACAGTACAATAAGAACATAAAAGCAATAAGAGATAAAAGCAATACTACTTATATAATAATAATAATAATAATAATAATAATAAAAAGGGCATAGCACACATAAACCTATAGTGTACCAGGGGGTTTGAACACTGTATCATAGAATTTCAAACATGTCACACTTTTTATTTTTTTAAATCTTACTGAAGAAATATAAAAGTCCAAATCAGAACAAAATAAAGTTAACATAGGTGTCATGAACTGTGCAGTTGTTGGCTCCCTCCCTTCACCATCAGAGGGAGCCTCCATTTCACCATGGACCATTTTCCACTTCATTACCCATAACCCCATTCTCGTGAACTTCCTGTTACCTCTCAGCTCTCACCCCAGTCGGCCATCTTGCTTTTCTGTGTATAAATAGACTGGTTTGTTCTCTGTTTGGTTGTGAAGTTTTGATTAGTGTTACTGTCATTTCTGAGCGTTATTTCCTGGTTGCCCTCCCGTTGCCGAGCTTCTTTGTTCCTGGTTCCTGTGACTGTCCTCCACCCGCCTATCGACCCCTTGCCTGTCCCTTGGATTATTCTGCTCGCTGCCGGCCCCAGACTATCACGCTCGGATACTGACGCTTCTTTGTCTTGTCCTACGTTTCCCAAGTTTGTTCCTGCCTGACCCCTGCTTGTCGACCACGATTATTTCCATTAATAAAGCTTTGCACTTGGATCCACCTGTCTTCGTCATCGTTACAGAAGGAGTAGAATTAAGAATTTTTTGTTTATGAATTAATGGATCTGTTATTTAGCCGTTGGAAGAGAGGATATTACGTCATCACCATACTCACAAATTCTGTATGTGCATTGTCTTAAATCGCAGCCCTCTTTTTCACATTTCTTAATTGAAATTGACGCTTTCCTTAAATCTTTTATGTTAATAAAAAACAAGAAAATTGATAGATTTTTGATCATAGAAATTATGAGGATTGTTTTGGTAATGATGCATAAGGTTTTTCTTCTGTAGCCTATGTTAATGATATTATTATTATTATTATTATTATTATTATTATTATTATTATTATCATTATCATCATCTTATTTTATTTATTTATTTTAAGGTATTACTATTATTCGTCTCTATGTATTTATCTTTGTATGTGAAACTTTACAAGATAAGATTTTTTTTTTTGTCATTTCCTAAGTTTTACTCCTGTAGTAGTTTTGTCTGTCTTTTTGTATATGCTCAGTGTTTGCATAATATTAAAAAGTCCATTGTCTTGAAACTTAAGGCTTTCTGTAACAAATTACTTTGCTTTTTAATTTTATTTAAGTCCCTTAAAGGTTGTGAGAAATATTAAATGTGCATTTACTGTAAAACATATCTATCTTGTGATGATTATTATTAGATTATTACTGCGTAGTAGTTATTAGTAATATTAATAGTAATAATAATAATAAGAAAAGAAGAAAAAGAATTACATTATTGTAATATTAATATTATAATATCAATTATATTATTTTTGAAATGAGTAATAGTTTTGTAATTTAGTAACACGTTTTCTTCATGTGATCACATGTGTCCATGTTTTTCCACATGTGGAAAATAAGTGGACACATGATCACATGTGGAAAATTTGTAGGCACGTGGTCACGTGGAAAATTTGTAGGCACATGTGATCACACGTGGAAAATTTGTAGGTACATGTGGTCACGTGGAAAATTTGTAGGCACATGTGGTCACATGTGGACACGTGGAAAACGTGAAATTCATGTGGTTTTTCTGTAAGGGTACGGTCAGCGGAGGAGCCCGCGCCGTGACTCCCGCCAACCCGTCAGCTTCCAAGCCGTCATCCTGACAGCCTAGAATGAAGGGAAGAGTTCGAGAGTGGCCCTGCCCCCAAGCGCTGCAAGCTGTTCGAGAATTGTTCAAGTATGTGTCATTCTGTGCATCTCCTTCTACACTGTTCTTGTTCTACCCTGTTCTCAGCGCAGCGCACGTTATTACTGAGCAGGTATGCAAATTTAGTAGACCTGAGCTTAGATACTCATTGGCTTATCTCCACCTATCAGCTAGGAGCTCGTCTACAAGCGTCGTTATTGGTTATTTGAATCTGTGTGTTTCTGTGTTCGCTGAGGCTGCTCTTCGCCTCTTTCACGGCGGGATTGAATATCGTTCCCATAGTCCCCTGAGAGCAGGAACGAGACATTGTGGAATTCGCCGTGTTTGTTGCTCGACAAGCAAGCGGCGTTCAGTATTAGATTCTGATCTAATTGTCGCAGGCACCGCATTTTATCAGTATTTGCATGCGATTTGCATAATTCATTACAATTGGCAAAACACCCAGTATCTCAAAATATTAGAATATTTACATTTGAGTTTCATTAAATGACCATCCCTACAGTATAAATTCCAGGTATCTCTTGTTCTTTGAAACCACACTAATGGAAGACTGCTGACTTGGCAATGGTCCAGGAGACAATTATTGACACCCTCCACAAAGAGAGTAAGTCACAGAAGGTCATTACTGAATGGGGTGGCTGTTTACAGAGTAATGTACCAAAGCATATTAAATGCAAAGTTGACCGGAAAGAAGAAATTGGGTAGGCAAAGGTGCACAAGCAACAGGGATGACCGCAAGCTTGCAAATACTGTCAAGTAAAGCCAATTCAAACACTTAGGAGTGCTTCACAAGGGGTAGAATAAAACCAGAGTCAGCACATCAAGAGTGACCTCACCACACAGAACGTTTGCTCAGTGGTCCAAAGTCCTCTTTTCAGATAAAAGCACATTTTGCATTTCATGTTGAAATCATGGTCCTAGAGTCTGAAGGAAGACTGGAGAGGCACAGAATCCAAGCTGCTTGAAGTCCACAGTGAAGTTTCTAAAGTCAGTAATGATTTGGGGTAGCATGACATCTGCTGGTGTTGGTCCATTATGTTTTATCAAGTGCAAAGTCAATGCAGCCATCTACCAGGAGATTTTGGAGCACTTTATGCATCCATCTGCTTTATGGAGATGCAGATTTCCTTTTCCAGCAGGACTTTAGCACCTGTCCACAGTGCAACAACCACTTGCAATTGGTTTACCGACCATGATGTTACTGTGCTTTATTGGCCAGCCAACATGCCTGACCTGAACCCCATTGAGAATCTAGGGGATATTTTCAAGAGAAGGATGAGAAACAGTCGATCCAACAATATATCAATAGTGCCTCAGCAGTGCCATAGGCTGATCATTTCATGCCAAACTTCACTGATGTGCTAGGAGCAAGTCATTTGCTGTAATATGTGCTGCCGACCAAGTACTGAATGCATAAATTAACATACTTTAAAGAACTTGAACTTTTCTGTTTTGCAAATCCGTTTTTTGATTAATCTTAGGAAATATTCTGATATTCTGAAATACTAGATTTTTGACTTCCATGGGCTGTACACTCTAATCATCAAAATAAGCAAAAACATTTGAAATATTTGACTTAACATGTAATGAATCTAGAATATATGAAAGTTTCAGTTTTTGAAATGTTACAATAAAAAAATTAACTTTTTCACAATATTCTAATTTTCTCTCTGCAGAGAGCACCCACCAAGAAGCAGTGATCACTCTAGTCAAGCACAGTTCAGTCCAGATACCTCTTTAGTGATTCTACCAGTGCTGAGAATGGCCATAGAGAGAAGAGATTCTGATCTGAAGAGTGCAAGTAAAACAAAACTACAGACTGTATTGATTCACTCTTTTTGACCACCTTAGTAAGAAAACAATGTAAGTTGCTACTATTTGTACCTTCATTGCTTAATGCTCAATACACGATTCTTCCTAGAAGTACATGACTAAGATTGACTGTTTTTGCAGACAACTTCATGCCTGTGTGAATGTAGCTTACAGTACTCCTTAAAAAAACAAAAAAACAAAACAAAAAACAGCTTGGTATATACTATGGCTATTATGTGTGGCTAAACTTAGAATTTTCAGTGTGTAGTTGCTATGGCTGGTATAGTTACTAACACCGTCTCTGTTAGTATGAAGGTAAATGTTTAATTAAAACAACATCTTTCCCTACTTTTTTTCACATGATTCCCTGCTTGAATCACTGAGAAATAATTTAAGAAGGAAAGGCAGCCGCTTATAACCAACAATGAAATCCAGCGAATGCAGGAGAGATGGGCAGGAAGGAAGCGGCCTCTTCCGACAGGTGCAGCTAATCCAAGTACCTCTGTAAAAATGTAAAATTTGGCAGAACACTTTGCAAAATTGTAAATTTGAAATTTCTCAAGAGAAAAAACAAATAATTTAAAGGGATCAACTTATACATGTTTTGCGACTGTGAGCTGCATTACTCATGGGACTAAAATGGTGGCTAACAAAGAAATCTCTAGTGTTAATTTTGATCACGGCTTGTCTTGAAAAACAAAGACAAGTTGAAGTCCGTCATAGAAGGCACACTGCAGGACTGTGTGCCAAATCTTTTACAGTGACTTTGTGGCCCCTTAGCTGTTATAAATTCCATGTAAACTGTGGCTTCTTGGGGCTTATTGCAGCCCTCCTGAACTGTCTATCCCGCCATGGCTCCCCCAAACTGTCTGATCCACCATTGGTCTCTGAGCTCCCTGATCTGCCCTTGAGGCCTTCCATGTTTCCCTCACTCCCACCACCATGTTTCAACATGTCTTCTCAAAGCAAATAAAAAATAAAAATTTCTCAGATGCAGAAATTGAAGTTTTAATATCAGAAGTGCATTCAAAACGCAACATTGTGTACATACTGGAGAATCAGGTCCTAAAAAAAAATAAGCTTGGCAGCACATTACAGATGCTGTTAATGCAGTTTCATCTGTTAATCAAACAGTACCTGAGGTTAAAAGGAAATGGTTTGACATGAAGCTTGACTGCAAAAAACGCATTACTTCATTTCAACAAAATTGTATACAGACAGGAGGGGGACCACCATCATCATCGAGCGTATCTGCATGCGATGAACACATCATCAGCATAGTTGGTGAACCCTCTGTGTTGGGTATTATTCCCGATGGTAACAGTGATGAACCCCCCTTGCAGGAAAACACTTTGCCACAATCAGATGGTAAGGCAACAGTTAAATTACATTAAATTTTAAAGTTTTAAAACAAATAGATATAAAATAATTTTATAGATAAAGATACAGATAAAACGGCATATCTTATCATTTGGAATATATATTTTGCAGTGATTTGTAAATGTTTGATAATTAGAAATGTAAATTTCTCATAAAAACAGTAACTAAAAGTGCACTGTAGTAAAATATAACTAAAGTTTAATCAGGGCTGCATGATTAATCAGAGTCTGACTAACTCAAATCTGAAGCTGAAGAGGACTCAAGGATTGATGTGGTGTTTCACAAATATCAGTGTCTGCAATTTAATGACACTGGCTTAATTTCGGACGTCATGTAATGGTTTTACATAACAAATCTAATGGTTTTGCATTTTAAAGTTGTGGTTGCATGTACATTAAGCATTCATTATGTTAAATGCGTCGTTGTTCATTTGGTCATTTTCTGACAAAACCACTCTCCATTTGTTGTCATTTCCTGAGTGGATCCAGGCTATAAAAGAGCGACCATCAGTTCTCTGACAGCATCATCTACTGATGAACATCATCTTCAAGCCACAGTCTGATCTAGGTAAGATCATGTCTTGTCTCATATATAGTTTAATGTAGCTTTGGGGGTATTCTTTCACTTTTCATTTTAGGGATTGTGTTCAAAAATGAGGTGATCAGCTCATAAACATTTGTCTTGTAACTGTCATTTATGAGTTCATACATTGTTAACTTCATTTGTATTTCAGTTTCTGATCACTGATCATTTGTAGTTAATAATCAAATTATTTTTCTTTAATTGACAGTGCATGCAGTTTCAGTTTTACTATCAGTGCAGAATAGAATAACCACACAGATTTCAGTTTCTAAAAAGAAAAGAAAACATACTCGCACACAATCACATATAAGCCCGCGTATATCTCACTTAGTTGAGCATCACACACAGCGTGCAGCATTAGCTACACACACACATATATGGGCGCACTAAGGTTTATCACATGGAATGTGAATGGAGCTGGCTCCAGAGAGAAGAGGTTAAAAATATTTAGCCAGCTTAAAAAACTACAGGCAGACGTTGTTTTACTACAAGAGACTCATAGACCTGCCACAGCTATAGATGAATTTAAAACAACTGAGTTTCCTAATGTGTTCTCAGCCTGCTATAACTCTAGGCAAAGGGGGGTAGCAATTTTAATACATAAAAATATTAATTTCACAATTATTAATACAGTTATAGATCCAGAAGGTAGATTTCTAATCATAAAATTATCTATATTTAACAAAACGTTATGTATTGTCAGTATATATGGTCCAAATGTTGATGACCCCTCTTTTTTTCATGCTTTTTTCACCGCACTCTCTGAACACCTAGATTGCGCACTTGTTCTTGGGGGAGACCTCAACTTTGGACTAAATAAAGAAATGGACAGGCTCAGTACAGCTGGAACTCAGCGCAATTGGGATTCGACAAATATAGTCAAACAGTACATGAGCGACTATGGACTTTGCGATGCATGGCGTTCTTTGCACCCCAACCGTAGGGAATATACTTTCTTCTCACATGTCCATCACTCTTACTCTCGGTTGGATTATTTTTTAGTCAGCAGCTCATTGCTGAGTGACATTTCAGACACAGAGATACACCCTATAGCTGTCAGCGATCATGCTCCTATATCTTTAACTTTAATAAATAAGAAGGCCACCCCGCCAAGTAAAAATTGGAGATTTAATACATCACTACTTAAAGATGAAGACTTTATTAAATATTTCAAGAAAGAATGGGCTTTATATTTAGAATACAATGACCTGCCTGGAACATCAGCATCTGTTCTCTGGGAAGCAGGCAAAGCTGTGATGAGAGGTAGAATAATCTCATTCTCATCACATAAAAAGAAAGAAGAAATTAAATGTATTCAGGAATTAGAAGTAACCATCAAATCCTTAGAAGAAGCCTATGTATCCTCCCAGGAACAGGGAATGCTGCACAAAATACGTAAAGCAAAACTAGAATTAAATGAAATTATTAATAAAAAAACTAAATTCTTAGCACAAAGACTTCGCTGGCAAGAATTTGAACATGGTAACAAATCAGGTAAATTCCTAGCTAACCAGTTAAAAATAAATAAAGAAAAAACAACTATATGTGCTATTAAAGACTTAACTGAGGACATAGTATATGACCCTGAAAGAATAAATAACACTTTCAGGGACTTTTACAAATCTTTATATTCACCTCAGATTAACCCATCAAAAGACGAAATTGACCAGTTCCTTGATAATATAACTCTTCCCAAATTATCAGACAATCAGGCGATGGCATTGGATTCTCCACTGACATCAGATGAACTTCAGGAAGCTCTGAACAGTATGCCTAATAAAAAGGCTCCAGGTCCAGATGGCTTTCCAGCAGAATTCTATAAAGAATTCTGGCCTATTCTGGCGCCAATATTCTACAAAATGTTACAGGAAACCAAGGATAATGGTAGACTTCCACCAAATATGAATTCTGCCAACATCAGTCTATTGTTAAAACCAGGCAAAGACCCGGTATTGCCTACTAGCTATCGTCCAATATCTCTTATTAATGTGGACATTAAAATAATCTGCAAAGCTCTCTCAAAAAGAATAGAGAACATAACCCCTCTCATAATTCATCCCGACCAAACTGGTTTCATAAAAGGGAGGCATTCCGCAACAAATACAAGTAGATTAATTAATTTAATAAACTATTCATGCAATAAAAACCTTCAAATTACAATATTGTCTCTAGATGCAGAAAAAGCTTTTGATAGGGTTAACTGGAACTTTCTATTTGCAGTTTTACACAAATTTGGTTTTGGAAACTCTTTCATAAACTGGTTAAAAATATTATATAACTCTCCAACAGCATGTGTCAGGACAAACGACCAAACGTCGTCCAGCTTTTGTCTCAAGAGAGGCACCAGGCAAGGATGCCCTCTCTCCCCTTCACTGTTTGCAATTTTTATTGAACCACTAGCAGCAGCAATTAGACAGACTACAGTGATTAAAGGCATTAAATGCAAGAATGTAGAACATAAAGTCAGTCTTTATGCAGATGATGTGTTACTTTTCCTTCAGCATTCACAAACCACTCTCTCTGAGGTAATCACATTAATAAACTCCTTCGCAAAAGTCTCAGATTATTCAATAAACTGGTTAAAATCTACAGTTCTTCCAATTAATTGTTCTTTCCAGAACTCTTCCACTCCACTGCAATCTGGAAATATTAAATATTTAGGTATTAATGTTTCACCTAGGCTGGCAGATCTAATTAAATTAAATCATATCCCACTTTTAAAGACGGTAGAAGAAGATCTAGCTAGATGGAAGTCTCTACCCATATCACTTATGGGAAGAGTCGCCTCAATAAAAATGATGGTTTTGCCAAGGATTAATTATTTGTTTGCAATGATCCCTAGCAAACCATCACCTGACTGGTTTAGATCTCTGGACTCCTCCATCTCTAAATTCCTTTGGAAAGGTAAACCACCGCGTATTAGCTTAAAAACGTTGCAAAAGACCAAAGATAAAGGAGGACTCGATCTGCCTAACTTTCACCATTATTTCTTAGCCAACAGGCTTCAACACATTTTAGGGTGGTTAAAACACACCCTCTTCGATGAAATTTGGCTAGATGTAGAACAGGCATTATGCAATAATATAGAGATTTGTGATCTGCCATTCATTAGCTCGAACATCAAACGACACGTATGCTTCCAAAGCATCAGTATCAGCTCTTCTCTGACAGCATGGTGGGAGTTTCTAAAAATGACTGAGTCTTCACTAATCCCATGCAAACGTACTCCTATCTGTAACAATCCTGACATATTAATAAACAATAATGTGATAAACTTCACAGACTGGAGTAGAAAAGGTATTAAATACCTAGAACATATAGTCGAAGGGACAGACTTTATTCCCTTTGACACATTAGTTAAACAATATGGGATCAATAAGAACAGATTTTTAGAATATCAACAAATTAAATCTATAATAAAAAAGAAATTTAAGCCTAATCATATTAAATTACAAATACCACCAAGTGTGGCAGATTTTCTTAGTCTCAAAACCCCCAAATTAGTGTCTAAAATATACAAGATACTTTCTAAAATAGATGAATCAGTATCGCTTCCTATTGCAAAATGGGAGGCAGATCTATCAGTCAGCTGGGACCATAATTTCTGGTCTCAGATATGTTCAAAAACCTTTAAACTGCTTAAGAATCCCGGTTTACAGTTAATACAGTATAAAATCCTGCATAGAGTACACTACACAGGTCATCGGATGTTCAGGATGGGTTTTATAGATTCTAACAACTGCTCACACTGTCAAGACAATACTCCTGACAATTATATCCACGCTTTATGGTTCTGTCCGCCTGTTCAGAGGTTCTGGTATGGGATTTGTGAAGACTTAACAAAGTGTCTTAAATGTTCAATTCCAGCTTCTCCGTCAGTCTGCCTGTTGGGTGACCTTGATGGTATCACTACAGAAGGTAACACAATCCTCATGGCTTTCACCGCCTTATGCATTGCCAAGAAGACGGTCCTCATGAACTGGAAAAATAAAAATAATCTTAATATCAACGAATATAGAGATCGCTTGTTGGACTATATTAATCTTGACACAGCCTCTGCTGCCACATTAGATCATTCTCTCTGGGCTCCTTTGATCAGCTCCATCACCTAGTGTGGGTGGGGGGTCCTGATTCTGTCCGGCTTTGATTTTTGTTGTTGGCGTGGAGGGCCAATTGGGCTTGGGGCGTCTGGGGGTTCTCTGGGGGGTGGGGTTCTTGGGGGATTCGGCGCTGGGGCTGCGGTCCTGGCCTGGATGGGGTACTGGTGGCTCTCGGGTGTTGTTTTTTTCTGGCGACTGCACGCGGCGCTGCTGGGGAGGCCTGTGTCGGCGGACGTAGGTTGCCGGCCTGGCAGCTGTGTTGCTCCGGGGTAGGTCCGGGGGGGGTTTGGGGTTCTGGGGGCGCTCTGCCTCCGGGCTGGGATTCCGGCTGGCCCTGGGGGGCTTGGGTCCTGGTGGGTGTGCCGCCGGGGGCGTGGGTGGATGCATGCGCCTGGGCCCGGCCCTGGTGCGGGGGCTTCCGATGCATCGGTGGGGCCGGGGGTGTCTTTAGCTGGTGGGGACGTCGTTACCATCTGTCAGTATTCACTCTGCATGGAGGGAGGGAGGGACCCAATAGGGGCGGAGGACTGGTTTAACCTGGGTGTCTATTGTCTTCGGTAGTCTGGGAGTCGACTGAATGATGGGGTGGGGGTAGTTTTTCCTCTGCTGTGGGGTCTGGTGGGCCACCCCGGGCTGCCGTGGGCCCTGGTCTGGATGGGCCTGGGCCCCCTGCCCGGGACGGGTTTGGGACAACGGGGGTGCCTATGGGGTCAGCGGGGGAGCTGGCTCCAGCGGGGGGGGCACTTTGCCTCCTCCGATGTTTTCCTCCCCGTCCCTAATGCTTCCCCTCTCCCGCCCCATCACACCAACATACAGGTAGGGTTTTTGGGGTGCGGGTGTGTCGCTGGGATGCAGGGGAGTTGGGACTCCTCTGTCTCCTCGTGGCCTCTCGCATCCCAATCATACATCATTACTTAGACACTCTCATTACTTACTGCCACATGACACATACATATAGGGCCTTGGGGGTGGGCACTCTGAACGGCGTCCAGAGGGTGGTCTGTTCATTCAGCCTTCCCTCTGGTGCCGATGCCCACTTCTCAATTTTAAGTTGCACATAGACATTGAGGGCTCTTGGGAGGGGCCGAGCTGACACGAGCTGACGTGTCCTAGTGTCTTGCCCCTCCCCTGTTTTAAAGCACTTTAGAACAACATACACCAACACTACATTTGAGCGGGTGAGGTGAAGCACGGGGTCTTCCCCTTTTATTTATTTATTTTTTTTTTTTTATTTTTTTCCCCCCTTACACCCCTGTTCTCTGTTCTCTGTCCGGGGCTGGGGGCTGTGAGGAGGAGCTGGCCGTCCGGTCGGGGTCTGGGCTGGTGGTCTTCTCTGCTGCTGCGGGGACGGGGGTGGTCTTCCAGTCTCCACACCGGAGCGAAGGGGATTCAGCTCCGGGGTCTGGCGCTGACTGGCCTTTTGGGGTTAGTGGTGCCTGGTCCCAGGAGTATAGAGTACAAATGGGGAGTGTGAGTGTGGGTACAGTGTCCTTTTTTTTTTTTTTTGTGCGTCTACGTGTGGTTTGAGTGTGTGAGTTTTTGGTTGCGTGCATGAGGGTGGGATGCTTGTGTATGTGTGTTTATGTTTGTCTATGTCCATGTGTCAGGTCAGGCCTTTGACTCCGCCTCAACCATCATTGAGGGCCCACCCCACCACCATGCCCTGCCGGTGGGGGATGCCCCCGGCCGCCGGTGCGTTGGTGGTTTCTGGCTCCGGGGCGGGATGCTCGGGTGGGCTCTGGCCCACTCTCGGCGGTCGCTCGGTAGGGCCTGGCTTCGCTGGGCCCCTGCTGGGGGGTGGGGGGGCCCTTGGTTCTCTGGGCCCGGGCCGGTCTGCCCTGGTGTGGCCGACTGCCGGCGGGACCTGCGGGCTTGCCGCCGTGGCCCCCTGGGGCGTCTGCATTGTGGCTGCCGGATGACCTCCTCCGGGCTCTCCTCTGCCCTTTTCTGGGTGGGGACCGCGGTTATCCCTGCGGTGGTTTTCCTGGGGTTCCCGCGCCCTGGGGGGCCTCCGGATGTTTGGGAGCCCGGGTCTCCTTCGTGCCTATTTCATGCCTAGCGGGGCGGGGCTGTGGTTCCCCACTCACACTATCAAGCATTTACATGGAGGAACCTTATGAATACAAGCGCGTTCACACACACAGGTGTGCACACAGGTGTACACACAAGCATTCACATTGGTGTAAAAACAGGTGCTCACAGACACTCACTGTCCTAAAATGCTGTTGCTTCAAACATATTTTGTAATATTAGTTATGTGTGCTGCGCAATACCATTTAACATTTAGTATTTACTGTGATACATACGGACATTGGATGTTGTTGTAGTTTTTCTGCTGTTGTGTCTTTTGTTGTTTTCTCTCTTTGTCAGCAGGTATGGAAGCAGATTATCTGTTTTTGCTCTCTCTCTTTCTCTATCCTCTTTTTTTTTTTTTTTTTCTCTCTTTTCTTTTCTTCCTTCTTTCTCCTCTCTTGGTTTTCTCTGTCCCCCGGTCTTGTCGGTCATAGTATGGTTAAATAAATAAAAATATAAAAATTAATAAAAAAAAATAAAAAATAAAAAAAAAAAAAGGCTGTGAATGATGATAGCATAGCTACACATACACACTGTTATGTGTTATCTGTGTTACTGACAGGCCGGGACATTGTTCTGTTGGAAGATTCAACGATTGCCAAGGCTTTCTGACCCCAATACTCTAATATTTTCTGCATTTATCCAGTTGTGATCTTTGGAGAGTCTTTGCGCACTCAGATGATCTTCCTCACACTGCAATAATACCATATAGACACAGACAATATACTTTAGGCAGATTTGTAACATTTCCTGTTTATTGGAACTCATTAATTATTGCCCTAATGGTGTAAATGGAAATGTTCCATTTTTTTTTTTTTTACTTTTCTATTTTGTGCTATTTTCTTGACTTTATGTTTTGCTAATCTTGTTCTGCACATCAGAACTATATATTTAGTTTTTTATTATTGTGATGGATGATAAAGGGAATTTGGTCTTCATATTTATATTTCTGTGAAACAGGAAGTCATGGCTGGATAATTTCATGTTCCTAATCATCCTGATGTGCTAAAAAATGTATACAAATGGGAATATAGATCTTCAGACATTTTACAGACATTTAAAAATATTTTCATAATGTGATTTTGTTGAGAAGTTAGATTTTTGTGTATTTAATTTCATTTATATATTTATTTATTTATTGAAAGATTAAATAAATGAACTAAATTTTAATTGTTAGAACAAGATTTATTTGAACAACTTTCTTTGGGTGCCAATATAATCTGACCATGACTTTCTCTCTGATTCTTTATGTATAACATAACAAATAACAAAAAAACAAAAAAAAAAAAACAAAGAAAACTGACAACAACAGCTAAATGCAAGAATTTTACACAGAGTTGTCGTTGCATTAATTTTCTTTTATACGACACCTAATGTGTGCAGTTCACTTTGCTTGGTTTTCTGCTGTTATTGTTTTCTTTAAATTTGCTTTTTAGTTCCATAAAATTTTAAGCTTTACTTAGTTCATTCCATGTTTTATAGGCAACCTTTTTCATGCTAATTCAGATTAGCACAGCTGGTTTTAACAAACAGAATTCATCTAGTTTATTTTAGTTCAGGACTCCATAGTCCAGGAGTTAATGATGTGTGCTTAATCTGTGTTTCAAAAAGCCATTTTTTTAACTGTGATGAACTATTCTAGATTAAGCCTACTCTTGTCTTAATTTAAACCCTGTCTGGGAAACCCTTGTCATTCAATCTGCCTTTATTTTCAATAAAAATCAATTAAATAATCAAAATTGACAAATTAGGGTAGTGAAAGTGTAGGGTAGTGTTAGGGTAGGTGGCGGGAGTAAATTGAATTAAAATTAGAATTTACTGTTATTATTGCACATATTACATTACTGAGGTGCAGATAATTTGCAATAAGTAGTATAAATAGCAGTAAAACATTCTATTTTAACAGTGTAAATAGAATCTATAGCTAGTTTCACTTAGTGTGAATACAATACATTGCAATTTGCGCTTAGTGTAAATAGCATCTATTGTTATTTGCACTTAGCATAAATAGCTGCTGCTTTATTTTATATGTCATTGATGTTACTGTGTTGTACTCACCCCTCTCATGTTATTTCAGCCTGTTACAACTGTTACTCAATAAACAAGATTCTCTGCGACTTCCCCAGTCATCTTGTTCCTTACATTACAGTAAGATCTCACTATTTAAATAAGAAATTTTACAGTTATACTTGCCTTTTAAATGGACAAAAAAATTTATTCACATTTGTTTGTATCTCAACTATGTTCTCTACCAGATCAACAACCTTTGGAGTGCGTTTTTACAGTGTGGAATTCTAAAAGTTCTCCTTTGACTTCCTTGTGGAAAAGAGAAACATACAAACCAACTGGCCAAGTTCTGTCATAAATGTAAGTTGTTCAATATTTATTGTTTGTTTAATTAACTTTAATTAACAGCCCTCAATTTAAAGACTACCTAAACAGAATTTACAGCTTACTGCTTTTGTAATTACAGTATACATATACAGTACCTCTATGTGGGTATAAGGCAGGGGTCGGCAACCCTCGGCTCTTTCATCCCTCTGCTGTGGCTCTCTGTAGCTTGGGTATACCTCGACTTTTAATAAAGCCTAAACTCTTCCCCTGCACTTCTTCTTGGGCAAGTGTGTGCGCGTAGTGATTTTCAAGGGCCAATGTGAATAAATCTCAATTCAAATTAAAAGAGACAAGATAGTCACGTCATTTTGGATACCTTTATTCTTATCCAAAATTATGTCGGAGCACTGAACGCTTTCATGCAGTGTATGTTTCATTCATACTCAAAGCCGGAGGGCGCTCTCCTGCAAAAAGTCCAAAACGGACTCATATGATAGAAGTAATAACTTTGAAGTGCCAGGAAAACCCTAATATGGGCAAAGGCATCCCGCTATCGCTGTAGCTAAGCTGAATAACCAGCATAAACCTTTAACTGATGAAACGTGAAGACAGTAAACGACTGCGACAATATATGGTTTATGTGTTTTTCAAGTCTTCTCCAGGTGATGATTAAAGTATAAGAATGATATTGACAGCATTAATTACAGTAGGCTACAGAGGCTATAAAATATATCTTCTGCCTTATTCTGTGATAAAAATGGAAAAAGTGTTTTAGTATAAACTGTTATACTAATCATAACCATACAATTATTATATATATATATATATATATATGTGTGTGTGTGTGTGTGTGTGTGTGTGTGTGTATAGGAAACAAAAACAAATTATTGGTTATTGTCCAGTAGTTTATTTTATTTCTTAGCCAATTCAAAGTAAGAGATTTATTAGTTCTTAATATTATTATTTTCGTCAATTAGACATACATAAATAAATATTATAATTATAATTATTATTATTATATTAAATTGGACTTTTCTGTCCCCCTCACTTCTGAAATGATTGCTACTCCCCTGCCCCGTAACATAACTGAATATAAAACTTTAGCTGTATGCCGTGTTTATCTTTATTTGGGGATCAAGGGCCAAAATGGCTCTTTGGATGTTAAAGGTTGCAGACCCCTGGTATAAGGGAAGAAAAACGCTGAAGTTTGGGAAATAAAGGGGTAACAACCTGGAAAATTACTAATTATTTATACTGTAAGTATTTTTAAACTAAGGGGATATCTAATATGTGGTATGTATGACCTATGCTTAATAACAATCTAATGCCTTCTCTGTAATTATTGTGCAAATATATACTTGTTCTGTAGTTACAGGTTAAGTACATTTGCAGGCTGTAAATTAAATAGTGTTGGGGAGTAGCTAGCTACAAGTAGTGATGCTACTAACTTAACTACATTTTTCAGTAGCTTGACAGTAGCTCAGCTACTTTAAAACCGGTAGCTAACTACTTTTTCCAGCAAATAGCAGTGTAGTGTGATCTACAGTCTGTTTTGTGAACCTGCAAGACTGAAGCAGCGCAGAATCTCATTACAAGATCACAAACTAAAATAGAGCGTTACTGCCATCTAACATCGACATCACTGTCATTACAAGCATTTCTCTCATTCTTTTTATTCAGTCAAGCAATAGCTGAACAACCAAAAAAAGTTTTCTGTAAAATAAAATTAGTATTGTTATTATCTCATTTGTTTGTATAATGTCATAATTTTTATTTATTTATTTTGAAAACACATTTTCAATCCCAAACTGCCATTCTAACCAGCAAAATTGCAATAGGATTATTTTCCCAAAATCGTACATGTTAGTGCTTTCGGAGTCACGTGAGCAGTTGGTCATTCAATATAACAATATACCCGCAATGTCATTCACTACCCTGTCCCTTCCTTCATTTTTTCAAGTTTGACCTCAACTTTCTTAGTATTCATCAATCTATCATTTTAAACAATATAACAAGAAAAAACAGCTTTCGGATTTCAATTTTTTTATTTTAATTTTTTTTGTAAAAAGTGTATAGGGTCGCTAGAGACCCAAGGTATGTATTAGTGTAAGTATATTTTTCGTGTGCAAAAATATGTAAATATCTGATGACTAAATACTTGCAATTCACCTTTATTCCTTGAGGAGGCACTGTTTAATACACAATAAGGAATAGCTTTGAGAATATGGCTGAGATCGCGAATGTCAGCCAGATGCTGAATATACCGTGTGAGTGCGTTCTGAGGATGACGGCGATCGTAAAATCATCTGCTCAAATTGAAACCTTCTAAGTTTCAGAAGATAACGAGATATGCTTTATTTTATTCTTCTGTAATTGTTCTTAAAATATCAAGAGTGCTGGCTATATAGGTCCGGGTTGCTAAAGACCCAAATATGTAATAATGATTGGCAAAACTTTCATGCATGTAAGGGTTAAAATAAAATAATATTTTGTTATTCCAATAGAATTTGTTGTAATTTTGCACTTTTATTTTTACTTTTTTGAGATATTTGAATATTGTTTGTAATAAAACAATTGTCTTTGATATCATAACTGTATAGAATTTTTTTTTTAATTGTTTTATTTGACTTAAAACGGTCCTCATAAATGTTTATTCAGTTATTTGTAATATACATCATTGTGAAAAAAGTAGTTTCAATGTAGCTACAGTGAGGGGAAAAAATCTCCTGCTGATTTTGTACAATTATCCAGTGAAAAAAAATTTAGTTTATCATTTTTAATGTAGACTATTTATAACAACAACAAAAACAAATTCCTGAAAAACGCATAACAAATATAAATAGATTTGCATTTTAATTAGTAAAAATTTATATACTGTTCAGTTTCTCACACAAACCAATCGTTTTGTGTCTTAGGACATCAGTGTATGTCACAAGCTGCAGTCAAAATTGCAGTCTTTGTACCCATTGACTGGCCTTATATAACTGACAGACTGCAGCAGTTTGAGTTAAAAATCTTAATTTGAGATCACTGGCAATCCTCTGTGTAGTTCTGGGCTGATTCCTCGCCGTTCTCATTATCATTGAAACTCGATGATGTGAGATCTTGCATGGAGCCCCAGAGATTTACAGTTATTTTGTGTTTCTTCCATTTGTTAATAATTACACCAACTGTTGTCACCTTCTCACCAAGCTGCTTGGTGATGGTCTTGTAGCCCATTCCAGCCTTGTGCAGGTTTACAGTCTTGTCCCTGAAATCCTTGGACAGCTCTTTGGTCTTGGCCATGGTGGAGAGTTTGGAATCTAATTGAATGATTGCTTCTGTGGACAGGTGTCTTTTATACAGGTAATAAACTGAGATTAGGAGCACACCCTTTAAAAGAGTGCTCCTAATCTCAGCTTGTTACCTATATAAAAGACACCCTGGAGCCAGAAATGCTGCTGATTGATAGGGGATCAAATATTTAGTTTTTTAAACTCATTAAAATGCAAATAAGTGTATAACTTTTTTTAAAATGTGTTTCTCTGGATTATATATATATATAAACCTACCATTAAAAAATTATAGACTGATAATTTCTTTGTCAGTTGGCAAACATACAAACTCGGCAGGGGATCAAATATTTCTTTTCCATCACTTTAGCTACTTTTTGGAAGTAACTTGTACTGTTGCTTCTCTCCAAAAGGTAGCTTGACTGTAGATTAGCTACTCAGAAACTGCAGCTTTTTAAGCTACAAGCTACTCAAGTTAAAGTAGCTTCCCCAACACTGAAATTAAAGTGGTGCTTGTTCCATGCAGTTACAGAGTAAATACAACACCAGGCACATAAGCTGCATTCACTAGATCAGAATTACCTGACTTCTAATTAGCACCACCTGCAATCACTTACCTGCTCTGTTTATAAGGACACTCTGCTCATTCGCTCACCAGTTGGTCTCAAGGTTGCAAGCTCCTCGGTTGCTCCAGAGCTGGGTCGATTACTTACAAATTGTAATCAATTACTGATTCCAGATTACATGACAAAAATTGTAGTCAGTAATGTAATCAGTTGCATTACACATTTTAGGTAATATAATCAGATTACTTTTGGATTACTTTGGACTTAACTAATTTATCATATTAATTAAAAAAAATTGTTCCATTCATTGTTACTTACAACATGATGTGCACTAAACATTATATTACGTCAAGGTTTCCTAAACTAGGGTTTGTAAAAGAACTGCTGGGGGTTTGCGACACCACTGGACAGCTAATACAAGACCAAATCCTATCTTAATGAATAGGGACATCTAGAAATCTCAAAAACTGCTCACTGAGCCTTACAATTAAATTACATTTGTCAAATCAGGAATAAAAATCTGAAATTAATTGCTCATATTGTTAATATTCAGTGACACAGTGACTTTACCAATCAGCAATTGGCTTTCATTTATAGAGTGGTACTATTCCTCCATATTGGGCATTGCAGTTTCTCCCATTTATAAGTATAGGAGTGAACCATTTCTATAGTCTTAATTACTTAATTATTGAAATATTTATTTTTAAATCTCAGGGGTACTTAAATACATTTGGTGAATAAGGTTTAGATGACAAAAAGTTTGAAAGACAAAAGCCTTCCAAAGACATAATAATATATTGTTAAAAAAACAAACTTATAATTCAAATAAAAATTAATGTGTTCATCAGTAGTTGATGCAATGTTGAAACCATCTTACAGGGTTGCTGCAGGATTTTTAAGCTCAAATGTAAGACTTTTTAAGACCTGCACAAATAAAATTAATACCATATGAGCAGGGTAGGGCAATTTCTATGGTTAAATATTAAACTGTAAAATGACTAAACAACTGTAAAATGCTTATTTGCAGTTCAAATACAAATTTTCACAAAAACAAAAAGCTTTATAAAATGATACACTTCACATTTAAAGTACCCATTTGTAAGAAAATGGATGAATCAAAAGTATTATATTAATTTAAACAATTATTACCAATAAATGATTATAAAACATACAAACACATTTTACTTTTTAGATTTTTAAAATGAATTATCTTCTTAATGATCCACCATTTCACATTTACAGCTCTGTGCGTTTGCAGGGTAAAAACGTGGATCACTTTTTGCTTTGGTCCAAACAATACAACCCCACTTTCCCCACAACCCCGACTTTCTTGTAGAATTTAAGAATTTAAGACCATAAGTTTGATAAACTAAATTTAGAGAGAAATGTTTATGCAGCAAATCATCATATTATAATGATTTTTGAAGGATTATGTAACACTGAAACTTTTATTTTGTAAACAATAGATTTATAAACGTTTCTAATGACGAATGTAACGTTCCCAAATGCAAATTAAAACGGATCAAACCAAGCACAGTATCACTAACAGTGAATCGAAACTAGAAACAATACTGTAACAGCAGACTACAGTCTGCTATATAATTGCATCACAACACAGTAAATTCCCCGGTGTTAAATCAACACCGCTCGGTGTTCATATGGGAACCACCAGCAGGGTGTTAAAAGTAACACCGAAGCAGTGTTAGAGTTAATTAGGTATTTGAGTGATTAATTAAGTGATGATTGATCATTATTGAAGACACCTGATGTTAACAAGCAGAATCACCAAAGAAGAAAATCAATGTTTTTAAGCAACCATTATAGCGGTCAGTGTTTGCATTAGTTAATCTCTTGACCCTTACATTTTTTACATTAGAGTTTGTTTGGCTGCTGTAATAGCCAGACAAATCAAAGGAAAGGCATCCATGTGTCTTTGATTTTGTCCTTATTTTGACCTTATGTAGTGACCTGTATAACAGACTTAGGTTTATTTACTGATTGCATCAACCCTGTGGACATTATATCTATAATCAGACAGATGTTTTTAAATTTATTTCAATCCAAAAGTAACAAAAAAAAAATAATAAAAAACTTTTTAATGAAGACACAGACATGAAGAATCAGCATGAGAATCACAACAATGGTGAGCATGTTAATAAGCCAATAAGCATGTTGTAGCCAATCAAATGCTCCCATCGTGCATTGCAGAATGAATAAATTATGAGCTTAATTATCTTTGTAATTTATTTTATTCTTACGTCACCATTGTTGAGATTCATACTCATGTTTGTTTAAGCACACACAGACATCAACAACCAATTTAATATATATCACATCAAAACTCTTTTAAAACCAGTTTAATTTTTTTTGTTTTCATTTTCATAACTATTTGACCTGAAACACTGAACTCATTTAGAGTGTAACTTCTCAGTTATATTTCCAACATAGCAAATGTAACTTAAAGATTAAGCTGATCTGATGATTCAGATCAAATAATCATCATCACCACCTAATAACTTCTGCTCTTGGTTTGTCTGGATGTTATAACTAACATACAGCAGCCAAACAAAATCTAATGTTAAAAATGTAAGGGTCAAGAGACTAACTAATGCAAACACTGACCACTATAATGGTTGCTTAAAAATGTTGATTTTCTCCTTTGGTGATTCTGCTTGTTATCATCAGGTGTCTTCAATAATGATCAATCATCACTTAATTAACCACTCAATTACCTAATTAACTCTAACACTGCTTCAGTGTTACTTTTAACACCCTGCTGGTGGTTCCCATATGAACACAGAGTGGTGTTGATTTAACACCGGGGAATTTACTGTGAACGGTTGCGATTTTTATGACAGCACTAAGCAAATTCACCGCCATTCATAAAAAGTTATCGGGTCACACGTTTCAGCGCTGATTCTAATTCATTTAGGGCTTAGAATCATTTGAATGCTTTTAACGCTAACCCTGCAGATGGTGCCGCAAGCTTGTACAGCGCTCTCAGGATCACTCTGTCCATGATGGTACAGAAAACTTAATTGCTTAAGGCCGATTTCAGTTCGATTTCATAAATATTTTCATTTGTGTTCTGAGGATGACGTTTTTTTGGCTTGGAATGACATAAGGGTAAGCAAATGATGACAGAATTTTAATTTTTGTGTGAACTATCCGTTTAACATCACTTATCCCAATTTGAATGGCAACAATTTGAAGAAACACGTTAGGCCATCTGCTTTTACAAAATGTTTTGTGTGTGTGTGTGTGTGTGTGTGTGTGTGTGTGTGTGTATTTTTCACAAATGAAAACTAATGATTAGTTTGTTTTTTTAGTGCTTCCTCCCCGGAAAATTGTGTAACAATGGCACAACATAACATCAGCATCAGTGACTCAACTGGAGAAGATTTTGATTTAGCCAATAATAAGTCTAGGAAATTTCAAGTGGAAAAATTTGATGCACAATCTGTATTTATTTGTATCCTATCAGTGATTGAAATTCCAATCATGTTCTTAACTCTGATTGCCTTGTTTTCCCTCATCAAGACTCGGCCTGCTGCTTCAGTTTTTGTTAGTCATTTGATACTTTCAGATCTTATACAGGTCATTTGTATGTTAACATCAGCAACAACCTCATTGACAAAAGTGAGACGTGCATATGTATATTCTTTGATTGTGGGCCTGTATTTTATGGCATGTGTTTCTTTTGAACGGTATCTTCTGGTTTCTCATCCTATCTGGTACAAATCTCACCATTCACTAAAACTTTCCTGTTTTATTTCTTTGATCATCTGGTTTGTGCCTCTGATCTTTGCAGAAATAGACCCCCCTAATATTACGTTTAAAAGCGTACCCCGATGTATAGCATGTTTAATTCCCTTCCCCATAATCATTCTCTGTTTTGCTGGTACCTGTCGAAGTATTTCTCACTCAATATCACTGACTTCTCTTAAGCGCAAATTAATTTTGGGCAGTTTGTTCCTGGTACTGTTGACTTACACATTTCTCATTCTCCCTTCTGTGATTCTGTATTTTGTTCTAACGTCTTTATATAAGCATTATATAACTTTTTTCATGAAGTATGGTTTATTTCTTGAGAAATCTTACAGATATGCACTTATACTCCTATATGTAAATCCACTTGCTGACTGTTTGTTGTACCTGTTCATGAGGCCTGATGTTGGTAATTTAATGAAGTCTGTTCACTGCTGTTGTGGATGTCAGAGTTCAAAACACAACCAGGATGAACACGCTGTAATGAATCCACAAAACAGCTGCACTAATTTAGTGTGCTGCATTTCAGAGCAGAAACCTGCATCTAATTCACTAAACACCTGCAGTTCAGTTTAACCTGCTGCTATATGAGCTGAAAAACACTGCACTATATTTAAATGAAGTCAATGTCAAATATCAAAATACGAAAGGGGAAAAAAAAAGAAACTCTTAGCTAAAAACATTTACTGCTATTTAGGAGAACTCTTAGTGGTAAGTTAAATGTTTTGTGAATATGGGCCCAGTCCAAGAAATGATTAACCATTGCTCGAAAACCAGTGCTAGAAAATGAAACTGAAATCTTAATAAGCATGTTAATCAGATGGAATATTGTTGTGTTTTTGTAGAAGTGTGTTGTATAGATCAGTGATTCCCATATAAAATTAAATCTAGAGGTGCAAACAACTAAAGAAGTATAAACAGCAGCATGAATTTATTATGAATGACATAATATGAGATGAAATAATATTTAAACTTTAAATATGAATGAAATGTATTTCTTTTTGTGGTTTTTTTTTTTTTGAACATGCTCATATGTTGATGTTTTGATATGTTTTTTTTTTTTTTTTAAATAAACGCTGTAAAAGTTATATGGTAAGATATAGGCTGTTTAAATTGGTAAAAAGCTGAGAACCACTGGTATAGATGACTATATAATTTCTTCTTCACTGTTAGAGACTGTCCTGCATTCATTCTCTCTGTTTTGTATATTAAAGAGTTTTCTGTTCTCCAATGTCTATTTCTGTCTCTACTTATTTGACAAATAACTGTTGAACTGTGAATTAAGTTTATTTATAAAGCACATAATAATACAACAGTATTGACCAAATTGCTGTACAAACAATAAAACTGTTAAAAATATAACAAACACAAATAACAGATATAAAAGACATAATCTGTCAGAACCTTCCCCCTTTAAAACTCTGAACACCAATACCTCTGTCAACAATACCTCGCCACTCATGTATGGTGACGCATTGCTGCCACACATTTATACTACCGGTATATAAATTTTTCTTTGTAAATTATATCACTGTGAATGTAGTTGTTCATAGACAAATTAAATGCAAAAGGCAGGCAAAATAAATTATATACTCATTCTAAAAACCTCAGTTTTGTCACTGTGCTCATGGAGCTTATTTTATGATTATTATATTATGATTTGAATTGTGTAAATTTGAATTATTGACAATTATTGATGTCTCAGGTTATGTATGTAACCATGGTTCCCTCAGAAGGGAATGAAACACTGCATAATCTAGGGGTCGCTATGGGGGAACGCCTTTAGCGTGACCCGTGTCTGAAGCCTACATACAAAAACAACAATTACATTGGCTGGCAACAGCCTATGACGTCACTCGCCGTTGTGTTACTACCAGCATGACCATAGTATAAAAGGGCTCCGGTGGAACGTAACATCCGCTTCTTCGTCTGAAGCTTACGTCCGAAGCATGATGAAGCTTGAAGATGCAGTGTCTCATTCCTTTCGCAGGGAACCATGGTTACATACGTAACCTGAGACGTTCCCTTTCCGAGGGAATATCGAAGTGTGTCCTCTAGGGGTTGCTATGGGGAACGATAAACCCACGCTGGTATGCTGAGGGAAGTGCATGTCAAGTACCAAGGCTAGCAAAGTGAGGGAGCTGCCCCAGTGACGTCCAGGTGGCTGTCAGTTCCTATCCTCTTCAGCCAGAGGCCTGAGCTGCATACCCAAGAACTGTTAAGGGCTGGGCTAATGGAAGCCTGCCCCTGGGAAAAGCTCAGGCTTGGAATCAGAAAGTAAAAGATTCCTTTAAGGGGATATATTCGGTCTAGGACAACAGACTAGACCTCAGCTCATCACCTAGGAGCTTACCTTCAGCTCTGCGTGACCTTGCTCAAGGAGCTGGCCGGGCAGGCTGCAGCAACAGCACCCTGTACGGAAGTATCCCCGGGGATACAAATGCAGAGCATGGCCCAAGAAATCTGGGGCCTAAGAACTCAAGAAAGGATACGAGGCAGAATGCCTAATCCCTACTTTATGCAGGATATTAGAAAGAACGCAAGTAACTAGTGTGCATTCTCACAATAACGTGGATTTAAAAAAAGAAGCGTTTATTATTCTCAACGAGCAGTACAGTAGGGGCCTAGAGTGTGGCCCAAGGAGACTGGGGCTTAACAACTCAGAGAAAGGGTACGAGACAGAATGCAAAATCCCTAGTTTATGCAGGATTTTAGAAAGAATGCAATAGCTAGTGTGGCTTTCAGAAGGAACTGTTCATAATACTCCAAGGAGCGGTTCCTGGAGTGTGGCCCAAGGAGACCGGGTCCTTATGCAGGATTTTACAAAGAACGTAAAATGCTAGAGGGAAGAATTAAACACTCAGAAAATAGAATTGTGCTCATATTGACTCCAATACGAGGGGAGCACTGCAATGCTCATATGAGTGGCCTGAGTGGGATGACTCCAGTGCAGGAAACTCTATAGCTCAACAGGGAACAGAATGCTCACAAGAGACCCTCCACCTCTTCATGAGGGGAGCAATGCTAGCTGGCTCTCAATGGAAATGGAAATTTCCGCAGAAAACCTCCTCACTCAAAATCCCGGAAAGCTGCGGGCTCCAGCCGACCCCTCAGAGTGGCAATCCACTTAGTAACACTGCCACACAAAAGACATGTTTTACCGCTCTATTTATTGCAATGCTTTTATGTATAATAGAGTTTTAACTGGTTTACATGTTTTTAGTCCATTTTATTCCTCTTACCATTTTAAGCGTGTATGTCTTTAAGAAATGAATGGTTGGCCTGTCATGTGACCAGCCAGGAAGCAGGAACTGTATAAAGAGAGCAGCATGGCTAAAAAAAACACACACCCCATATACACACCTAGATTGTGGAGTTTCTCTTGGACTTACCATTCCAGATTCACACACACAGCAGATTGAATTATTACTCATTTTGGATTGTATATACACTGGTGGACACTCACATTGGACTTTTCAACACACTGGGATTCTTGGACTGTTTTTAGGGTATGGACAAACAAACTGTATTCTTTTAACAGACTGAGTTTACCTGGTTTTATTGTGTTGTTTTAAAGTCTTTTATGTGAACTTTGTAAATACACTGTTTTATGTCTGGCTCCCAATTGCGGCTCGTATCAAGTTCAAGACTCTAATGCTTGCATATAGGACAACCACAGCTACTGCACCTGCTTATCTGCACTCGCTATTGCAAATCTACACCCCCTCCAGAACTCTGAGATCTGCTAGTGAGCGACGCCTTGTGGTACCATCACAGAGAGGTGCGAAATCACTATCCAGAACATTCTCTTTTACTGTTCCTGGCTGGTGGAACGATCTTCCTACCCCTATCCGGAATGCTGATTCCCTGACAAGCTTCAAGCGACAGCTTAAAACTCATCTCTTTCAACTCTATTTGCTGTTACCATAAAAAAAAAAAAAAAAAAAAAATTATTAATCTCTTTATTCCTTCCCTTTCTAGCTTGTACTTGTCTGAAGCACCACTTGAAATCTGGTATTATAGCACTGCCTGTGTCTGTTTGTCTCCTTAAGAAGAATCGCTCTATGTTCTCCCAACTGTATGTCGCTTTGGACCAAAGCGTCTGCCAAATGCCTAAATGTAAATGTAAATGTAAATGTAAATGTCATTCTTTTAACACTTTAACACTATTCATCAACAATTCATTTATATGTATATACAAACCTGATAACTATTATACAATATTTGTGAATCTACATATTAATGCTTGTAATTTGGCATAAATGTGTGCTATACCTAAAGTATACAAACAATATTCACTATGTTGTCAGATTATATTTCAAGAAGGGGAAGAGGCTTTTTTTGTTTCCTACCCCTATTTTTGGTAGCTGTTCTGTTTGTCTCTGCCTCTATTAAAGAAAACTATCATATAGTGCATGACATTAAACTAAATTTAGTGTTAAAGTTAGGGTTAAATTCAGTCTAATTAAAAGAAATACAAATTTGTTATATAGAGGTTATAAAAAATTAAAAAGATCTACAGTTACCATGTAGTTATCTGGTATTTCAGAAGGATAACGGCCTCTCCTCATTTAACATTAAGTAGTATGGAGAGATTTAAGTAGTCACTGGCCACTTATTTCTGAGCCAAAACATGACTGAATCCATATGTTTATCTCAGTCACTGGGCTTGTCTCTCACAATCTTGCACAGTGGTCTGAAAATATATTTAAAATGTGTATTCAATTCAGGTTAATCAGGGTTTCAGTATATGCATTCTGTATAACTGAACCCATTAACTTGTGGCTTATGCAAAACACAGCCAGGGGCTTATCAGCAATGAGGTTGTAATAAAAACAATTACACATGACAGATTTTGAAAGGCACCTCTGTATTGTCCCATTCATCCTCTCAAAAAGCCCATTTGTCTGTGGATGGTAGGGTGCACACAGGGACGTTTCAATATTGAGCACCTTGCATATATGTCCTTTGAGCTACAAATAAGTGAACGGAGGAAAGATAAGACAAAGACAAAAGCAGCATTTAAAAACAATACAAACAACACAAAAAAACATAAATCATACATAACAAATAAATTAAAATGAAAAACAGTGAAATAATTTTGAAAATAACTCACAACAACTACATCCCTTTGTCTTGCCATTAAGGTAGTGTATTTATAGGCCAGATATGAACGATTATTCGAAGCATAATGTATGTTTTATGAGCAGTGAAATAAGCATGTATTTGACTGAAATTCCTGAATTGTCAGCAAACTGAATGTATAGCGCGGTGAATGATTATATGATTGTTAACCAATGGGATGCTACATTTTATGCTTTCTGACAATAAAGCACTTGAATATGTCAAGCTTGTAATCATGACTTCAATTCACTTGTCACGGTTTGAGACACGTGTGTATTGTTCAGTCCAGCCACACACAGCGCAACATGTTTTTTATCATTTAGCACAGAGAAGGGGGGAATGCACCACTGATCGCCAGGATGATTTAAGGAAGATGTATATATGTATGTAAGTTCAAGACTCGGAGAAGGATGTGGTAAGCTGCAAATGTAACTTTAATAACAAAATAAACATTAGCAACAAAATGAAAGAAAGCGGCAGCTGCTTCACGCCAGACTCCAGTGCATATCTGTGTTTGCGTTTATCAGTTAAAATCTACTCACCTCTCAAAACGCCTGACTTTTTATTCAGTCCTGAGTTCTGTAAGCTAATTAATCCTCTCATTATAACAAAACCGAAACCAAAAGTAAAACGCACACGCGCATTCAACAGCAATTTTAATACCCTGCATTTACAGAGCGATTCCTCAATGTGCGCAAATTAGGCTATATAACATATCTAGGCTTTATAACAGGTCTCTAGCTCTGTATCATTCTTGAAAAATTTGGTCTCTATATGCACTTTGAATATTGAAAGAGTATAGCATACTTTGATTATGGCTGCATTTAATACGACTAAGAAAGAACTGTGTTGTTTATTATTTTTATACTGTATTTATTTATTTATATGTTCAGTATATATATCGCCCCACTTCTCAAACTAAAGTTACACCCTTGTGTGTGTGTGTGTGTGTGTGTGTGTGTATATGTATATATATATATGTGTGTGTGTGTGTGTGTGTGTGTGTGTGTGTGTGTGTGTGTGTGTGTGTGTGAGTGTGTCTGGGTCACGTCAATTTAAATATAAAAAAAATAAGGTTGCGCTTAAAGTTTGAAAGTCACAAGCTCTGACATTCTTTACGTTTTTTGATTACATGACCTTGAGAATTACTTATTTTTAAATGCTGTAAATGGTAGATTATAAGGCTATATATTTTATGTTGATATATGGTTTTTCTAAAGTGTTAAAAAAGGGGAAACAAACATTAACAGTGTATACCAGTTTGAACCAAAAACTGTGACCACAGAGCCGTGATATAAAACTAACCGAGGATTTTATGAACCATCCCACTCCTAATGTTTTTGACATACTAAATGCATACATGTAAATGCATGCATTGTACATTTTAACATCAGACAGAACTACTAACATTACAAACAACAAATAAAGTTGCATTTCTGCCTTAGCAGAGCTCTGACTTGAGATGGAGTTGTCTCTTGAAAACAAGCAATCACAGCATCTGTAAACACAAAAACAGTTACATTTTTATGTCATGATGATCAATTTAAGAAGCTCCACTGGTTTTTCAACTGCGTACATTTGTAAAGTAAAAAGATATGGAAACAAATACGCACAATTTTTTTATACCATGTTTTGTTTAGTACAACATCTACACTGCTCAAAAAAATTAAAGGAACACTTTGAAAACACATCAGATCTCAATAGGGAAATATATCATGATGGATATCTATACTGATATGGACTGGGTCATGTGTTAGGAACGAAAGAATGCCACATGGTTTGATGGAAATGAAAATGATTAACCTACAGGGAGCTGAATTCAAAGACACCCCGAAAATCAAAGTGAAGAAAGAATGCAGCAGGTTAATCCATTATGCTGAAATTTCATTGCAGCAATTCAAAATGGTACTCAGTAGTTTGCATGGCCCTCAAGTGTGTGTATGCATGCCTGACAACATCGGGGCATGCTCCTATTGAGACAACAGATGGTGTCCTAGGGGCATTTCCTCTCAGATGTAGACCAGGGAATCACTGAGCTCCTGGACAGTGTGGGGTGTAACCTGGTGGCGTCGGATGGACCAAAACAGAATGTCCCAGAGGTGTTCTATTGGATTTAGATCAGGCGAGCATGGGGGCCATTCAGCGGTATCAATTCCTTCACCCTCCAAGAACTGCATGCATACTCTCCAGGCATTGTCTTGTACCAGGATGACCCAGGACTCACTGAACCAGCGTAGGACCTGACAACGGGTCCAAAGATTTCATCCTGATACGTAATGGCAGTCAGGGTTCCATTGTCTAGCCTGTAGAGGTCTGTGCATCCCTTCATGGATATGCCTCCCCAGACCCTCACTGGCCCACCACCAAACCGGTCATGCTGAACGATGGTACAGGCAGCATAACGTTCTCCATGGCTTCTCCAGACAATTTCACGTTTGTCACATGTGCTCAGGGTGAACCTGCATTTATCTGTGAAAAGAGGGCGCCAATGATGGACCTGTCAATTCTGATGTTCAATGGCAAATGGCAGTCAGGCTCCATGGTGCTGGGCAGTGAGCACAGGCCCCACTAGAGGACGTTGGGCCCTCAGGCCACCCTCATGAAGACTGATTCTGATTGTTTGGTCAGAGACATTCACAACAGTGGCCTGCTGGAGGTCATTTTATAGAGCTCTGGCAGAACTCATCTTATTCCTTCTTGCACAAATGAGCAGACACCAGTCCTGCTGATGGGGTAAGGACCTTCTACGGCCCTGTCAAGCTCTCCTAGAGTACCTGCCTGTCTCCTGGAATCTCCTCCATGCTCCTGTGAGTGTGCTGGGAGACACAGCAAACCTTCTGGCAATGGCACAGATTGATGTGCCATCCTGGAGGAGTTGGACTACCTGTGCAACCTCTGCAGGGTCCAGGTATCACCTCATGCTACCAGTAGTGACAGTGGCCTTAGCCAAATGCAAAACTAGTGAAAAACAGTCAGAAAACATGAGCGGGAAAAAATGTCAGTTGCATCCACCTGTAAAACCATTCCTGTTTTGGGGGTCATCTCATTATTGACCATCTAGTGCAGCTGAAATTGATTAACAACCCCCTCTGCTACTCAACTGACCAGATCAATATCACATGAGTTTAATTAAATTGATGCTATACTCTGCTCAAAAAAATTAAATGAACACTTTTTAATCAGTGTATTAGATGGGTTACCATCCACAAAATTTTTATGCAGATTGTTGATATAGCATTACAAACCGCTGGATTAAAACACCAAGGCACAAAATCAAATCTGTAAATGTTCAGAAAAACTGCATACTTGTGCACATAAAAGGTGATGGAAAGGCATTTCTCTGAAAACTAAAATAAACAAGTTAAGGACTATGATTTATCAGAGCATATTTTCAACCATATACAAAGGTTTGGACTTTATTTTGATACACTGTTGTGCAGACATACACACAACAAAATATTCAGGGAATTCTGAAAAATCACCAAATTCTGGTGGAGGTTAACTTCTGTACTTGAATAAAAAATTTCAGTATAGCTGTAATCAGTTTACATAAAAAAAAAAACATACACATGAGCACATTTAATTTTGATTGTGTCCAGTGGTGTTTTGTTCATTTTCTTGTCTGTAAGACTTGATGTGGCCAAAGCTTCACATCCAAAAAATAACGACTGCCATGTCCTGGGTAAACGCTGACAATCAAATGTCTTTTTAGGAACTGTGACTCCTCCACCCAGGGCGAACTGTAACAGAAAAAAATAGTGTCAGAAGTGCATGTTAACACAAACAGTGGCTTAATTAAATGATTAAAATAATTTTATATTTCTTGTGCATTACATAGGGGTGGGCAACAGTAGCGTGACCAGGATTCACAATATGGGTGGGCCCAGAGAAAATTGGGTGGGCCTAGTCAAAAATGCATCTGTATCAAAATTGACCAACGCATCTACACCTGCTTGAATAATCAGAGCATAAGCCTGTATGTCATTATAAGCAGAGCATAACGGTAAGAACAGCATATGAACAAGGCGGCCACACCGCCTTCTGAAAGATGCAACACAACAACATTTTGCCACAAAGCATCAGCAAAAATTAATACAAAGAATGTGTCGGGGGGGGGGGGGGATAACGGTAAGAAAATATTTGAATGATTCATTAATAAACTAGTGTATTCTGAGATAGTGTCGAAAAGACCCTGATTTGCAATCTACTCTTTGGATGCACCTTTAAAGAGAAATTAATCTTTACAGATTTGTATTTGTTTTATTTCGTTAAGTAATAATTTAAAGCTTTCTATTTATATATTTATCATGTTTGTGAGGCATGTATGCGCTGAGTTTTGGTTTCATTTTTGTTTTGCGCTCTTATTGAAGTACAAGACGGCAGAAAGCTCATCATGTTTGTTTTCTTTAATCTTTAAACCCACTCTGTTTGTAACATTTTGTTATTATTGTTAGTGCACACAAATAAAAGTAGACCTTTTATATTTCTGAATGATCTATTACTCTTACCTTTGTGAGTGAAAATGATGGATAATCTTAAATTGTTTCCACTGAAAATATGCAAATGATCGCACTGGCGTCTCCATGTCCTGCAAAGCAGCTAAGTTTCTCTCTCCGCTTTTGCAAAGAAAAAAAAAAATCTAAAATATGAAAATGGATATTCCCAAATATTTAATATAGGATATAGGGAATTGCATGCACCATAGATGGATTTTATTTATTTTGTTTTTAATGACCCGCCCCAACCCGCCCCACAAATAAAGTAACAATTCCCTTACCCGCCCCAGCCTGACCAGTGGACCGCTATTTTGCATGTTTGGTAATGAGGATGGGGTCACTAAGGACTCTTTGTCCATGGCATTGCAAAACATTTCAGAGGGTACGAATTCTTTTGGTGGGTGGAGCTCAAATGGTGTCAATACATCCTTGGAAAGCTTGGCTGGCAACTTCTTGCATTTATGGATGTATGTGAGTTCTTAACAGTTTTTTCCAAGTGAATACTGAAAGCCATCATGAGAAATCTCACTCTCTTCCAGATGATTGCCTGTGGTTTCCTCCACTGGTTCTGTAGTTTTTACAAAATGGTGTTTGTTTGGGAACAAAAACCATTTAGAAGTGTACTTAATACGCATACAGGATGCCTGCAGTTTTGCACAAGGACAATGCCAGCTGTTTATTGTTGAGTTGTAAGCCACCGTCACTCAGCCAAAATGACTAAAGCATGACAGTTTTATCATACGGAAAATACGGTAAAATTTCCAGGCAGGTGTGTTGAGGGAAGTTGGAGGTAAACTTTGCAGGACATCAGCCCTCCAGGAACAAGTTTGCTGTAGAACAGACATTGTCAGTATTGAATGGACAACACACACACATACTTTAAACAATTAAGTGAATAGCATAACAAAGACTGTGATTTGAGGTTTACTTATGGTGCATAGTATTGTCTAGTATTGTCTGACAACAAATGTCTCATTGTTTCTTATATTTAAAATTGCAGGAAAGCAGTGTCTGCACACATTGGGCCTCATTCACGAAACACGAGCAGAATAAATTTTTGTGTAAATTGTTCATAAAGCCATTGTGATGTACATTTTCGAATTCATGAAAATGATCGTATTTTCAAAATGTTACTTGGTATGAAAGAAATGTACACATGCTCTGTGTTCTTTTTGGCAAACCGATGTCACTGAATTTTGATGCACTGCCATAGCAATTACAAGTTAATTTGCCCTTACCATCTTTTTTAATTTTATTATTTATTTATTTTTGATAAACTCAGCGCTCGTCACTGTCACTATTTACACAGCCAAACAATCATTCACTTTTACAACGACTGCCTACAACAATGGAAAATTCAACATTACTGGGTACTGCATTTTTATATTTAGTAAAATTTAGTAAAACTAGTAATACGCTGCCACCAATGATATTCCAAATCATAGCAACTAACTAACGCGTCTCAGCTGGAGTAACACTGTGCCACAATAGCGTTTACATTAGCGACTGACTTTTTTTTTTTTTTAGCTGGCTAAATACTCTTTGGTGGACACACGTTATTGAATATACACTGGAGATCAAAATTAGAGAACAATTTATAAACAATTGAACAATTCTGAAATAATGTCACCTTCACTGCTCAACAGTTGAAGGAGTTTTTGTCCTGTCTATACCATGCTACCAGAACGCCTTTTCCACAAAATAACTAAGGCATTTCAACAAAAACCATTACTTTGCAGAAAACGCACTGATCAAAATTATAGAACAACAATGACTGTAGCATGAAAAAAAAAGATTACAACAAAATTTTCTGAAGGTTACAACAGTCAGCAATTAGTAGGAAGTGTACAGGCCTCTGCTCTGAATGATTTCAGCACATCTGCGGCCACAGGACAGCACTAGTCTCTCACACTGCTCTGGTGTAATTTTGGTCCACTCTTTTTCTAGTCTCCTCCACTGTAGTGGGTTTCTTGGCCATAACTTTGTCGCCAAGGATTTTCCAGAGGTTCTCTATTGGGTTGAGATCAGGACTCTGGGCAGGCCATGTCATTATTTCAATGTTTACAGTTTCAAGGAACTGCTTTACCCATTTTGCTGTGTGACATGGAGCATTGTCCTGCATGAACACTGCGGGCTGATTGGGTGATGAACGCAGGGAAGGAACCATATGTTGTTGAACAAGGTTCTGATAAACATTTGCATTCACTCTGCCATGTAGCTGTATAAGAGGCCCAACTCCTGCTGCAGAAAACATGCCCCAAACCATGACACTTCCTCCTCCACTTTTCACTGACTTCTTTAAACACTTTGGGTTCAGTCTTTCTCCAGTTTGTCGCCGAACATAATGTTTCCCATCGGACCCAAATAAATAAAATTTGCTTTCATCACTGAAGTGAACTTTGGACCAGTTCTCCTCTGTCCACACAACATGCTCCTCAGCAAAGCTTAGTCTAGCCTTTTGATTCTTTCTGCTAATGAGAGGTTTGGTCACTGCAGAGTGGGCTTTCAGTCCAAATGCTCTTAAACGTCGAGACACTGTATGACGAGACAGATCCTTACCCTGTTCAGCGCTGAACTGGTGAGCAATTCCAGCTGCAGTGTGGAAACGATTGCCCATTGAGATCCTCCGCAGTATCCTGTCCTCTCTTGTATTTGTCTTCTGTGGATGACCAGCCTTCTTGGGGGACTTGAATGAGTTTGTGATGTTGTAAAGATTCAATATTCTTGAAATCACAGATTTGGAACGACCAACTTGTCTTGCTATGGCTGATAGGGTCATCCCTTTGGCCTTCATCTAGACAACCTGCTGCTGGAGGCTTTCAGTCACTTTAGAACGGCCCACCATCTTGCAGAGTCAGTGAAACTGGAAGTTAGGCTGCCAGTTAAATAGGGGTTGACAGATAATCAAGGAAATTAACACCAGGTGCCAGATTAACACCAATAACTGGGAGGTATCTGAAAGTGTTCTCTAATTTTGATCAGTACGTTTTCTGCAAAATAATGGTTTTTGTTGAAATGCCTTAGTTATTTTGTGGAAAATGTGTTCTGGTAGCATGGTATAGACAGGACAAAAACTCCTTCAACTGTTGAGCAGTGAAGATGACATTATTTCAGAATTGTTCAATTGTTTATAAATTGTTCTCTAATTTTGATCTCCAGTGTATATTGTTAGGTATATGGCCTATTAGTCGTTATTGCATTTATGCAATATACTGGAGCCAAACCTAACAAAATAGACCAGAATATTCCACTGCATTCCTGGACATGCAATTTGCATAGCTTTAATTCATAGGCAGGGATTATGCTAATTGTGAATGAGCGAGCACTAGCGCCTTATTTACGAATGATTGAAATTCATTAACGTACACGTTTAACAAACCATTTGTGAATCCAAAGGAGAGTTTTTGGGAAGGTCTGCTTTATGTGCTAATTACTCAGAATTTACTTATGTTTACACAAGTTTTATGAATGAGGCCCAATAACTTTAGCTAAGATAGTGTGGGCATGTCAGCTAATGGAGTAAAACTTTGGTAATAAATATATGTCTTTGCTTACCTTGGCCAATGTGAAGGACGCACAGTACATATGTTTTTGTAGACATTAAGGACTGGGCCATTGGCAGGGCCTGCAGGTAAATGTCCACATCAAAGATGTCACTGCTCATAAGGGGGGCAATGTAGGCCCTTAAATGCTCCTAAACTGTTTAATGCAAATCTTGAGGAATTACTGGAATCTCAACAGACTCGGAGCCTGGTTCTGCAACCGGTCCATCCCAATCAATGCCCCAGTTGGTGACATCAATCTGTTGAAACACGATTCAGATATTGTATAAAAATAATGAGTTGAGTAGTCTAGTCTGCAAACAACTGCACTTTAAAAAGGACAGCTGGTCAAAGTGTAACCTGGTCAGGATTTTGTTGTTGCCCCGAAAGCACACCAGCAATCCATAACTGCTGTGGAGACCTGTTTCCCTCTGTGGTAAGAGGATGCCTGTTCCACATCTGAATGAACTCATTCAGGTGCCAGTTCAGTCTTGACAGGAAGACATAATGTAGGCAGATGATGTGAAGGTCTTGATCCAGATCCAGCTGACCAATACTTTCAAGGTGTCTAAAGGTAGACATGTGCCAATACACTGTAATATAATGTCATATAACAGGATAATGAATATGCACAATACTGTTATTGTGGACACTTCAAAACATTATGAGTAATTATTACAAATTATTCAGATTTTCACAATACATTTTAAGATTTTCCCCATGATCCGGTTAAAATGCACAACACCACTGTATGCTGCATCAAAAAATAAAAAGCATGTGCAGTGATGTAAACAATCCCTTCATGAGAAGGACACGCCAGAACAAGACGTGCTGAATGTAATCAGAAATGGAGCCTTAACCCCAATAAACAAAGGGCTGGTGTGCGCCTTAAATGTTTGAACATACATTTCAGTTGTGCATTTGCAATGGCTGTTTATTGCACCACCAAATACTCTACTTAAATTAATAGGGTATTTCTTTTTGCTAAAACTTAAACTCTTTAATCTGGACTAATAAATTATTGGAAAATTCTCATTATTTTTATTGTTAGGTAAAACTGTACCAGTAATTTCATTAATTAACCAAAAGAGACAATGAAAAATTAAATAATGCATTTATTAATTTTATATGTTAATTTCTTAGTTTATCTTTATGATCTCTTAAAATCAAAAGTAGTTACTATTATTTAATGGACCTTTTAACCAAGGATAACAAAGAATGCCTTCTGTACCCATTGTAGCTATTGCTTATCATTACATAATGAGACCTTATAGTAAAGTGTTTTTTTATAATTCACTTGCGTTTTAAAATGTGTGAAAGATTTGTGGACTTTGAACATTTAAATTCAAGAACACAATAAACCAAAAATGTGTAGTCCTTTTTGTTACCAAAAAAAAAACTATTAATCTAACACTATGAACACTTTTTGCAATAGCAACTTTTCCCATTATTGCTGTAATGTATACCGTGATAAATGTAATACATTTTGATACCGTCACATGCCTAACTGAACGTGGCATAGTAGTAGTTGCTAACAACACTGCACCACACATCACGCCACAGCCTCTCGATCCTTTGGTTGTGAATGCTCTTCCCAGTGATGTGGCTGGTTCTCTCTGATTTATCAGTTGCATAGAAGGACAAGACACAGAAATACAGACAGCCAAATAGTTAGTCGAGTGGGGCTTTGAACAATGAATAATCTGAATAAAAACACATTTCCTGCATATGTTCAAATGTGATGGTATTAGAAAAATACATCAAAAGTTGTGATAAACACTTGTTCTTCATTGGGCAACTTTCCAATTACAGCTAAAACTGCCAAGATACTGCTTATGCTCTCTAAGCTAATGAGAACATAATCAGTCTCAACTTGCGATGGTTTTCAATCCTGGTCCTGGGGACCCACTGCCCTGCACATTTAGCATGTTTCTGTTATGTCACGTGTTTAATGATCTGATTCTGGTGTGGGAAGTAGGAGAGAGAAACAAAGTCTATAGAATGGTGGGTCCCCAGCACAAAAGGATTGTGAAAACCACAAAAACAGAAATAAAATGTATCACATTAAAAACTCCTTTTAAATGTTCTGCACACCGTCTCTGTCACTAAAAATAAATTTTACAAAACATTATGTGGTGCTTACTATATATATATATAAACACAAGGGCCTGTTTAAGAAAAAAATTAAATCTCTTGTTTCCTTCCCAAATCCACACATCTCTTTCCAGGATTGTTTTCATGGGTGCTTTAATGTTATCCTCTTTTCACATCTAATCACTTACAACTTTACCACGTATATGAAGACCCGGAAGAGGAAGCGGACGTATGTTTCAGGTGTCATGTAAAGTGATACGCACCTAGTTCATACTTATCACATGTACATTTTTCATAAATTTCTCATGTACGCCGCAGTCACGTCGTCACCTGTGATTGGTTCTAACAGTGATGTCACCGCGGGTCTATTGTCTGCCCTCCCTATAAACCAATTATCAGTTTGTAAACATTCGGGATGCGTGCACAGCATGGAAAACCCGGGAGAGATAGCCTTTACAGCTAGAGAATTATACAGATATGGCACAAAATACTTAACCTTAGTGGGATAGTCTTACAGACCTGAAACAGGGATAACATTTTAGTGGGCGGTTCAAGTGGAGCCATAGAATAAATGAATAAAACAACAGTAAAACTGATTTTATATTTCAAAATTCTGACTTTGCAATTCCGAGATTATATCTTACAACTCGAATGAGGAAAAAAAACTCATAATTTCCTATTTTTCTCTCGGTTCAGAGTTTATATCCCACACTTCTGGCTTTTACTCCCTCAGAAGTAACAAACTCACTACTTTTGTTAAATCTAGTTATAAAGTCCAAATTAGGAGATAGAAACTTGCATTTGCATCAAAAAAGATGCATGTCATAATGGTCTTTGTATTGATTACAATTGTCATCCATCAAAACTTTACTAATGTTTAAAGTTATCTTGCACCCCCCGAGAACTACTGATCTAAAGCATATGTAAATAATGTGTGATCTACCAGCATTGCCTTCGCGATCAACTTCACTGGAGCTATACTCTATAATCTCTGAAAATATTGGCCTGACTACTATTGGGGGCTCTGGCAGCTAATGTTAGCTATACTGCTGGCTAATCAATCTAACGGTATCGGCGAACTACAGATGGGCTTAGCTAACGTTACATTTTTAAATGGGACAGCATAAGAAATAGGGACTACATAATTTCACTTGTCACTGAGTTTTAAGACGTTAAATTAGTTATCTTACCCAGTAAACGACCTGTTGTTGCTCACCATGGCTGATAGAACCTCAATCTCCCGCTCCTCAGGCAGACTGGCGGTGGAAGTGGCGGGAACACGTAGTGGGGTGGTCAATCTGTCACTTCAATCGAGAGTGACCAATAGAAAAAGGCCTTTCATCCTTGTAGGTAGGACCACTGAGATACAGCTAGCATTAACACTTCTCATTTACTTTGAAGGAACATCAAGCATTTCTGAACTGAATCGTGGGTCCGTTGCTTGCATTACATTACATTACATTACATTTAGGCATTTGGCAGACGCTTTTGTCCAAAGCGACATACAGTTGGGAGAACATAGAGCCACCAACTGGCTTGGAACATAGAGAACATAGAACATTAAGGAGACAAACAGACACAGGCAGTGCTATAATACCAGATTTCAAGTGGTGCTTCAAACAAGTACAAGGGAAGGAATAAAGAGATTTTTTTTTTTTTTTTTTTTATGGTAACAGCAAATAGAGTTGAAAGAGATGAGTTTTAAGCTGTCGCTTGAAGCTTGTCAGGGAATCAGCATTCCGGATAGGGGTAGGAAGATCATTCCACCAGCCAGGAACAGTAAAAGAAAATGTTCTGGATAGTGATTTCGCACCTCTCTGTGATGGTACCACAAGGCGTCGCTCACTAGCAGATCTCAGAGTTCTGGAGGGGGTGTAGGGGGCTTGCGGCAGAAGTAAAAATTTGTTAACCCTTTCAAGCGCCAACGCAAGCATCAGCCAATCAGATCGTTTTAAGCAAATATACTAGTGCAGATGTTAGCCAATCATTCCTGCAACACCAGAGAATAGCGGTATGTCAAAAGTGAGGAAAAGCTTATTATTGTGGTCTGTAATCACCTGGTGCTTTATGACCAATCTTTATGTACATACTGGGACTTGTCCCAGAGGGACCAAGCCAGTTGGTGACTCTGGTGTGAATTTCAGGGAATGGCTTAATTTATTTTATTTTCTGTATGTTAGAGGAAATATGCAGGATCAGTTGGAAATCCTTGAGAAAAAATGGGAGTGGAGCAGGGTCATCTGCGTTGCAGCCTTAGTGTTTTATTGCCGTGATATTATGTTTTCTCACATCATTCCTCACCGACCGAGAGACATCCAGCAACATTCCCAGACAAACTCTGTCCCCTTCACCCAGCACCTTCTCTGTCCATCAGTTCTCCATTAGTCCAGAGCCAGGGGAGGACAGTTAGGTCAGAGAACACAGCCAGGTCGCTACCGAGCAAGCCCCATCTAAGCAGAGGCACAGGAGATGAGGTGGCCATTGAGACAAGCAGTCAGATGGAGGCAGGCAGACAGACAGAACCGGGCAGGCAGATGGAGCAGTAGGACACCATGGAGGTTGCTGACAGGGGTAGGAAGGGAAAGAGATGGCATATGTCAGTTTTTGAGAAAGGTCTATTGGCAGCAATTAAGCCACTGACACAGATCACCACACGGTCATGTCCACCTCCACCTTCACCACCACTACCACCAGCAGCAGAGGATGAAGATGAGATCTTCTTTTGAAAGCCTCTTGCCATCAATTTGCCACCTTCCTTTGTCAAGGAGAGCAAGGTAACATTTTGAAATTCATCAGCTGCTTTTTCAGGCTGAGGGCCTCCCATGATTTTTATGTAATTTTTCTCTTGTTGCTCTACATTTTACTTTTTAAACTCACATCAGTTCATTGTCAGCTTTGTCATTTCTTCCTGTACATACTTATCTACATTTACCTTTGTACACTCACATCTCTACATTTGTCATTTTTTTCTTTTTTACACCCACCATTGCACACATCAGTACATAAAAAATATGACAATATTACTCTCATAGTTTCACTTGTTCACATAGAGAAGGGGTGCCCAAACTCAGTCCTGGAGGGTCAGTGTCTTGCAGAGTTTAGCTCCAATATCCCGGGAAGTTTCTAGAATGCCTAGTAAGAGATTGATTAGCTGGTTCAGGTGTTTAATTGAGGTTGGAGCTAAACATGTAGATGTAGCCTGAGTTCAGGAACCCCTGATATAGAATAACAACATATAGAACATATAAAACAACATATAGAATAACAACATTTACAGGTGCATCTCAATACATTAGAATGTCATAGAAATGTTCATTTATTTCATGACATTGCACCCCAAATCATCACAGACTGTGGAAACTTAACACTAGACTTCAAGGAACTTGGCCTATGAGTTTCTCCACCCTTCCTCCAGATTCTAGGACCTTGGTTTCCACATGAAATACAAAACTTGCTCTCATCTGAAAAGAGGACTTTGGACCACTGGGCAGTAGTCCAGTTCATCTTCTCCTTAGCCCAGGTAAGACACCTCTGATGTTGTCTGTGGTTCAGGAGTGGCTTAACAAGAGGGATAATACTACTGTAGCCAAATTCCTTGACACGTCTGTGTGTGGTTGCTCTTGATTCCTTGACCCCAGCCTCAGTCCATTCCTTGTGAAGTTCACCCAAATTCTTGAATTGATTTTGCTTGACAAGCCTCTCAAGACTGCGGTTCTCGGTTGGTTGTGCATCTTTTTCTTCCACACTTTTTCCTTCCACTCAACTTTCTGTTAACATGCTTGAATACAGCAGTCAGATCAGCAGTCTTTCCCATGATTGTGTAGCCTAGTGAACGAAACTGAACACAACAAATTCTCAGAATTGCATTTATTTTATTTAATGCCAATTGTATTTATTTTTATTTATTTTATTTTTATTTAGTGGCAGAAGCTAGCTCCTATAGGTATGTCTACACAAAATACAATCACCTAAATTTTGCCATAATTAACTATAGATGCAATTTTTACTTACCTCATGATAATAAACTCATATCAGAACTAGTAGCCACTTTTTCTGTCCAATGGAATGTTCAGGTCTTTGTACGTTCTCCCCTGTGGTAATTGAACACCCTTCTCTCTGGTGGGATGTGATGCCCAGTTTTTTTAAGGGATGGGGGACGTTATTTGGAGAACCTTCAGGATTAACACTGATCACAGTGTATTTGTCCACAATACAGAGTTAAAGTAATACTGAAGCAGAGTTCAATTTAATGAGAATGTTAACAAGCAGAATTACTGAAGGAAAGAGAAACAAAAAATAAAGAGACAAACAGAAACACAACTACAACTGACTTCCAGCCTCAGCCTCAGATGAAATCAACTGAAATAAAACATTTAATCACTCAAGATCTCAGCAGAGGGGGATTAAACAGCTCCACAAACAGCATCAGCAGCTTCACGCATTACTGACCAGTTTGACTTTATTTGTGTCATGCAAAAGTTCTTAATGAGAATTAATAGAGGTTTAGATGTTGGTTTCATTTCTCAAAACATTGCCATCACTGTGGCCACTGTTTCACCTATCCTATCGCCAAAATTAAAGCAAATTGTAAGAATAAAAGAAAATACTAAAGTAATTCAGGTACATAATTTATTCATGTTGCAATGCATTCTGGGAGCCATGATTAAGTTTTGATTGGTGCACCCAGAATGCACTGCAGCATGAACCTTTTAGTCTGTTGTCACCATCATTGAGATTCATATGATGATTCTTGATAAATGTTTGCATCTGATTAATAAAGATGTTCAAATGTTTAAAATCAGTCAAATTATTTGATTAAAAAAATTACTTTTATTTATATTAAAACAAAACCATTTTACATGTTAACATAAAACAATCTCAAATTTAGACTTAGATGAGATCACTGAGGACACTACACAACCGCCCAAGTCATTATTAATGACCAGCTGATATCACCTGATCTTATCACAGATTTATAACAGCCAAAAAGAAAACTAAAGTTCAAAAATGGAGAGTCAAGAGCCCAACTAAAGCTAACACTGACCACATTAACGGTGAGTTCAAATGAAAAATTCAACATCTAAACCTCTGTTCTCAATAATAACTTTTAGACAAACTGGTCAGTAATGAGTGAAGCTGCTGATGCTGTTTGTGGAGTCATCATTAAGTTCAACTCTGCTTCAGCATTAATTTAACACACTGTATTGTGAGACCAAATACACTCTGAGCAGTGTTAATAGATTAAAAAGAAGTTTTTTTTTGTATTGCATTCATTGCAATTGGTTAAGAATAGCATATCTATGACATATTGCATGATTAGTTTGATTAGTGTGTTAAATATTTTAACATATTTTAAATATATGAACTGAATTAAAACAAAATGTGCTGTCCTTAACTAGACACACAGATCAGATTTTTAAATGTCTATTATCTCTGTTTAAGTGATAAATAAGACCTAACTATATAATTTAAGCCATTTAGTATAAATATGTGAGTCATTTTAGAGAAAATATGAGTAAGTAAATCATAGAGACATAAAAGTCAATGTATAACAAGAATGATATATATTTGTGGAATTGAATCTTGAATCTTGTCTTAAATTGTCTTCTGTATTAGATGAAGCTGAGATGTACTGAGTTTCAGTGATGAAACAAAGAAACTAATTTCTGACTATGTTCTGAATCTGAGAGGAGACATTCTTCAGTCTTCATCTTCTCCATTAAATGTATTTATTTAAACTCTCAATAGCATCTTGTTTTGTGTATTTTGTCCATTCATTTGGAATCTCACCACAATCCTCAAATTTTCCTTTATAATAAGTTTCCAGGTCTTTCTGGAATCTGCACACAAACCATTTCCAGTAGGGCAGTTCAGAGAGATCAGGGGTGATGTTCCAGACTGCACATACTCCTCCGGCTTTTCTGTATTCCCTATATAAGAATGACACATCTACGCCACTGTCATAAAAACATTGAACTTTGTTTGCTACTAATGATGTGCAGATCATAACAGACAAGATTGCTGTATGCATGAACATCGTCCCACTTGCTCCAATTACTCCGTGGAAAGGAGCACTGTGATCTCCAGGATGATTTTCTATGGTGTTGGTACAGATGGCATAACAGAATGGACACTGAACCCAACAGCACTGACAGAAGTGATCAATCAGAAGCTCATCCGGTCTGGACCTGGGTTCTAGTTTTATATCAAATGTCATTGTGTTGAATCTCCTGCTGATGCTGAACATTATGACTGGAAGTTCTTGCCTTATCGCATCTTCTAGGAGGTTGAAATCATCAGCATCATCATGTTTCACTCCACTGAGGTCTTTTTCGGAGAAGATCAGCTCATCTGACAGCTGCTGTGAGAATCTCTTCAACCACAAACCAGCATCTCCACTGTTCATTTGAACATATTCAGTAGATTCATGAGCTGCTTTCAGGATCTTCTGCTGCAGTTGTTGAATGTTCTCCTTCATCTTGGGTAAAACACTGTCTTTGAACTTATCAGTGATGTACAAACTGACTTCATCTCTGATGTATCTCTTGAAGTGATCTCTGGGATTATGTATGTAGTTCATGTATTTGTCAAAATCCTCCTCTTCTGCCAGTGTCTTCAGGATGTGTTTCTCCAGATTTGATCTGTTTCCATTCAGTGATGGACAGTTTGTTCTCATTTCACCTGCCTGGTCTTTGGCAGTTTTCTTGTAGACACTCTGCTCAATGGGCTCTCTGAGTTTCTGACAGATGATCTCTCCAAAAATAGCAGCTGATGCAGATCCATGACAGTATTTCTGGAAAATACTATAGTACTCTTCTCTCTTCTTCTCAACATATATTACAGGATCATTGGCATCCCTAAACAGTCTGTGTTGGTCAGTGATCATGTTGTCTGCTCTTTTACAGATGGAAAAAACCAAATCTCTAAAGAATTCATTCTTGAACACATATTTCACTCGTCCTTCTTCGTGTTCTGTCATTCTTGCCTTGATGTAACCTGTGAGTTGGTGAATGCAGCTGATGTTGTAGCCCATCTTTGAAATGTTAAATGACTGAATCTCTTTGTCTGTCTGTTGAACAACATCTCTGACAAATGATCTTATTTGAGATTCATCTTCTTGAGACAGAATATAACCCAACTTCTCTTGAGCTGATCTGTAGACATTTGTAAAAGTTCCTGTAACTTCACTGGATTTTTTTAGCTTTATATAATCTGAATAATTTAGCATTGTGAAAATATTTTTGCTCTCCCTCCAGTGATCTACAGGAACACTTTCATAGAACTCACTGAGGATCTCTCTTACATCTCTCATTATGTCAATGTTTTTGATTGCAGGATTGTCTCTGATGATAATCTTCACACTCTGTTCCCAAAATAAATCAAACTCTTTCTTCAGTGTTTCTTCGTCATTTGTTTTGTCTTTCAGTTTTAAGGCGAGCTCTTTGCTTTTTTCCAAGAGAGTGTTTTCATGATGTGTCCTCTGAGCATCAATATTTTTTTTCAGGTCTCGCTGCCGAAGAACCTCATTTAGTTTTCTCTTTGTTTCTCTCACAATGTTTTCCCAAAGCTCTTTGATTTTGATTTCAAATGATGCTTTCCACTGAATCAGTATATCTTTATCTCTGTCTTTTTCAAAAAATTCTGACATTGATTTTTCCACTTCTTCACTTTTCTTCCTCAGTTCTATTTGAAGATCAGATTGCGTAACCTTGTTAATAGCTTCATTTTCTATTTTGTTGTGTAGTTTGTTCTCAGTTTCCATCATGGCACTGCGAAGACTCCAAGACCACTTGCTGTATTCGGTCTCCAGTTTCCTGTAAGCTGAAATCTCCAGAGAATTTCTGAAGCTAAACACAAATTGTTCATCCAGTAAAGCCTCCCAGAGATCTTTTATACGATCTTTTAAGTGTATCAGCATCATTCCATGTGATTTTGAGGCATGAGACAAAATAGTCTTCTTAAGGTCTTGAATGTTCTCACAGTAGTTTGGATTTGGTGGTGCCATTGGTGGGCTGCCCTCCCAGAGCTGAGTGAAGTACTTCACATCGTTCTGAACATCAAACCTAATGATATCACTGAAATGTTCTGCATCACAGACTTCATCTTTAGCAGCAAGTTTTGTCATCTCATCCAGTTTCTCCTGCAGTCGTCTCCTTCCCTCCATGTTTTTCTCTCCAGCTGTAACGTCTGAAACGTTCTGATGCACAAACACACAGCTGGGATTCAGTCTGACCTTCTTCATTCTAAGGAAGGCTTGAACAACAATCTGAAGAATGTCCTGAATCTCAGATGGGTTTTCACCAAAGATGTTGATCAATGTCAGATTTCCAAGACCAACAACAAATGTGGCCAATTCATTGTCATGATGTCTTGTAGATCTTCCAGACAGTTCTAGAGCATGAAGACCCTCAGTATCAACAACCAGAATATAATCAAAGTTCACTTGTGTTTTAATCTCATCTGACACTTTGACCAGCTGCATGAAAGCTCCTCTGGTGCACCTGCCAGCACTGACGGCAAACTGGAGTCCAAACATGGCATTCAGCATAGTGGATTTCCCAGAGCTCTGAATCCCTAAAACTGACAGCACAAAGACTTTCTGGTCTCCCAGTTTCTGGATGAGTTCATCTAGAACAGCAGAGACCCAGATTACAGGAACATGACAAGCATCTCCATCCATCAGCTCCAGTGGAAATTCAGAGATCATCATCTCTGCTGCAAAACTTGGGAGAGAAGAGAAGAGAATCTGCAGGTCTTTCTTGTTCTTCTTCACAGATGAACATGATTCATAGATCTGACCAACCTCCCTCATGATGTGCTCCAAACCAAAGGCTGCAGCTTGAAGATCCTCAGATATTTTCTCAAGTTCAGTTTGTTCAGCTTTGAGTTGTTCAGATGTGTCATGTGTTTCTTTCAGTTTTAAGACTGTTGACCACTTTTCATCATATTTGTGATGTAGAGCAGAAAGATCAGCAGATGTATATTCATCCAGGAGGATTCTGAGCCATTTAAGGAAAAACATCTTTGTGGCAGCAGATTTTGAGTTCATTTGTTTAATAAAGAGCTTCATAAACTCACTTATGTCAGCATTATGTTGCTGTTTACGGATTTTATGCATTTCTATTAGTTTTCTACTGATGTCCTTTTCTGTCTCATATGCATGAGGTCGATGTAGTTCTTTGTTCTTCTGACACCACTGATTCCAAAGTTTCCCCTGATGAGGCAGAAATGATTCTTTGATTACTGTCAGATCTTTCTTATCCAGTAAACTCATCATCTGCTGTGCTGCTGCTCTTCCTCTCCTGCAGTCATCATCATCTTCCTCATCTACTCTGATGTCTGAATGTTTGGACACATCTTCAAGTCTGAAAGTTGGAGATGATTCTGAAAGACAATCATTTATGGCTCTTCTGAGTTCTTCAGATACATCTGACTGATTTCTGTCTTTCAGACCAATCATGAATTTCCCTTTCTTTGGCTTAGTTGCAGCAGATTCATCCTCAGTAAGGAGACAAATAAGTGGCTTTCTGTCTTTGTACAGCTTTTGGATCTTCGCTGCATTTCTGTCATTCTTGTCAAGTTTTGTTAGGATAACAACATTGACTGAGGCCATTTCAGTGAGGATCTGCAGCTGTTTCTCATGGTCTTCTGCATCACCGTGTAGATTACAGAAGGCAACACAGTCAGGGAATTTATCTGCGTTTGTTCCAGAAGGGCAGAACCATGCGATCTCCACCACTCCATCCATCAGGACTCTTGTTCTGCTGCTGCCTGGGCAGTTCCTATGGAAGAATGTGTCATGTTTCTTATTGATCAGACTATTCATCAGCTGGGACTTGGATAAGGACAAAGAGTGAAACCTGAAGAAAGATACCATTGAAGTTTGTGCCTTATACATTGGCTGGGTTTGACTGATGATTTCATTGTGGGTGTTTCTCATCTTCCAGCTCTTGTTGATTTGCCTGAATATCCAGAGAGGAAACTCAATCTGTTGAGTGAATGGGTCAGGAATAAGCAGAGGCAGAGCATACTGACACTGGGACAGTTTTGTCACCATCAACTGCTTCAGGAAACCATCAGCACAATAAAACGTGGCCATCTGAACATCCATTGGGTCAATTCCCTCTGATTGGCTTATTTTCAATATAGATGTTTCTTTATAATCCTCAAAAATATCACTCTCATCTTCAGATGAGTTATTCTCCCTTTGTTGTATGTCATTCTGTTCATTACTCTCTTTAATTTTAATGTTTCTTGCTCTGTAGTTCATCATTAGTAGTTCGTGTATGAAAGTCTGAATCAGCTCCTTTTCAGCACAAGACTCACAGGACTGTAATGAATGTTCGGTTATCTGAAGAACATCTGCAGCTCTCAGTTTATTGTGGTGCCTGTCTTCCAGATTAAGTCTATGCAATATATACTTAAGTTTTTCAGTCTTTTCCTGTTGTAGGTATTGATCTGATCCAACTCCTGTGGCTCCAAAGGTTTTCCCCTATTGAATAAACAAACAACATTTCATTTATGTGGATTATTTACTTCTGTTTGAAGGAATTTCAACAGGAATTGTTTCCAGTTTGCATATGTAACATGGTTCCCTGACAGGGGGAACAGGACACTGTATCATCTAGTAGACACTTTGGGGAATGCCATCAGCATGACTGGTGTCTGAAGCATGTGTGAAAACACTCCAATCCACTGCCCAACAGCAGCCCGTGACATCACAGCAGAGCACCTGGAAGTATAATAGAGCACCTATAAAGCACGTCATTAAGTTTCTTGTCTGCAGAATATTAAGTTTATTCATTGAAACAGACAGACCCTAGGCATGACAAGGATATGCAGTGTCTTTTTGCCTTTTGTGGAACCATGATTACATGCATAACCCAAAACATTCCCCTTCGAGTAGGAACTTGCACTGCATCCTCTAGTGGACACTTTAGGGAACAGAATACCCACTCTACCATACCAAGGTGCATGCCTGTCCATCTGGTGAAAAGGCAACAAGATATAAACAAGCATACACCAACTCGAGGAACTCGACAGCCCCAGGTTCTCATTAACCCCATCCCATTAAGTTGTCAATCTAAGCTAAAAGAGGGAAAGAGGGACATCCCACTTAACCAGACTGGAAACACAACAGTCCTCAAATGGCAAAGCTTCTTAAGAGAGAACAGTGAACCGCCTTCTTATAGCCCTGAATGTATGGGAGACAGCCCATTCTGATTATGTGGAACCCAGTGGGAGGGGGGACAACCTACTTAAAAAGCCCTAAGAACAGGGGAAGCAGACAACATTTAGAAAAAAGGAATCTGAGGGGGACCACCTATTTAAGGCAGGTGGAATTCGCTCCTTAAAATTAAGAAACCACAACTAGACCCTAGTGAACTGGGAAATTACAGATTTCAGTTGGTCTCTTGATCCTTACTTTAACATTAGAGTTTTTTTGGCTGCTGTGACAGTATAATAACAGCCAGACAAACCAAAGGAAAGGCAACCATGCTGGACCAAAAACATCTTAAATAACAGATTTTAAAATAAAAACTTACATAAAAAATAACATTTAATTTTATTTGTGTTTATTTTAAAATTATTTCAAAAATACAGTAACAAATTTGAATTATTCCACTTGTGTGTTAACATTAGACAGACCAGGTAGGCAACGGGAAAACAGACAGGGAATAAACACTTTGTATGAACAGGCTAGGCTAGATCAATACTCGGGGTGTGGTTATTTATAGTGGGTGTGACTGAATGCAGCAGGTGTAGGTGATTAGTGCGGAGGATGATGGGAAGTGTAGTTCCAGGTGATATACAACAGTCCATGACAGTCTGACTTGATTTTATACTTAATATTTGACTAAAATATTAAGTATAAAATAAAGCTTACTTGTTTTAAAAACAAAAACTCTTTTTTTCAAATGTATCCAGATTAATGTAGATGTAGCCTTTTAATAACACGAGCAATGACTTCCAACATTTCCCTGTATGTGAGGCTGGTTTGTTGGGATGAATATTCACTTTTCTCATCACTACCAAATACATCCACAGCCTCATCATGAAATGATGATGCCAGCAGAGTGCTATCTGCCGCATTGGATGACTCTAACGAGAGCACATATGGGACCATGGATTGCTTGAGCCTATAAACAAACAAATGGCTCCTGAAGACAAAAAAAAGCTAAAGACGTGCTTTACAGGCATCCTCTTATACTTCTGGGTGCTCTGCTGTGACATCATGGGCTGTTGTGGGCCAATAGATTGGAGTGTTTTCACACATTCTTTAGACACCAATCATGCTGATGGCATTCCCCTGGAAAAGCCCTCCTCGTGCAAAGATCGGCAAGTGTAAAGACCATCAACTCTATCGACTCACACCAACCAGACACTTTTCTCTCTTTTCTTTACTTTTTGTACAGCTTGTTCTCATCTAGAGACCTGCAACTGAATGCGTCACAGGACAAAACCTGATGGACAAGGGCGGGTGCGGGCGGATAGAGAGTGTGTGCGGGATGCAGGAAAAAAAAATGATTTGCGTGACTCCTGCAAAATAGAAATATTTAAACATAAAATATCTAAAAACAAATAAATTGTTATTCATCTTTTTCACAAAAGAGCAAGAACAACTAATACAACATAAAAATGATGAGCAAGTGCAAGAATAGGCAGTTTCGCATTGGGCCATGATCTGGCTGAATTAAAATCAAAGTAACTATGTGTGTATGTATACATACATACATACATACATACATATATGTTTAGATTTTGTGCAATCTACTCTGAAACTACAGCATGCAAACAAAGTATTGCTAAAATCGTTACAGTGAATACATGTGCTTAAAAAAATGTTATTATTTAGACACACACAGACATCAAGAACCAGAATATGAATCTCAACAATAGTGATAATCAACAAAATGCTTCACGCTGCAATGCTGGGTAACAACATAGTAAAAACTCCCTTCATGTACTGCAGTATGAATAATTATTGTCACCACTGTTGAGGATCATATGACAAGTGTTCATGTCTAAAAGCCTGAGCAATACATTTTCCCCTCAATATTGAAGTATTAGGTTTTATTTATTTATACACACATATAACAGCTCAGTAATAACAGAATGTCAGTCAATACACCACTTCATGATGTTCATTTATCATTAGTTATAAGCAGAAAGCACAAGCTATCATACTTCAAGGTTTGGTTCAGCAATGTACAAATACTTGCAGAGAAACAATATTGCAATTGCTTAAAAATAAATTACCCTTAATTAATAAAAGGGTCAAGAGCCCAACTAAAGCAAACACTGATCTCCATGATAATGACATCATTTTAACCAATAAAACATAAACACCGGAAGCTCAGTAAAATTCTGAATAACAGCATCACTAATGCATAATCATCATTTAATCAGTCAATTAACTCATTAAATGGAATTTGAGACAAAATGTGGCTAGAGGTACAAAATTGTACGCTTCAGGGTATCACCCCAGTGACGCCACTTGTACCTTAAAAGGTACAGTTTTGTACCTTTTTTTCTGACAGTGCAGCAACTTTTAGATATTTTTTTTTTTTTTTTTTTTTGTTAGAAGTCACAAATGACGTCTTTGAAATGCCTGCAGTGCAGCTCCTATCTCTTTGAATGGGGAAACATCAAATTCTGAAAAAGTGTTCGCTAAATTTCATATTTGAAATCATGAATGAAATCTGACAAGAACCACCCCAAAAATGTGATTCCTCATGCTCAAACAGCGTAAAAAAAAAAAAAACTTTTTTTCAGGCTAGATCACCCAGTTTGAATGTGCAGTACTGAGCGCACATCTTAGAATGCAGACTGTTTCTATACCACTGAGCTGCAGTGACGTGCTGACTTTACTAATCAACAATTGGCTCTTTCTTTAAGAAGACGTGGCTTCATGGCCATAATGAGCATTGCATTTTTCCCCATTCAAAACTATACGAGTGACACGTCTTGAGTATTCCGTAGTCTTTGGAAGTACCACCCATAACTGTAGGCATTAAACTGGCATAATTTTAAAAGACAATATCTCAGTTGAGTTGAACTTCTGTTTTCGCTCAAACAGTAACATTACACACTAACTAAAGTTAAATCACGATCAACCACCCCTTTAAAGGAGACATGAAATTGCATTTTCAAATGTTTAAAGATGTCTCTCAGGGTTTTGGAGGACAGCGCTTATAAACACTACTATGATGTCAGTTATAGAGGAGTTGGTCAGTTCTCCTCAGACATGCATTAGAATAAACTTCCATCCTTAATTTAGTATTTTCTAAATTTTGTATTTAGAAGTATTTTGTGAATTGTTAAAGGAGAAGTTCACTTCCAGAACAAAAATGTACAGATAATTTACTCACCCCCCTTGTCATCCAATATGTTAATGTCTTTCTTTCTTCAGTCAGTAAGAAATTAGTTTTTTTGAGGAAAGCATTTTAGGAAGTATTCCCATATAGTAGATTACTATTGTTCCAGTGAGTTTGAACTTCCAAAATGCAGTTCAAATACAGCTTTGTATTTGACTTTGGAACACAAGTTAAGATATTTTTGATGCATTCTGACAGCATCAAAAATATCTTAATTTGTGTTCCGAATATGAACAAAGCTTTTTACGGGTTTGAAACGACATGGGTGAAGTAATTAATGACAAACTTTTCATGCTAGGGTGCAATTAATCTCTTAATTTACATTTAATTTACTGATTTCTTTGCATACCATGAGAAGGAGCCCGTGTACCACACTTTGAGAACCTGTGGGCTAGAAGTTTCACATACAAAAATAATAGAAGGATGCTGCTGTGATGTAATCTGAAAACAACATGGGTTGTTTAAATGTAAAAACATATCAATACTCACAGACAATGCAACAGTGGTAAAAACATGTTTACTCAAGCTTGTTGTGACATTGTTGTTGGATCCAATATAGTCAGACTCAACACTGCATCATCTTTTACTTTTAAGTCTGTCTGAAAAGCCTGTATTGCACTGTCTTGTAAAAAAAAAAAACTAATCTGCAGTAAAGTAAATCAAACAGTTTTTCACTCATAAGATCTGAAACTCTTTCACAAACCTGTTAATATTATGATGCATTTTTTTTTAAATGCGGTTTTATCAGTTTGCCTAAAGCAGTGGTGCCCATCCCTGTTCCTGGAGATCTACCTTCCTGCAGTGTTTCATTCCAACCCTGCCAAATACTCCTGTCTGTAATTATCAAGTGATTTAGATCCTTTAGATCCTTATTATTTGGCTCAGTTGTGTTTGATAAGTGTTGGAGCTGAACTCTGCAGGAAGATAGATTTCCAGGAACAAGGATGGGCACCCCTGACCTAAAAGAACATATGTTTGGTTGTTTTTAGTGCTGTCAAACGATTAATCGCGATTAATCGCATCCAAAATAAAAGTTTATGTTTACATAGTATATGTTTGTGTACTGTGGATATTTATTATGTATATATAAATACACACACATGCATGTACATATTAAGGAAAAATATTTTAGATTTATATCCCAAATGTTTATATTTATTTATAATCTTAATTGTATACAGGTATAAATATATATACATATAAATATTTTGTTTTAATATATACATGTATGTGTGTGTATTTATATGTACATAATAAATATACAAAGTAAACACACATATAGTATGTAAACATAAAATTTTATTTTGGATGAGATTAATCGCGATTAATCGTTTGACAGTCCTAGTTGTTTTATATGTTTATGTTTTTTCATATTTATCAATCCCATTTTAGATCATCGAACATGATCCAACAGTTTAAACAAGGGGTAAACTCTTGTGGTCAACAATTATTAAGTGCCGGCCGTTCTATATACCGCGGGAATATACAGCCATAATACTTGCTGCAGTATACATCCCTCCCAGCTCCAATAACAACAACAGGAGTGAGGCACTGAATAAACTTTACCAGCACATCAGTGAGCAGCAGACAGCCCACCCAGATGCTTTTCTCATCTTGCCTGGGGATTTCAATCATGCAAACTTAAAAAGTGTGTTTCCTAAAATACACCAACACATAGACTTTCCAACACGTGGAAACAACACACTGGACTTTGTTTACACCACACAGAGAGGAGCTTACAAAGCCCTGCCCCTCCCCCACCTTGGTGCTTCAGACCACATCACTGTTATGCTAATGCCAGCATACAGACCGCTCGTTAAAGTCATCAAACAGATGGTTCAGAAACAAATTCAAGTGTGGCCAGAAGGGTCGTCAGAGGCACTTCAAGACTGCTTTGACACCACTGACTGGGACATGTTCAAACAGACTGCTACATACCACAACACAACAGACCTCCAGGAGTACTCAGAGACTGTCACTGCCTACATCACCAAGTGCATTGAGGATGTAACAGTCACAAAGACCATCACCGTCCGGCCCAACCAAAAACCGTGGCTGACAGGGGAAGTCTACAGACTTCTGATGACTCGCAACACTGCCTTCAGAGCTGGAGACGAGGTGGGCCTGAGGAAAGCTAGAGCCAACCTGTCACGCGGCATCAGAAAGGCTAAGAGTCAGTACTCCAGGAGGATAGCCCATCGTTTCAGTGACAGCAGAGACACCAGGAGCCTGTGGCAGGGGATTCAGACCATCACGGACTACAAGCCCCCGCCGCGGACCTGTGACAGCACCACCCCGATGCTGAACGAGCTGAACACTTTCTTCGCTCGCTTTGAGGCACACAACAGCACCACTGCACAGAAGACTCCACCCCCTCTCGACGACCAGATGTTGACTCTGTCCACGGACAGTGTGAGAAGAACCCTCAGCAGGATCAATGCACGCAAAGCTCCTGGTCCTGACAACATCCCTGGACGTGTTCTGAGAGACTGTGCAGCGGAACTCACTGATGTCTTCACAGACATCTTCAACATCTCCCTGAGTCAGGCTGTTGTTCCCACATGCTTCAAAGCTACCACAATCATCCCAGTACCGAAGAAATCATCTCCATCCTGCTTCAATGACTATCGCCCAGTCGCACTTACTCCCATCCTCATGAAGTGCTTTGAGCGACTAGTCATGCAGCACATCAAGTCTGTCCTCCCCCCCTCCCTGGACCCCTACCAGTTTGCATATCGGTCAAACCGCTCGACCGATGATGCCGTCTCCACTGCCGTCCACTCTGCACTCACACATCTGGACAAAAAAGACTCTTATGTCAGAATGCTGTTCATAGACTTCAGTTCAGCATTCAACACAATCATCCCTCAACAGCTCACTCAAAAACTGTCTCAGCTGGGACTCAACACATCGCTGTGCAACTGGCTGTTGGACTTCCTGACTGGGAGACCTCAGGCAGTACGGGTCGGCAGCAACACATCCAGCACCATCATTCTGAACACTGGGGCCCCTCAAGGATGTGTGCTAAGCCCCCTTCTCTTCACTCTGCTGACCCATGACTGCACACCGACACACAACAGCAACCTCTTCATCAAGTTTGCGGATGACACGACTGTGGTTGGTCTCATTAGCAACTGCGATGAGACAAACTACAGGAGTGAAGTGAGCCGCCTGGCCAGATGGTGCGGTGACAACAATCTCTCTCTGAATGTAGAGAAGACGAGGGAGATTGTTGTTGACTTCAGGAGAGTGCACCCTCAGCATGCTCCTCTGTCCATCAACGGTGCGACCGTGGAAAGAGTGAGTAGCACTAAGTTCCTGGGTGTGCACATCACAGAAGACCTCTCCTGGACTGCCAACACCACAGCACTGACCAAAAAAGCACAGCAGCGACTCTACTTTCTTCGCAAACTGAGAAGAGCCAGAGCCCCAGCCCCCATCATGTGCACCTTCTACAGAGGCACCATCGAGAGCATCCTGACCAGCTGCATCACTGTGTGGTATGGCACCTGCAACGCATCCTGCCGTATGACACTTCAGCGCATAGTGAGAGCAGCTGAGAAGATCGTCGGTGTCTCTCTCCCCTCCCTCCAGGATATTTACAACACCCGTCTCACCCGCAAAGCCCTCAGCATTGCTGGTGACCCCACCCACCCGTCACACAGCCTCTTCAGTCTGCTGCCATCAGGGAGGAGACTGCGCAGTCTTCAGGCCAGGACCAGCAGATTGAAAGACAGCTTCATCCATCAGGCTGTCAGGACGCTGAACTCCCTCCGACTCTGCCCCCTCTCCCCTCTTTCTGCCCCATTTACCTGAACTCTGAGACACCCAACACCCCCCCCCCCCACGATTCACTACCTCATCCATCTACCTCATACACGTCTGACTCTCTGAGCACTGGTCTATACATACACAGACTATTAAGCTCTTGCACTACACCATAATTGCACTGACTATTTGTCTGGTTTGCACTGTTATCTGCCATTGTCACTTTATCTTCACAAGTCACTTTATCTCTCATACATTTCTATAATTAATGCCACTTTATTTTTTACTTGACTCTACTGAAAATTTTTAGTTTATATATATATCTATTTATTCTGTACGTAATTGTAATTTACTTCTTATGTTATTGTTAATGTTACCTGTATGTATCTAGGGTTTGAGAGTAACGCAATTTCAATTCTCTGTATGTATGTACTGTATATATAGCAGAATTGACAATAAAGCAGACTTTGACTTGACTTTGACTTTGACTTTGAACTGTGGGACACAGTGGAAAGGCACTGGAAAGCCTTTCAGAACACATTCACACATGCAACTGGGCCACTGACAAGAATCCCTTTCTGCTCATTGTTTAACGTTGTTTGGAGTGAATTGGGCTCCAACAGGCGAGAAGCAGAAGAAGACACCATGTTTTCATGGGAATGTCTCATTACTTCAATTGAAGGTACTTTTATACAATGATTTGAACTTTCGCTTACAATATGTTTTGATTTCATTTTGTCTGGTCATGGCATAAAGCAATCATGTCTCTGTAAAATATGTACTTTCTGAAGCTTAAAAAAAGTATGGGTTTGGAAAATATGTGAGACTGGAAAATAAGTGACAATGTCCATTTTAAACTACCCCATTAAAACTAATTTCATTATTAACAAACTAGCAGATAATCCTTCAATGATTGCAGTTAAGTACTACGGCATATCATTAGAAATATTAAAGGGATAGTTCACCCAAAAAAAACTAACCCCATTATTTACTCACCCATTACTTTGTTTGTATTTAAGCCTAATTAACATGTAAAGTAAATGTTAATGACAGTAAAGTAAATGATTAATATATAAGATACAAATGAGCAAGTACACTGCATTTTTGTGATGTAAATTTTATTTTGCAGAAAAAAAAAAAAAAAGTGCAGTTGTCCTTCGAAGACCTCCTGTCTTTTGTAACAGGAGCAGATGCGGTGCCCCCTAGGGTTCCCACAGCAGCCTGAAATTCAGTTTTTTGACCTAGAGGCTGGGTTCCCACGAGTCATGGAATTTCTGGAATATCAAGGAATTTTAAAAGGTCTATTCCAGACATTGAAAGTCAGGGAATTTTAAATTTATTTTGTCCAAGTCATGGAATATCAGGGATTTTTGTTTTATGTTTTATGTTGTTTCATGCATTTTGCCTGTTGTTATGGTTAGGTTATGGTTATGAAAGCCTAAAAAATAATTTAAAATAAATTAATTTCTGTAGAAATACTACAGAAAAATATCAAAGCGCATGTAACGAGTAAAAGACAAACAAAACAAAAAAGTAGTGTATATGTGTGTTTTGCACTAAAAAACATCCGTGATCAAGTAAATAAAGCTTGTAAGTGGATGGATCCGTTCATTATAGGTCATGGAAATTCATCTTTTTAGTCAGTGAAAGTCAGGGAAAAGTCAGGGAAATTGACATTTGGCTTAGAATGGGAACCCTGAAGAGGGCAAATCTACAGAGTAAATTCCCCGGTGTTAAATCAACACCGCTCAGTGTTCATATGGGAACCACCAGTAGGGTGTTCAAAGTAACACTGAAGCAGTGTTAGAGTTAATTAGGTATTTGAGTTGTTAATTAAGTGATGATTGATCTTTATTGAAGACACCTGATGTTAACAAGCAGAATCACCAAAGGAGAAAATCAACGTTTTTAAGCAACCATTATAGCGGTCAGTGTTTGCATTAGTTAGTCTCTTGACCCTTACATTTTTAACATCAGAGTTGGTTTGCTGTATGTTAGTTATAACATCCAGACAAACCAAGAACGGAAGTTATCTGATGATGATGATGATGATGATGATGATGATGATGATGATGATGATGATGATAATGATTTGATCTGAATCATCAGATCAGTTTAATCTTTAAGTTACGTTTGCATGTTGGAAATATAATTCAGAAATTACACTCTAAATGTCACGGCATGCCAAGGAGGAGAGGAGACAAACGTCAGGTTTAGTAGTTTTATTTAAAACATAGAGTGAGTTCGTGAAGGTAAGTGATATCATAGACCAGCACAGTCCAGACGAGCAGGATGAGCTCGGGTGAGCATACAGCGAACAGTCTTAAGTGAAAGTCTTACTTCCCTTTGTAATGGTGATTGTAATTCCTTCCACAGGAAGATCAGAGGAGAGAGCTGGAGAGTGGCGCGTGTAAACGCGATTCCGGCTAGTGAGTGACTGACTGGGGTAAGTATATATGGTGTGGTGATAATGAGGTGCACAGGTGATGATGATTAGTATTCAGGTGACTGTTCGCGGGTATTTTGAGATCGTGTAGGTGATTGGATGGTGGATCGGCCAGGTGACTGAGGTGTGGGCGTGTCAGTACCCCCCTCTCCACGGGTGACTCCCGGCACCCGAGATCTCTTGCGGGGGCGACCACGACCACGAGGGGCTGGGCGGTTGGGGTGGAGGTGATGGTAGTCCTCGAGGAGAGTAGGATCCAGAATGTCATCACGGGGTATCCACGACCTCTCCTCGGGTCCGTACCCCTCCCAGTCCACTAGGTATTGTAGTTGGCCGTGGCGCCGCCGGGAGTCCAGGATGTCTTTGACCTGGCAGATGTTGTCGGTGAGGATTTCGGGGGGGTCTGGCGGCGCGTCGGGTTCTGTGGAAGGAGGGATAACAGGCTCAACATAGGGTTTGAGAAGTGACACATGGAAAGTGGGATGTATACGATAGTTGGCTGGCAGGTTGAGACGATAGGTGACTGGGTTTATTTGGGAGTAAATAGTGAACGGCCCTATGTAGCGGGGACTCAGCTTCTTACAGGGCAGCCGAAGGCGGATATCACGGGTGGATAGCCATACCTGGTCTCCCGGGTGGTAAATGGGGTTATCAGACCTGTGGCGATTGGCGGTTTCGGTGTGCCTTCGGACTGCACGCTGTAGGTGGACATGAGCTGAGTCCCACACCCTCTCGCTCTCCTGGAACCAGGAATCCACTGTGGGCACTCCGGCGGCCTCCCCGGACCAGGGGAATAATGGTGGCTGAAACCCTAGAACACATTGGAAGGGGGTTAGACCTGTACTTTCTTGACGGAGGGAATTCTGCGCATATTCAGCCCACGGTAGATACTGGCTCCAGGTGTCCTGATGTTGGGAGCAGTAGGCACGGAGATAGCGGGAGATTTCCTGGATTTTGCGCTCAGTCTGGCCATTAGACTGCGGATGGTAGCCTGACGTGAGGCTGATGGTGACTCCGAGGAGTTGGAAGAAAGCCCGCCAGACCCTGGAGATGAATTGTGGACCACGATCCGAGATGATGTCTTCGGGTAGTCCGAAGTTTTGGAAGACGTAGGTGAACAGAGCTTCTGCCGTCTCCAAGGCGGTAGGTAAACCTTTAAGGGGTATAAGTTTACATGCCTTGGAGAATCTGTCAACTACGACAAGTATGGTAGTATACCCATTTGAAGGTGGAAGGTCTGTGGCGAAGTCCACTCCTAGATGTGTCCAGGGTCGGCGGGGAATTGGTAAGGGATGGAGTTTCCCCTCTGGGAGATGACGTGGTGTAGCAGTCACTGCACAGACCGAGCAGCTTCGAACGTAGGTGGAGACATCCTTAGCCATCTCCGGCCACCAGTAGCGTTGACGGAGGAGCGAGAGGGTTCGCCTGCTGCCAGGATGCCCGGAACCTAGAGAGGTATGGACAGTGCTTAACAGGTTATTGCGGAGGGTTGATGGTACGTACTGTAATCCGGGGGGAACCCCGGGCGGAGCAGGTTCGGAGTCAAGGGCGGAGCGAATCTCTTCATCTATTTTCCAGGAGATGGGGGCTAAAAACACAGAAGGCGGCAAGACAGGTTCAGGTAGGTTATCAGACAAGTCTGAAGAGTACATGCGGGAGAGAGCATCGGCTTTAGTGTTCTTATGACCTGGCTGGTAGGTAATGGTAAAGTTGAACCGGGCGAAGAACAATGACCACCTGGCTTGACGGGCGTTCAGACGTTTGGCATCTTTGAGATACTGCAAGTTCTTGTGGTCGGTAACAACGGTGAACGGATGCATAGCGCCTTCTAGCCAATGCCGCCATTCAGTGAGGGCCAGTTTGATGGCGAGAAGTTCGCGGTCTCCGATCCCGTAATTTTGCTCCGCCGGGGTTAGCTTTTTGGAGAAGTAAGCGCATGGGTGTAGAGTGCGGGGCTCACCAGACCATTGTGACAACACAGCTCCTACTCCAGTATTTGCTGCATCCACCTCCACGACGAGGGGTTCCTCAGGGTTCGGATGATGGAGGATGGGCGCTGTGGTGAACATCCCCTTAAGGTGGTCGAAAGCTTGTTGGGCTTCTGGACTCCAGTGCAGTTTCTTAGGTGCACCTTTAAGAACAGCAGTGAGGGGAGATGCATGGAGGCTCTAGTTGTGGATGAATCTCCTATAAAAGTTCGCGAATCCCAAGAATCGTTGGAGCTCCTTTATGGTAGAGGGAACTGGCCAGTCAGTCACCGCGTCCACCTTGGAAGACTCCATGCGAACTCCCTCCGCAGCAATCACGTAACCCAGGAAGGAGACGGTGGGCTGATGGAATTCACATTTTTCCAGTTTGAGAAACAGATGATGGTCTTGTAGACATTGGAGGACTTGTTTGACGTGAATCTGGTGCTGGGAGAGGTCGTTAGAATAAATCAGGATATCGTCTATGTAAACAATGACAAATTGGTGAAGGAAGTCTCTGAATATTTCGTTCATAAAGTTCTGAAAGATTGAGGGACTGTTGGCTAACCCATACGGCATAACCCGGTATTCATAGTGACCTGAGGGGGTGATGAAGGCTGTCTTCCACTCGTCTCGTTCCCGGATACGGATGAGGTTGTATGCGCTGCGGAGATCGAGTTTGGTGTAGATCTTAGCATCTTGTAGTTCTTCCAAGGGGAGAGGATAGGCGAATTTAATAGTGGCTTCATTCAGAACACGGTAATCGATGCACGACCTTAATCCTCCATCCTTTTGGAGACGAAGAAGAAACTGGATGCGGCAGGTGAGGTGGATGGTCTGATGAACCCCTGATGTAGAGCTTCCTGGATGTAAGCACTCATGGCCTTCTGTTCTGGTTGAGACAGTGGATAGATCTTACCATGAGGAAGTTTGGCATCTGGCAGCAGGTCGATGCTACAGTCCCAGGGCCGATGGGGTGGTAAGTGAGTAGCTTGTTCTTTACTGAAGACTTCCTTGAACTGGTGATACTCGGGGGGGTATGTTGACTACAGTGGTGGTGTCCGGGCTTTCCACGGTGGTGGAGTGGACAAGTTCTGGGAGGTGTTCTTCAGACAATGAGTGTGGCAGTATGTGCTCCAGCTCTGAACCTCACCCGTGCTCCAATCGACCAGCAGCCGATGTTGGATCAGCCAGGGCCGGCCGAGGATGACGTCCACAGTCGAGTGCGGAAGAACGAGCAGATTCAGACTTTCGGAATGGTGAGTGTCATATCTGAGCTGGAGTTTGCGGGTCCGTAGGGAAATCTGTCCGTCTCCAAGTGGTGTCCCTTGCACGGTCGTGATACGGTACCGAGTTTCATTCTTGGTTGTAGGAAGACTGTGCGCTTTCACGAACTCAGAGGAAATGAAGTTCCCAGCCGCTCCCGAATCCACCAGCACATGCACAGGAAAACAACGATTATTAAAGGTGATTTCTGCAGATACATGTGGGATATTGGAAACAGTAGGAGTAAGACGGACGGCACTCACCCTGAGGCAGGACGGTCGTACGGGACAGGCCGAGATGAGATGATCGGCTGCTCCACAATAGAGGCAGAGGTTATCCTTCAACCGGCGTTGTCGTTCGTGAGACGTGAGATGGTATGTGTCGGTGATCATTGGTTCCTCCGCGTCAGTAGTGGGCACTGGTGAGGAAACGCTCATGGTGGTGCTGGGTGAAGGACATTCGTTGCAAGCATGCAAACGCTGGGAAATCTGAATGGCTTTCTTAATAAACATCTCAATATTCACGGAGTCATTATAAATTACCATGTGACGTTTCACCGCTAGTGATAATCCTTTACGGTAGGCAGCTAGAAGAGCGACATCATTCCATCCGCTGCTTGCGGCTAGGGATCTGAAACGGAGAGTATAGTCATGGATATGTGAGTTACCTTGCTTGAGATGGAGCAGTTCATCGTGAACAGAAAGGTGGGTAAGAGCAACTCCGAATACTTCTTTGAAATGCGACATGAAAGTGCTGACTGAATTCAGCATTGAGCTCTTGGTGTTCCATAACGCTTCGGCCCATTGCAGTGCTCGTCCTGTGAGTAGCGACATCATAAAGGCGACCTTGGAAATTTCACTCGGGAAACTTTGTGCATTGGCTTCCTTATACAGGGAACATTGCAGGAGGAAACCGTTGCAGCTCTCCGGATCACCAGCATACGCAGTAGGGCGTGAGATGGGCACATGGGCGAGTGCGTTGGTGCTTGTCACAGCGGGAGGATTGACGGCCTGCAGGGATTGCCGGAGGGCTTGAACCATCTCCGTGAATGGGTCGGTTGGTGTGGTTGCCGAAGCGTGGGCCTCCATTTTGTTTTTTCTGAGCCGGAATCCTGTCACGGCGTGCCAAGGAGGAGAGGAGACAAACGTCAGGTTTAGTAGTTTTATTTAAAACATAGAGTGAGTTCGTGAAGGTAAGTGATATCATAGACCAGCACAGTCCAGACGAGCAGGATGAGCTCGGGTGAGCATACAGCGAACAGTCTTAAGTGAAAGTCTTACTTCCCTTTGTAATGGTGATTGTAATTCCTTCCACAGGCAGATCAGAGGAGAGAGCTGGAGAGTGGCGCGTGTAAACGCGATTCCGGCTGGTGAGTGACTGACTGGGGTAAGTATATATGGTGTGGTGATAATGAGGTGCACAGGTGATGATGATTAGTATTCAGGTGACTGTTCGCGGGTATTTTGAGATCGTGTAGGTGATTGGATGGTGGATCGGCCAGGTGACTGAGGTGTGGGTGTGTCACTAAATGAGTTCAATGATTCAGATCAAATAGTTATGAAAATGAATTTCTTTTTTAACTGGTTTTAAAAGCAGTTTCCCTATGCCTCCACCTGCTCTGTGGTACTGAGGTACTTCTGAAGATGACCTTCTTGAACTATTAATTGAGGCTGTTCATGGAGCAGCAGGGTTTGGGAAAATATGAATTCTGTATGTATTTCAGTTTTTTTCTCTGTTCGTTCCCATATTTTTAGATGTTACACTGGGACACATGTAACATAAGTTTCTAAAATTTTGATTAATCCTCCTAACAGAGACAATATAGACTAGTTGGTTTTAGAAAAAAATAACCTGTGCCATTTGTATAACCTGTCATTTCTCTGCTCATTCTTTTCTACTTTAATTCTTAGGCACAACAAGACAATTTCTTCTCAATAAATTGTAAATCTTCACAATAATGGCATTGTTTTTTTGTTTTTTTTTATTGATTTATTTATTTTAACAAACTGAAGTTTTTGTCAGTTATATTGTAATTTTTTTTATTAACAAAGATAAAAAATACAACTATTTCAATATAGCTAAACTGTAAAATAAGTACATTTTATAAATAAATATACAGACACAATACAATACAATGTTAACTTTTTCAAAGTTACCGGTATTAAGCACTAAATGATTTTATTTACTTTTAAGTCTTGATGCACATATTGTAAATGCTGTAAACTTCTGTCCACAATGTGCTCATGTTATTTTGAAAAGTGTGAAGACATTTCTGGTTCATTAACCCACAGTACCAAGTCTTTCTCACACATACACTGTCAGAAAAAAATTTGCAAAATTTGTACCTTTAAGGGTACAATGGCTTGTCACTGGGGCAGTACCCTCTAGGGTACCACCATTGTACCCCTTAACATGGGTACGTATTGATACCCCTGCAGTTAGTACCTTTAAAGGGCCAATTTGTACCTTTTGTGGCTAAATTGTACCTTTTATATGCACTCTTAAAACAGATGTGTTAAAAATAACACAACCTGTTATATTTAACACATCTGTGTGTCTAGTTAAGGACAACACATTTTGTGTTATTCTTAACACAGGCAGTGTGTTAAAATATTTAACACATTAATGTGTAAAAAAATCATGCAATCACCTGATCTGATGTTAACATGCAGAAATCACCAATGAAGAACAACATATTTTAAGTCATCATTATAGCGATACGTGTTTACTTTAGTTGGGCTCTTGATTCTTGAATTTTTAATATTACATTTTATTTGGCTGCTATAACAGCTAGACTTTTGCAAAGAGCAAAAGACATTCATTGGTGACCTGAATAACTGGGTTAGGTTTTCTTAGTTGATTACATAGACACTGTGGACTGCAGATCTGACATTTCCAGTATAATCACAGATGTTTTTAAAATTTACTTTGATCGAAAATTTGAAAAAGTCTGGCAATTAGACATCACACAGACATCAAGAATCAGCGTGATATTCACAACAATGGTAACCATCAAAAAAGCATGTTGTAGCCAATCAAAACTCATCCATGGCTCCCATCATGCATTGCAGCATGAACCGTTGTTGAAATTCATGTGTTGATTCTTGATGTCTATGTGTGCCTAAAATAAATGCTTTTTACAAGTTTTTTTTTTTTTTTTGGTCCTAGAACAGCTTGTAAGAAATCCTTCCAAAAATAATATAAAATACAGATATTTTTCATTGTGGAATCACAAGGCTATTATAATCATTAGAGAAAATATAACCAGACTCTAAATGAGTTCAGTCAGTGATTCTGGACGAATAATGATTACGTTAAAACATACATGTCCAATAATCACTCAAAATGAATTTGAAACAAAAAAGTTCCTAACAGTCCATATCTTCACTGATTGAGACAAATTTTGATGTTTATGTCTTAAATATCAAGATAACTTTTAGACATAAAGCAAATCTATTGCAAGAGATTAGAAAATAATACAAATTTATAAAATTATAAAATATAAAATTTTAATAAAATTATATAAAAATTAATTTGTGTTATTTGATTGATAATTAAAAGCTGTGTTTGTGTTACAATTTTGGGTAAAAAAGATGATCTAACATTGTTTTATATAAAAGAGAATGTGTTTGATGTTGATTGGTGTACTGTTTATGTGTTAAGTAAAGTTTTTTGTTTAATAAATGTGATCTTAACATCATTTTGAACATTGTACTCATACCTTAACCATACATTACAGGGAAACATAAAACAGGTTTGTGAGATGTTTCTTTATTAGAGGAAACAGAGGAACATATTTAAATTATATGTAATGTGTATGAATTGGAGAGGTATATCTTAAACATTCAAATTCACAATAAGTAATATATATATTAAATGGTGGTCCAAATGCGGGAAAACAACTGAATTCAATAATGAGATTTATTAGGAATTGTGGACATGATTCTAGGAACTACTTGAGAAATCGCTGTCATCATACTCTGTCACAGTAGGGGGCGATATGCACTTATAAAATTGGTTCGCAACCCACCATAAAACCAATGGATGAACAAGAGGAGCCTAGAATGCTGTGCGCTATCACGGACACTTGGCGGAAAAAAAAAATGTAGCCATCTTGATAACAGGGAAGTTCGAATTTGATTCAGTTTACGTAACTGCATGTGAATTTTCTCAGCAAGAGTTGTCCAGGTTTTAAATTACTTGTTTCACCACAGTTCAGGTCTTTTATGATCACGTTACACACAAACAAATCGATGTTATTTATGGAGATGGTAGCGGTGACCAAAATATTGTTTTTTCCCTCTACGCATTTTAATAGACTTATGTTTGTATGTGTTTTGTTTTTTTTGTTTGTTTTTTTGGCTGTGAACGTTGGCATTTTGACACGTGGGGATTTCAAAGCATGGTGAGGCCATTGCGTATAAACTTGAAGGTTAATTGTGGGCTATGGTGTGGCCATATTGTATGGAGACAATTTAGAAGTGCATGGACGCTCCACCCTCAATAAAACAGGTTTTCAAGGGCCGGTAAATAAATGTAGATTTAAATTCCAAGAGGCAGGATGGTCTGTGTATGACCTGATATTTTATTCATATCAAATAATTTTGTGTATCCACAATCCACATATGTCATGGACACAGCAAAACTAAATTAAATTATAATAATATATTGTTAGTGGACTTTACCATTTATTCTATCAACTTAAGGGGGATTTCCGTTCCAGAGCAGGTGTATTTGTATGTGGCTGTTTGCTGGTATAATGTATGTTTGGGATGGAGTAAAATTGTTAAAGTTGTCTAAATGGACAGCTAGCAGGCATCTCTATATTTTTCACAATACATGACTATGTCCAAAAAATATTTTTTTCATTTACTGCCAACTTTACTCTAGGACAGATCTGTCTCAAGATGTTGCAGCCCACATTGCAGAATTCCTCACGTCTTTAGGACAGAAGATTTTAAGCCCTGTTTCAGAAGACAATTTTGATTGTTTGCTGTACCAAATGGAGAATGTGATCAGTCTAATTGGAAAATGTGCTGACTGTTCATCATTTGGAAATTCGGACAGTATTTTGGAAAAGTTACAGGAGGCACATGAGCTGCTTGCATCAACAAGGGATGCAACATGTCATGGTTACAAAGCTCCAGTTCTTAAACAAACTGGTGAAAGGGGATGGCCTGCTGTCCTACTGTCTATGACTGTCTAGGTATTGTCTATGTAGTTTACCTAGGCTTAAACATGAAGGAATAGTATTATTAATGCAAGTTGCACACCTTTTCTGTTTATTTGTTTAAATATTATGTGTACAAGTTGCCTCTGCATACTTTTACAGTTGTTAACGAAGTTTAAACTTTTCAGTTATAGGGGAAGGGGATTGCTTACATTGTATAGCTGCCAGGTGGTTTAAATATATATATATATATTAAGTGTGTGAAATTTCCACAATAAAAATGTTCTGTATTTTGACTGCAACTGTCATGCATTCTGATTCCTTCACTTAATTAGAATCATGAGTGCCAACTCTTTGTACATGGCATCATTTTGTGAGGCTTTGCAAACCTGTATTAATACTAGTGTGCATTTTTTCTACAATATTCATTCATCATGGCAGTAAAATAGGGTATTCTAAGTCAATCTACTGCAGTATTTCCTCACTCAGTCAGTAGAAAATGTGGTTAACACCCGGTCATGCATTAAAAAAATACCGTCATATACCGTGAATCCATTATAATTTTAAAAAATACAGTCATATGAATTTTTGGTCATACTGCCCAGCACTAGTGAGTAGCCTAAATCAGTAAATGACACAGAAACCCTTAGGAACATTAAACTGTTGTGAACCTGTTGTCCTTTTTCTTTCTCAGTTGTTTACCTTCACCTAAGCCATAAGCAACTGTGTTTACATGGATACTTGCAGAGACTTGCATTTTGACATAGTTTCGCATGTATGTGTCATTTCAGGCACAAAATAGCTGCGAAGTGAATGGAATTCCTTGTTCACAAGCATCTGTGTGGCTCTCACCGTGTCAACACCAGGCACGAGTGCAACGAGCCAAATGTTGCGGCGCAGGCAGCGCGACACAACAGCTGTCACGTCCGGTGTAGACAAGGTGTCTGTGTCAAAGAAAACGATCAGTATGAATATAACTAGGGATGTCCCGATTAGGTTTTTTTGCCCTAGAGTCAGAGTCCGAGTCATCTGATTTTGAGTATCTACCGATACCATGTCCCAATCCGATACTTCTATAATACATAAAAAAAAGAATAAAGAAGAGGGAAGAAACCGATCCAGGATGTTCCTTATTTTTTATTTAATTCACCTTATTATAACATTCAACAACTCTTAACAAACAGAGCACTTCTGTGAGGTAGCTTGAACAATCTAGTAATAAATAACATAAATTCTTCACTTTTGGACTTTAGTGGAACAGTAAATATATAAAAATCTAATATAAAAACAAATAGCACCTCAACTTAAAATACCCAGCAGGCATGTAAACAAATAAAAACTAAAAGTGCCACAGTGTTTGCAAAGCCAGTAATGTGCTTTTAGGAACTACACTTCTACTCTTAAGGCCCTTTCACACGGGACGCGGCAGTCGCGAGTGTTTAGTTCATTTTCCATGGGAGATGGGCGGTTTTGCTGGCGGCGCGGAGGCGGAGCGCAAGCGGTGCTCGTGCACCCAAAACCCTGCCGCTTCCACGAGCAAGGCGCTTCGCGGCAGGCGCCGCCAAAGATAAAAATATTTAATCTTTTTGTGAACGGCAGTCAGATGAATTGAGCCTAAACAATGCATCCGAGGCGCAGGGCTTTGCTGGAAATGCAAAAACTGCAGGAAAAAAGGACAAAATGGGTACATGAACTACTCCTTAAACGAGAAGAGTGTATATGTATTTTTACTTGGCGAACCAACTTGTGCACTCACAAGCTCCCACGCTCTGGATTTTTATTTATGTCTCTGTATATGATTTTAGATATGGGTCATACAATTCTGGGAAATCCATCACACTTAAAACAATCTTCTGCAGGTTAACTGTCCATTATAAGTATATGTTTTATGATTGGTTGTTAACCCTTTGACGCGTACGATCACACCGGTGTGATTCGAACGTTGAGCGCATCACGTGATCAGCTGCTGAATTCAAATCCAATTTGGCGCTTTGACTGGCGTTGAGCTCTTGTCATATTATCACAACTATTAAGTGTTTTCAACCATATAATGCTTATTTTAGGTTCCACACATTTAAATACACATAAGTACTAGCAAAACCATACATTTATAGTTTGTTAAAACACACGCTGATGTCTATAGCAGCGGCAATAATGATATTACAAATATAATCTGATGACATGTTTTATTAATATCATATCCACATTGTGTAGGTAACTGTAAAGTTTACTCTGCTCTTCTCCCTGCTCACCGGAGACTTACTTTAATGTCTTTCGGGAGGAGAGGATGAATTTGCGTGTTGCCGCTCGGATTCAGCGTGAACTAACATGGCGGCACTCATCACCCGGCATAGATTGACTAACAGGGTCATTATAGAAGTATTTAAACTTCCAAATACATTTACCGGCACATATTTCAGAATCGGAATATCAGATGTTTCATAATATAGTGAGCATCTTTGTGAATATGAATAATAAAAAAAGAAAAACGAAATAAACGCGATCGATGTGTCTTACAGCTCTATTGTGGCTGCGGTGTGCCACGTGACAAGCATGACGCGTCGCCATGGAAACAATAAAACAATACATTCTAAAATAACAGTCGCCTAAAAAAACTCACCCTGGGGGGGCTCAGCTAGAATATTTTAAACTCACGTGTGAAAGGGTTAATAATCAGTTCACTGATTGTTTAAAGCCGACGCGGCTGCAGTTGCCGCAAAAAGATAAAATATTTTTATTATTTTATTTATTTTATTTCTCATTAATGTACACACAGCACCCCATATTGACAGAAAAACACAGAATTGTTGACATTTTTGCAGATTTATTAAAAAAGAAAAACTGAAACTATTCCTCCTTGCAGATCCTCTCCAGTTCTGTCAGGTTGGATGGTAAACGTTGGTGGACAGCCATTTTCAGGTGTCTCCAGAGATGCTTAATTGGGTTTAAGTCAGGGCTCTGGCTGGGCCATTCAAGAACAGTCACTGAGTTGTTGTGAAGCCACTCCTTCATTATTTTATTAAAGGAGTGTCTTGTTGGAAGGTGAACCTTCGGCCCAGTCTGAGATCCTGAGCACTCTGGAGAAGGTTTTCGTCCAGGATATCCCTGTACTTGACCGCATTCATCTTTCCCTCGATTGCAATCAGTCGTCCTGTCCCTGCAGCTGAAAAACACCCCCACAGCATGATGCTGCCACCACCATGCTTCACTGTTGGGACTGTATTGGACAGGTGATGAGCAGTGCCTGGTTTTCTCCACACATACCACTTAGAATTAAGGTCAAAAAGTTGTATCTTGGTCTCATCAGACCAGAGAATCTTATTTCTCACCATCTTGGAGTCCTTCAGGTGTTTTTTAGCAAACTCCACGCAGGCTTTCATGTGTCTTGCACTGAGGAGAGGCTTCCGTCGGGCCACTCTGCCATAAAGCCCCGACTGGTGGAGGGCTGCAGTGATGGTTGACTTTCTACAACTTTCTCCCATCTCCCGACTGCATCTCTGCAGCTCAGCCACAGTGATCTTTGGGTTCTTCTTTACCTCTTTTACCAAGGCTCTTCTCAACCGATAGCTCAGTTTGGCCGGACAGCCAACTCTAGGAAGGGTTCTGGTCGTCCCAAACATCTTCCATTTAAGGATTATGGAGGCCACTGTGCTCTTAGGAACTTTAAGTGCAGCAGAATTTTTTTGTAAGCTTGGCCAGATCTGTGCCTTGCCACAGTTCTGTCTCTGAGCTCTTTAGGCAGTTCCTTTGACCTCATGATTCTCATTTGCTCTGACATGCACTGTGAGCTGTAAGGTCTTATATAGACAGGTGTGTGGCTTTCCTAATCAAGTCCAATCAGTATAATCAAACACAGCTGGACTCAAATGAAGGTGTAGAACCATCTCAAGGATGATCAGAAGAAATTGACAAATGAGTGCCACAGCAAATGGTCTGAATACTTAGGACCATGTGATATTTAAGTTTTTCTTTTTTAATAAATCTGCAAAAATGTCAACAATTCTGTGGGGTGCTGTGTGTACATTAATGAGGAAAAAAATGAACTTAATATTAGCAAATGGCTGCAATATAACAAAGAGTGAAAAATTTAAGGGGGTCTGAATACTTTCCGTACCCACTGTGTATATATATATATATACACACATGCATAAATCTAAATTACCGCAAGGAAAATTCCTTCACCGCGACAGCTCTAAATACAAGGATAATTTTATTATTTGGCATACCTGAATCATCAAAAAGATTCAGTTTTTTCCCAGCCCTAGTCCATTAATGCCATAAAATCAATCATTTGATTTAATGATTAGAAGCTATAGCCTATAGGGAATCAAAAATCTCACAATTTTGTACTTTCCAAGCAAACACAAAATTAGTTGGAATAATATTGATATATTGGATATCGGCAAAGATCCAATGTTGTGCATCCCTTTTTATAATTACGTATATAAAGTGTGTTCAACAGCTAAAATTGGTTGTACTTCCTGTAAGGTGGCGCATTGTCATCCATGGGGCAATAGATGGATTCAGCCGTAAAATCATGTATTTGAAGGCATCCACCAACAACCAGGCCTTAACAGTTTTGGAGGCATTTTTGGAAGCTGTCGAGCAGTTTGCCAAGTAGAGTAAGGAGCGATAAGGGGCTTGAGAATGTTGATGTAGCAAGATTCATGTTGCAGCATCCTCTTCGTGGGCCAGGTATGACAACAAGTGTCTTGTCACATCCAGGTCACATCGCCAGGTGAGGAGAGTGATTCGCTAGGTGAGGAGAGTCAGTCGTCCGCCAGGTGAGGAGAGTGATTCGCTAGGTGAGGAGAGTCGGTGGTCCGCCATGTGAGGAGAGTGATTTGCATGCACTCCTGGCACAGCAAAAAGTCCAGAGTTAAATTAACTCTCCTGGGAGTTTATTTGAGTCCACACTCAAGAGTGTGAAAGTGTTAAAATCAGAGTGTTAGTTTAACACTGAGCCAGAGTTAAAGTTAATGATATAATTGGTGATTAATTAAGTGATGATTGATCATTATTGAAGATACCTGATGATAACAACATACCTGTGGGCCTATCAGTGGGAAACTCAGTGGCTACTGACAGTTGTATAGTGGATTCCCGTGACAAATCATTAGCCTTATTTTTCGACCTTCCGGCCCGCCATAGATAGATAAAGCAACCCCCAGCAACCACCTGGCTCAGGCTTGGGTGGCCTGAGCATTTAGTTTAGTCATTCAAGAGATGTAATTTATTTATTTGTGTGCTAAAATTGTATAACATTGTGATCTGATTAGCTATGTATACTGCTACAGCTCCCCCTGCATTAAAATAAATGCAATCAAAAATGCTTATTTCACTAAGGAGAGTTCACAAAATCTGCTGTAAGCCCTGTTGAATGAGCAAAGGTAACGTATTCACCTAAAGAGTTGTACCCTTATCACTGTAATTTCATGCGACTAAAGTACTTTCTGCTGCCGCTGCTAAGTTAACAACATAATTGGTTCACTTTGCAGACTGCTGCTAATATTATTTCTAACATAGAGTCTAAATTTGCTATGCATGCTGTTGCTATTAAAATCTGGATAGCTACTGCTGCTACATCTGCACAGAAGTATTTAGAATTGCTATAAGCCTCATTATTAGAAGCAAATGTAATCAAATAATGCTTATTTAGCTTTGAAGAGTTTGAAAAAATCTACTGTTGCCCTGTTAAATAAGTAACAAAATGCCTCTCACCTTTAACATTTTACTTAACCTATCACTAAAATTTCATGCAAGTACTTTCTGCTGCCACTACTGTGTTAGTGACAATAGTTTGACTAAGCGTGCTGCTGTTAATACTACAATTAAAGTTGCATCTACAGTGGGTACGGAAAGTATTCAGACCCCCTTACATTTTTCACTCTTTGTTATATTGCAGCCATTTGCTAATATCATTTAAGTTCATTTTTTTCCCCATTAATGTACACACAGCACCCCATATTGACAGAAAAACACAGAATTGTTGACATTTTTCCAGATTTATTAAAAAAGAAAAACTGAAATATCACATGGTCCTACGTATTCAGACCCTTTGCTGTGACACTCATATATTTAACTCAGGTGCTGTCCATTTCTTCTGATCATCCTTGAGATGGTTCTACACCTTCATTTGAGTCCAGCTGTGTTTGATTATACTGATTGGACTTGATTAGGAAAGCCACTCACCTGTCTATATAAGACCTTACAGCTCACAGTGCATGTCAGAGCAAATGAGAATCATGAGGTCAAAGGAACTGCCTGAAGAGCTCAGAGACAGAATTGTGGCAAAGCACAGATCTGGCCAAGGTTACAAAAAATGTTCTGCTGCACTTACGGTTCCTAAGAGCACAGTGGCCTCCATAATCCTTAAATGTAAGACATTTGGTACGACCAGAACCCTTCCGAGAGCTGGCCCTCCAGCCAAACTGAGCTATCGGGGGAGAAGAGCCTTGGTGAGAGAGGTAAAGAAGAACCCAAAGATCACTGTGGCTGAGCTCCAGAGATGCAGTCAGGAGATGGAAGAAAGTTATAGAAAGTCAACCATCACTGCTGCCCTCCACCAGTCGGGGCTTTATGGCAGAGTGGCCCGACGGAAGCCTCTCCTCAGTGCAAGACACACGAAAGCCCGCATAGAGAACTCCAAGATGGTGAGAAATGAGATTCTCTGGTCTGATGAGACCAAGATAGAACTTTTTGGCCTTAATTCTAAGCGGTATGTGTGGAGAAAACCAGGCACTGCTCATCATATTTCACTTGAAGAGTTCACTTACCATCCATGCATTATCACTGAAATTAAGTGTGAAAAAAAAAATATTTCTACTACAGCTGCTGTATTAGCAAAATAATAATTTATTTGCTATGCAGACTGCTGCTAATATTTGTAATACTGCATTTGAATTATCCAGGCATGCTGATGGTACACACCATGAAAGTATTAGAATTACTGTATGCCCGCTGAATTCCAAGTTTAAAAGTGCCCAGTCATCGGTTAATTTCTTGATTGCCACTTTCATATTCCTGTGAAATTTGTTTATTTTTATTTTATTTTGTCATCATATATATTTTTAGGAGATAAAAATGGTCCTTATCAACCTTGATTGACATGGCAATAAAATTCTATCACATTATTTTGGCATTTAAAATGTTGGGCTGTTTTTTTTTAAGTGGGCGGGTTTTTGGGTTGGAAATCGTCAACCCGATCTGGCAGGGAGCGTGGTCGGAGGAAGATGGGCAGTGCAAGTGGAATGCGAAAAGTAGAATTACTGGCTATAGCATTAGTTTTCAGAGAAACATGTTTCCTAAATATCTACAAACATATTGTATGTTATTTTTGGCTTAAGAAGAGTCAAAAATTTACATACAGTACCTTTAAGTGTTCTTTCCCTATCTCTTCTCAGATTGATGATTGTGTCAGCAAAGAATTGATTGTGTTGTCGTTGTAGCGGACCGTGAACAAGTCAGTGAATGTTGCCGTTGGATTCCAGCACAAGGAAATTGCAGACGCCAGTGTTGTAGTTTTGACTGCACTTATTAAAATTAGACTAGTAAGCCACCGGCTAAGGGGAAGCTTTTGTTATTCGTATTGCTCCCTTCCTGCATGCACTTAATTGTCTTGCAAAGTGTCTCGCTTTGTAGTTTCGATTTGAGCCATTTGCCTTGCTATAGACTTTCGGCTGACCTAATTAAGTAGGTGGACACAGCCATTTTCCCCCCAATCATCGCCTGGTTGTGTATTTGTTTGTTATCTGCAGGCTGACACGGAAGCGTTCAGCCCTCGCGTGAAGACCTTCAAGTGTAAAGACCTGCGACTTTTTCCTGCGCGACTTTAACCGATCAACAAAACCTACAGCGCACTTAAGTTCCTTTTACATTAATCTAACACACTCTTCTTCCTCTTCTATCATGTGTTTTCAATGTATTCTGGTTATATATTATATTATATAACCAGAGCTGAACAAACAAACAAAGCTGACTTCATTTCTGCCTATTCCTTACAATCTAAACTCAGCATCTTGGGCTTGACTGAGACCTGGATTCGTCCAGAAGACTCAGCAACCCCTGCTGCTCTTTCTAATAAATTAATTTATCCCCATGTCAGGTTGGGCAGGGTGGGGGCAATGGTCTGCTCATTTCTGACAACTGGAAATAATTAACCCATTCACCCCTATGCAACCATAACTCATTTGAATCTCATGCAGTCACAGCTCCTGTAAAACTCCAGGTTGTGGTCATTTACCGCTCTCCTGGGCAAAGTATAAGCACCTTTCTAGAAGAACTGTATGGGCTGCTGTCCTCTTTCCCAGAAGATGGCAGTCCACTATTATACAGAGGAGAAAGGAGAAAATCAACATTTTTAAGTCTTCATCATAGTGGTCAGTGTTTACTTTTGTTGGGGCTCTTAACCTTTGACTACTTAATACTAAATTTTTGGGGGGTTTTGTTAGTTATAACAGCCTGACAAAAAAACAAAAATCATCCAGTGTTGATGATTATCTTTTAACATAATCATTATATAGTAACCTGAATAATTGAGTTAGGTTTACTTTGTTGGTTACATAAACTCTGTGAACAACATAAGATCTGACAATTTCAGTATAATCAGACAGATGTCTTTAAAACACATTTTGATCTACAACTTAAAAAAAATCTGTAAGAATTAGAGTCTCAAGAACCAGTGTGATATTCACAACAATGGTGACCATGTTGTAGCCAATCAAAACTCATCCATGGCTCCCATCATGCACTGCAGCATGAATAAATTATGTTATTTGCCACCGTTGTTGAGATTCATGTGCGGATTCTTGATGTCTGTGTGTGCACAAAATAAATGCTTTTTTTTTTTTTTTTTGTCTGAACACCTTGTAAAAAAATCATTCCGAAATGCATAGAAAGCACAGAGTTTTTCACAATGCTATTGTAATTTTTAAAAGCAATATAATTATGAGACTATACTCTAAACAAGTTTAGTCAGTGATTCAGGCCAAATAATGATTATGCTAATACATAATCATTACTATCTGAAGACTTTTGCTCTTTGCAAATGTTTGACTGTTAAAATTCAGTCATAGCAGCCAAATAAAATCTAATATTACAAAATCAAGAATCAAGAGCCCTACCAAAGCACAGATCACTATAATGATGACTTAAAATATATTTTCTCTTTTGGTGATTCTGCTTGTTAACATCAGGTGTCTTTAATAATGCTCAATCATCAACAAATTATCTCACTAACTTCAACACTGCTTCAGTGTTATTTTTAACTCTGCTTCAGTGTTACTTTAACTCCTTGGAGTGGGACCCATATACACTCTGCGCAGTGTTGACTTAACACTGGGGATTTTACTGTGTAGTCTTTGGTGACTTCAACATTCATCTGGACAAGCCTTATGCTACAAACTTCCATTCACTTCTAGCTTAATTTGATCTCAAACGCCTTATCACTACAAACACTCACAAATCTGGCAACCAACCAGATTATGTTAATTTACACATGCAATTGTATCGCAGACAACATTTTGGTCAAACCTCTACACATCTCTGACCATTTCCTCATTACTTTTACCATACATCTTTCTTCCTATGCATCACCAACCCCTCTACCTGTTACTTTTAGATGAAACCTACGCTCCTCTTCACCCTCACATTTTTCCTTTGTGCTATCCTCCTCTCTTCCCTCACCTATCCATTTCTCATCTCTGGATGTGAATGCAGCAACTGACACTTTATGCTTCACTTTAACGTCTTGCCTAGATGACATCTGTCCTCTTTCCTCCAGGCCAGCACGTGCTGCCCCTTCAAACCCATGGTTAACCGATGTTCTCCATGAGCATCGGTCAAGACTCAGGGCAGCAGAAAGAAAATGGCGCAATAATCTAAAGACCCATCTGACCTGAGTATGTAACTCCACACTGCCAAATCCTCATATTTCCACAACAAGATCAACAGCGCTCCAGACACACATAATCTCTTCACAACATTTAACTCTCTCCTCTGTCCCTCTCCACCACTTCAACAACAGCTGATGATTTCACCACATTTTTCACAGACAAAACTAGAACAATCAGCAGTCAATTCTCAGCCCCTCACACACATGACCTACAACCAACCACACCCACTTCTAAAACTCACACTTTCTCCTTCTGTCCCCTTTCCAACCACCCTACAACATGTCCAGTGGATCCCATCCCACCACACCTTCTTTAAGCTTCTTTGGCTGCTGTACCTACGTTAAAACAGACAGACAAGTCAAGAGCAGCAGTCATCAGGCGCACATGATTATGTTTTAACATCATATTTATTTCACCTAGCGAACTAGCGAACTAGCGAACGAACGAACGAACGAACGAACGAACGAACGAACGAACGAACGAACGAACAGTTTAGGCACACACAGACATGAAGAATCAGCATGAGAATCACAACAACGGTGAGCATCAAACAAGCATGTGGTAGCAATCAAAACTCATCCATGGTTCCCATCATGCATTGCCACATTGTCTTTCTATTTGTTTTGAGATGATCTGTTTTTCTGAATATGCTGTTTATCACCATTGTTGAGATTCATATGCTGATTCTTGACGTTTGTGTGTGCCTAAAATAAATCTTTTTGAATAAGAGCTGTCTAAATTAAATTTCTCCAAAATGTATAGAAAATATAGGATCTATTGTTGGTTTACAAACGCTGTTAATATCAGTGAAGGAAAAGATTAGACTCTAGGTGAAATGATGATGATGATGTTGTTAAAACATAATCATGAGCACCTGATGACTGCTGCTCTTGACTTGTCTGTCTGTTTTAACATAGACAGAACACCCAAACAAAATCTAATATTAAAGATATAAGGGTCAAGATCCCAACTAATGCAGACACTAACCACTGTAATGGTAGCTTAAAAATGTTGATTTTCTCCTTTTTCTGCTTGTTATCATCAGGTGTCTATACTAATGTTTATTTATCAGCTGTTAATTACCCAATTATCTCATTAACTTCAACACTACTTCAGTGTCTATATGTGTCCACACTCAGAGTGTTAATTTAACACTGAGCGTTTTTGCTGTGCACTCTCTTATCAGCACTCACACACATTATCAATACATCTCTCCTCACAGGCACATCATAGAGACACAAGTTTTCTCCTACCACTGCGATGCCGATGACACACAACATTATCTTTCATTTCAACCAGATGATCCAACAGTACTTGCACGGATCTCAGGCTGCCATCTCGACATGGATGAAAGAACATCACCTCCAGCTCAACTTGGCAAAAACTGAGCTTCTTGTTTTTCCTAGCGCTCCAATTCTACAGCATGGCTTCACCATCCAGCTGGGTTCTTCCACAATTACCCCATCAACCTCGGTCAGAAACCTGGGTGTAGTCTTTGATGACCAACTATCATTTAAATACCACATTGCAAAGACTGCTTGATCTTGCAGGTTTGCATTGCACAACATCAGAAAGATCAGGCCCTTTCTGACAGAGCAGGCTACACAACTTCTTGTCCAGGCCCTTATTATTTCCAGGCTGGACTGCAATGCTCTTCTGGCTGGTCTTCAATCATGTACAATCAGATCTCTACAAATTATTCAGAATGCAGCGGCACGTCTATTCTGACTGCCTGACAAGCTTGAAGAAACAGCTAAAAACTTATCTCTTTCAACAATATTTGATTTTATCATAAAAAAAAAAATCACTCTCTTTATTCTTTCCCTTTCTAGCTTGTACTTGTTTTTGGAACAACACTTGAAACTTGGTATTACGAGCACTGCCTGTGTCTGTTTCCCTCTTTTAGACAAATTGCTGTATGTATTCCCAATTGTAAGTCGCTTTGGATAAAAGCGTCTGCTAAATGCAAAATCTTTGTGTCAGTCGGTAGCACTGTCATTTTTGTGTGTGTTGTATTTGTATGTATCTCTCTGCTGTGTTTACTACAAATAATTCAGCCCTGCATTTAGAACTGAACCAGAACCTATTCAAATCGGTAGGAATAGGAACTGAAGTACTTTGTGTGGTGTGTATTGTGTGGGTTCTTATTTTACTTGGAGTGATTAATTGCTTGTGTGCAAATTGTAAGATTTTCTTTGTGGGTTCATTTATTTATTTATTTATTTTTTTTGTACTGCGTTCCTCTCCTAGACAGCTTATCTAGGCTGATACAGAAGTAGTGAGTGTATTGTGGTGTTTTTCTTTTTGTAGGCTCTTGTCTCTCTATTTACTCAAGACTAATTATATTGAATCCTACATAAATAACTTTTACTCAAACTTTCTATCCAAATTTTGTAAAAGTATATTGTGGTGGAATCGACCCTGTTCTATTTTATGTAAGAATCATTTTATTGATAATGGTGTTCAGGGCAACCGTGTGAGTACACCCTATGACCATAATTCATTTGGGTATGTGGTCCAAGCATTTTTGTTGGCATAATTGTGGCCCATTGCTGGTTCGGTTTCCTTACCCAGTCTCACACCAGCACCTGCTAAGTGTAGTTTTTTTCACTGGTGTAATTGTGGCCCAATGCCAGCAGTTTTGGGAGCTGGACTTGGACCAGTGTATATGCCAGTGCCGTTTTCTTAAAACCATTATATCTATTATGGTGTAAATGTTACGGGCAATGTCTCTTTATGGCATCTGAGAGGTGACAGAGGGTCTAACCCATGTCAAGAATGCAGTAACAGTGTTTGATTAAAACAGAAGGCTACAAAATGAAACAAGACTGTATTTAGTTATTAATGTAGCTCATTTTTAAAATGACCAGGTGCTTACCTTGCATTTTTCTCCAGTCTCTGATGTTGTGGTGTCCTCCATTCTTCTGGGTTTATCATCTTAAATGAAGCAGAAAGTAAACTGAGTAATCTGAGTATTCAGGACAGCAGCTTCATCTTTTATTTTATTTGTATTATTCTTTTCATTATTCAGAAGACTCTCAATGATATAAATAAAATAAACAATTCATGAAAACTGTTTGATTCGCGTTTTTTTACTCATGTTCAGACTCATTTAATGATTAATTCATGTTAACTGTTTTTCTTACAAGCACTGTATTGAACCAAAATAAGGTGTGTACATTTGTTGCTTGGCATTTTTTTCCTTTACTCATAGAGAATTATAGTTCAGTTTTGTTGACATATGCTAATTTTTAATATATTCTGCATAAATTATTAGCACTGAATTACATTTTTGATCATCATGATTTTGACCATATTTATATAGTGCTTTTAACAATTCAGGTTGTGTCAAAGCAACTTTATAATCACAATATTTATTATTATAATATGTGTGTATATATAACGTATATAACGCTATATAACGTTTTAACTGGTTTGACATAGTTACTGCTTTGTTTCTATACTGATCAGCCATAACATTTAAATTTACTGACTGGTGAAGTAAATAATATTGATTATATTGTTACAATGATGTTTGTCAAATGGTGTGATATTTTAGGCAGCAAATGAACAGTCAGTCTATATCTTCATCATGTCTTGAGGGTGTTCCTGATATGCAGTCAGGCGGACTTAATGATTTGGGGGCCCTAAGCAAATTCCAGGTGTGGGGCATCTGAGTACATCAACTATGTACTGTTTTACACTCTGCCTACCCCTTATTTTGCTCTCTCACTCTCATAGTTTATAGTTTATTTATTTCTTCACAACTAGTAATTAGTCAACCTATGCTAAAGCCATATTAAGCTAGGCCTACCTTTTTTCAGATCACAAAAGAAAAAAATGCTTGCACTTTCCATTTAATAATTCAATCTTTTTACAAACATGAATTTATACCATGCAACTCCATACTCCAAGTGTTCTCTGAAGGCATATGGTAGGGTTTGCTGAGGTTAGATATGAACAGTATCATAGCCTATTGATCTATCCTGTGGGACATAAGCTAGCATACATTTGCTGCACATCTCATAATACGTTAAAAATGTTAATATTTGGGAGTAAGAGAAGAGCGGACATATGGATAAATTTGACGACACAAAAGAGAACTGTGCCGTCGGAAGCCAGGCCCATATTAAAAATGTGTCACCTTGTGATATCCCCATACCTGGGAAGCCAGACGTCGAACAGCATTTTCGGGATTCTAAATGATGATGTCCTTCATTTTACTAATACTGATAAATTTATATTTGTAATAATTGATTTTGACCTACCCAAGGCAAATTTGAAATGTATCAGCTTTAAATGGGACATTTAGATTTTTGTGTTATGTAAGATTATTGGTATTGAATAATTGGCATTGCCAATTGTATAAAGGATGTAATCCACTTTGACATACATATGCATATGCAGTTGGCTCATACTTGTCAACATTTGAGTTCCAAAATATCGAACATTAAATTGTATTTTTTTAATTTTACATATTATTATTATTATTATTATTATTATTTATACATTTAAACATATTAAGCAATTATTTTTATATTAATTTAAACAATTACATTCATTTAGTAACATATAAATATATCTTATTTATATGTTTAATAATCATAAAAATACATTTCTTGTGGATTCACCGGTTCACATTTACAACTTGGTGTTTTCTGCGTAAAAATAAGGGTTAGTCAAATTATTGTACAAAGGTATAATACAAAGGTTATGTATGTAACCATGGTTCCCTGAGATAGGGAACGAGACACTGTGTCCTCTAGGGGTCGCTAAGGGAACGCGTTCAGCGTGACTCATGTCTGAAGCATACGTACAAAAATGACAAAGCATTGGTTGGCAACAGCCTATGACTTCACTACCAGCACGACCATAGTATAAAAGGGCGCCAGTAGAACACAACATTTGCTTCTTTGTCTGAAGCTTACGTCCAAAGCATGGCAACAAGCCTAGAGAATTCAGTGTCTCATTCCCTATCTCAGGGAACCATGGTTACATAACCTGAGACGTTCCCTTTTGAGGGAAAATTAAACTGCGTCCTCTAGGGGTCGCTAGGAAAACGAGACTTGTATGTGCACTTACCACTATGTGGATTTTGGAAAAGTGCCCAGAGACTTGCGTGTGCACTTACCACTCTTGCAGATTTTAGAAAAAAAGTTACTTAGGGGGCTTAGCCTAGGAGTGATAGGTAGTAAAAGTCCTAGGTAGTAAATGGTATTAGAGAAGATACATAATTGGAGTGGTGACCAAAGGTGACCAGGGCGCAGTGTGGATGTGGATTTTAGAAAGTGCACAGCGACTAGCATGTGCACTTACATAACATGGATTTTAGATATGGTGTGCCAGAGAGGTGATACTCAGAAGGGCTCCAGATGAAAAGCAGAGAAGGGCAATATCTAGGGTCGACCCTTAAGGTGAGGGGAGCATATTACACCCAAACAGGACAGGCAGCTTGCAAGCTGCTAGTCAACTAAAGAAACTGCCATGGAGCAGTGAAAGTGGTTGGGGACAGGTTCCTAACTCCTGGGCCCGTATTCTTAAAGCTTCTAAGAATCCTCTCAGAAAGCTCCTAGTTTAGCTTAAAAAAATTTTTACGTATGAGTCTTAGTTTAAAAGTGATTCAGGACCAATCTAAGAGCAACTCTGAGCAAGGAAAAGACAAAAACATTTATCTTAGTGAGGAGGCGGGGCTGACCCCGTTGCTAGCTATGACACAGCCTTTTGAAGACTGTGATTGGTTGGTTGTCCAAGCAGGAAATAAAAGAGCACTTTTAAGTGTAGGGTCTATTATAAGCCTTCACTTTGAAATTGTAGGCATTTTTTCCTGTTTTAATGAACACACACATATACAGTCGTGTGAAAATGTTAGGACACCCTATTGAATTCCATGGTTTTCTGTATTGGGACATAATAATATATTATATGATTCTTGGCAGGTCTTAACATTTGGAAACATAAATCCTCAGATAAACCACATTACATGACAAATCACACCGTGCCATTATTTATTTAACAAAAATAAAGCCAAGATGAAAAAGCCATGTGTGAGAAAGTTAGGACACCCTATGATTCAATTGCTTGTAGATCCACTTTTAGCAGCAATAACTTTAAGTAATAATTCCTGTATGACTTTATCAGTCTCTCACATTGTTTTGGGGGAATTTTGGCCCACTCTTCTTTGCAAAGTTGCTGTAGTTTATTGAGGTTTGTTTGTTTATGGACAGCTCCCACCACAGCATCTGAGTCAGGATGAGGTCTGGACTTTGGCTGGGCCACTGCAACACCTTCATTCTTTTCTTTTTAGCCATTCTGTTGTAGATTTGCTAGCATTCTTTGGATCATTGTCCTGTTGCATGACCCAATTTGGTCAAGCTTTAGCTGTCTAACAGATGACTTTGACTTTGGATACTTTGGTATACAGAGGAGTTCATGGTTGCCTAAATGACTGTGAGGCCCCCAGGTCCTGTGGATACAAAACAAGCTCAAAATCATCAGCCCTCCACCTGCATGTGAGACTTTTGATATGAGGTGTTTGTGCTAATATGCTCTACAGGTTTTCACCAAACTTGGCGCTGTGCATTATGGCCAAGCATCTCCACTTGAGTCTCACCTGTTCAAAGGGCATTGTTCTAGAAGTTTTATGGTTTGTTCAGATGCAACTTTGCAAACCTAAACCATGGTTTAGATAGAAGAGGTTTATTCTGGTAAGCTTTCCAAAAATACCATAGTTCTCCCATATTTTTCTAATTAGACTATCATGAAATTTTCCATTTAAAATGTTAACTGAGGCCTGTCAAGTATGTGGTGAAGTTCTTGGGTTGTCTGCAAATTCTTTGATTATTAAATGGTCTGATTTTGGGGTGTACTTCCTGGGACGTCCACTCCTGGGAGGATTGGTGTCTGTCTTGAATGTCTTCCACTTGTGAGTAATCATCCCCACTGTGGAATGATGGACTTCCAACTTTTTGGAAATGGCTGTGTCACTCTTCCCAGATAGATGGCAGCAACAATTGTCCATTGTCTTTTCTCTTTGGCATTGTGTTAACACACACATGAAAGCTCCAGACCAGCAAACTGCCAAAATGTCTGCTTTTATAAAAGTGCTAACTCTTGCTGATGATCAGTTGATCAAAGGCATTTGATTAGCAGTGTCTAACTTAATTGTGATCACTTTTGCGTGATCACTTTGATTGTTTGTGACATACCCAAATCATTGCTGCTGCATAGTTGCATTTTCCCAGTTGCTAAATATGTTAATGTAGTTAATTTAAGCCTCCTAAGGCAGGGTGCTTTTTCATCGGAAAACGTTCACAATGCATGCAGATCGCCCCCTTGAGAACACTGCGTGCGTGCGTGCTCCTCACCCAAAAAGCGAGACGCAAAGATCTTGCATGTCATCTTGCATGTCATCAGCTGTCAAATACGAGGCCACGGATCTGGTTAATCTGTGGTTAATCACTGGTTAATCACAGTGTTGTTCCAGGGTCAACAAAGATATTGATCCAGTAACATCGCACTTGGTAAAATCAGGTTCTGCTAATGCATGAATTCGTATGACTGCAGTCGTAGTTAACGATAGCTCTTCATTAGTATGTGATGAATTAAGTATAAATTTAGGCGTTAGTACATGATTAGTCATGCACCCTTATTGTAATCCATGAAGGCCTCAACTGGACATTTGTAGGATCTGCTGATAATGTTTGTAAATTACTTAAGCATTAGAGAAAAAAAAAAAAACATGTGAAACATCAGGAAAAAAAAACATCTGTGTTCTTTCTTACCACATTCGCTGTTTTCCATATCCTTTCTCTTTGATGAAGTGTTGAACATCTCCCCAGTGTAGCGTTGCTGATTATTCTCATGAAACAGTTGCTCAATCTTCTTCATCAGGTTTCTCATCTCTGATTGGTTGTTCATCATCTTGTTGCAGGTGTGATATCTTCCTTCACATTTCTCCAGCAGCTGCTCCAGAATAGGGTTTTTTATCATACCATCTATTATAGTGTCAGTCTCTTTTTTTATCTCATAGGTGAAGAGAATCATCACAAACTGAAGAACTTTTTTACCAAACATTCTCTGAAGCCAGTCAAAACTCATCTTATCAGTGTCTGTTAACTGACCCAGTTGCACAACAAAGATGAATGCATGGATTTCATTTTCATTTACTAGCTGACCAATGAGATTATCTACACAGTCCAGGTAAAGTTCAGTCTCATGTAGGTCAATCATGTTGATCACAGAGACATGATGTTCTGATATCTTCTTCTGTAAAGGAACAATTCTGGATATTGCCGCATTTTCAATATTTGGTTTTTGTCCTACTAGAATGTTTCCATCTCCAAACTGGACTGATGAAGAATTTCCAGTTAATACAATGGTAATGTTGGGAAATACGTTCTCTATAATAAACAACAAAATAAGTGCAGTGAAACATAAATATACCACAACATACATAATAAGAACAAGTGAAGAGTTTAGTTGCAAAACGAGATATATCCATTTTGAGAAATGTTGGTTATTTGACATTATTATTTAAGACATCAACAGTCAAGTTCATTCACAATTTTTGTACATTAAACTATTACTTGAGCTCAGTGAAGGCCAGGGACACAATATTTTTCAAATCCAGGATATTTGTTATTTAATTTTATGTCCATAAATAGTTCATAAATAAGTCAAAAACCATGCCAAAATGCAACATATTTATCTTAACATTGTCAAACATCTTAAATTGGTTAAAAAAACAATACATCATAAATATATGGAATAGTATATACAAAGATTGATTAATAATAATAAGATTCTGAGTTAGTTTTGGCCAGAACATACATAACATAACTTTTTTTTTTTTTTTGCAAAACACTATATATCCACCTTAGGCTATATTCTACTACTGTAATACCATTAAAAAAAGCTAGTGAATCAATGTTTTGTTTGTGTGTGTGTGTGTGTGTGTGTGTGTGTGTGTGTGTGTGTGTGTGTGTGTGTGAGGGTGTATTTTCTTGAGTGTCACATGGGCTACATCAGGGTTCCTCAATTATTTTTCACCGAGGGCCAAATTCCGCCAACAATACCAAGTCGAGGGCCACCAACCATGTTATGACCAAAATGTTTGCTCTTATTATTATTATGATTGTTGTTATTGTTGCTTCTGTTTTTATTGTTGACTTTTGTTAAAAGATTCACAAGATAAATATTCGATTTTTTTCCGCAGTAGTTTGTTTTATTCAAACAATTACGAACATTTTTGTATTTGGATACAGAAAACTGAAAAACTTTGTCTGCTGAATATTAAAAACAAAAAATATATAAAAAATAAAAAATTCTCCAATTTCCATGTCTGCTATGCAAGTCAACTGTTCCTGCTCAGGCTGGCTCTCTTCTCTCCACTTTCCCTAATTGCAAATTTAGTTTTTAGCATTCATATTTTCATACTGTCATACTTTTATGGATCGGCACCACGGTCCTGACCGTTTAGCGCGTAGCGCCGCTCGCGTCTGATGCATACACACTGTCAGACTAATGTCACTGTATTTGAATTCTTATGCCACATTATTTGACATTAGCGCGGGCCAAATAATTTTCTCTCACGGGCCGGATGTGGCCCACGGGCCGCCTATTGAGGAACCCTGGGCTACATCTTCATCTGACAGTTTGGTCTTCTCCCTTTGATGATTTTCTTTAGATGCCTTCCTCTTTCTCCCAACAACAGCTGGAATGACCGGCTCCAATCCGTCATCGAAATCCATGACTAGCTTAGCTTGACTCTGAAGCTTTGATTCTCTGACTGACAGACAGCTGTTGATCAGTGACGTAGCCTACGTGACTGACAGCTCGCCTACAGTATAAACAATTAAATGGTAATGGTTTTTTAGTTAGCCTATTGAATCCTCTTTTTAAAAATATATGTTTTTTGTTTTGATATTATCGTTAAATCAGTGAGCAAACTCGGAGCACTTCACCGGCATTGACTCTCTTCCCAGGGGATGCTGAGCTCGCACAGCATCCTGAACGTTCTATAACCGTTATATCGTACTTTGTAAAGAAACTGGTCTGGCGGATATCGTGTTTTGTGAAAAAATACATTTTATAGTAGGCCTAAAATGTACATTCTTAAATTTTATTAATGGCAGCAATTCACACATAGATTAAGGTACATTTGAACAGTGATTTCCAATAATAAAATCCAAATGTCAAAAAATGGCGTTGATTGCGTTTTGCAACCGAACTCTTCAAGTCTTATTCAATAATACAAGTACATGAAATATTGTTCCCTTACCCTTGTTGTTATCTGATGTATCAGTGTCATACTGTTCATGTGCTCCAGAGTCTGTCTCTGCAGAAGTGTCCATGGCATCATCTTGATTTGGATCTGTCATTTTATCACTGGAAAAAACGAAAAAAAGGTCACTTTTATTTATCTTGTAAGACATGCGTTGAGTTTTAGTTCTTTTTTGAGAAGCGCTCCAGTTCACAGAGGCAGATGGCAGAAAGCACACCCTGTTTGTTTTCATTATTTTATCTCATCAATGTCAGTAAGCCAATAAGACTGCAGCACTAGGTGTGTTCGACTAGAAGTGGCGCCGCACAGATAGATTGGTGATAGATGCACAAGAGTGATTTGAAAAAGTACAAAGCATAGGCGCTGATCCCATGGAAAAACACAAGATTTTCTTGGTTCATAACCAGTTTTGAGGGTAACGCATTACAAGTAATGCAAGTTACATAATAATATTACTTTTTTCAAGTAATTAGTAAAGGAACACATTACTTTTTGATTCCCAAGAAAATATCTGAGTTACTTTTCCAAAAAAGTATTGGTAACACTTTACAATACGGGTGCACAAATAAGCATTATTTCATGCTTAACTAATGCAGAGATAATGTATAATTCATGAAGAACTAAACCATTTATTAATAGTTACTGCATAAGCAACAAATGAACATTCAGTATGATTCATAGATTAAGTAATCAATATATTGTTATTAGTTAAATGTGTTATAATGTATTAATTCCCTAATAACTTATTTTATTAACTAATAGTGTCAATTCAGGTGTTAATTACTACAATGGGTTTAAGCATTGCATTTCAACGTCCAGTTGTCTGCTTTAATTAGTAATTAGCTAATGATTTAATATGTTAAGTAATATGTCATTGTGGCTATGGACTTAGAATTCTATATACATAACCACAATGACATATTACTTAACAATTAGTTAACAATTAGTGTGCCTCAACAAGTAAAGTCATACCATCATGATATATTTGCAAATCATTAACTAATGATTAATTAAAGCAGACAACTGGAAGTTTAAATGCATGGCTTCAACTGATTGAGGCACATAACTAGCTAATTCTAAATCCATAACCACAATGACATATTACTTAACAATTAGTTAACAATTAGTGTGCCTCAACAAGTAAAGTCATACCATCATGATATATTTGCAAATCATTAACTAATGATTAATTAAAGCAGACAACTGGAAGTTGAAGTACATAGCTTTGACTACTTTTGTAATTAACATATATTTTCTAGACAAGTCAAAATTAAGAACAAGCAAAATGACACTTAATTTTGACTTATTTTCAGAAAGAAACAAGAGAATAATTTTTCCTTGTCTAGAAAATCCTTCTAGACAAGGAAACAAAACAAAATCTAAGTAAGAAAATAATTTTTTGCAGTGTACTAATAAACAAAACTTACTCTAGATTAACTAACATTTGTGCTTCATTTTTCTCATTGCTGAAGAGTGTTGAACTTCCTTTTCCTACTGTTCTACTGTACAGCAGTGAATTTACTTTTCTTTCAGCCTTAGGCCAATTCACTTCATTTAATTTTGGTGTGAAAGGGCTTTTACATTAGCTAAGAATCCAACTTTTTTATATTAAAAACAAACAAGCAAGCCCTGCCCAGATTTAAAAAGTAACACAAAAGTAATGTAACGCATTACTTTCCATAAAAAGTAACTAAGTAACGTAATTAGTTAGGGAGTAACACAATATTAACACGATATTGTAATACATTACTTTTAAAAGTAACTTTCGCCAACACTGTCTAGCACCACAAGATTTCCCATGTTGCAGCCGATTGTTCAAGCTGTCACCTTTGTCGCTCTGAGGGCCAGATCCGTGGTTCGTCTGAGCTCTGCAGGGTGTCCTTTCAGCCACGGTCCGACTATAGGTAACACTCGTCCAAACGGCTTTGTGGCAGCTCGGATAAAAAATAAGACAAAAAAAATTTAAAAAATTATGAACATTTGCACTGTTTCTCACACTAGTGTGCTTTAATGTTTAAACAGGAAGTTTGCTTTTAAATGCTTTAATTTTTGTACAAAATTGCACACTTGTCAAAAATGGCTGGCCTTCGAAAGTGAATGGGGAAGAATAGAAGTAAGAGAACCAGCTAGTGTTCAGGAGCTTGTTGTGCTTGCAAACATAAAGGCCTTGGACCTGTGCATGTGTGGATGCATGTATACTCATGCTATCACTCACACACACACACACACACACACACACACACACACACACACACACACACCCACCCACCCACACATCCATGCATTCAAGCTATTGTATTACACCCATTTCTTTCTACCCTGAACTGCATGCAACTACTTCTACTAGAAAGTGAAATATAACAGTTCCCTTTCGATACTTTCAATCGTACTGTGTCGTAGACGCTTTGGGAAAAAATCCTATTTTCTGAGAGACTAAAGCACTTTCTCAATAACGCAGTGTAACTGCAAGGCTATGAGCCACCTCAGTGATAACTGAGTGAACCAATAGCTGGGCAGCGGTGCTGCACAAACCTACGGCGTTGCAGCCCGCCAAATTCTGCCAGATCCCGCCAGAATGGGTTGGCAACTGGCTATATAAGCGTGTGCATCGTCAAAGTAACTCAGATCCTTTCTCTATAAGAGCAAATTTCCAGTGACGTTGTTACAAGTGTCGCACTGCAGTGTCAGCCCGGCTCTCTCGTTTCTCCTCTCTCAGCAAGGCTCGGAGACAGAAACTGTAGAGTCAGGGAATTAAGCAGTTTGGCTTGAGTGATCTCACGCCGGCTTTGAACCTGCGTGCTCGCTCTCCCTGCTGCACTTTGATCTGCTGTTGTGTCTTATAGTGAGAATCAGCGCTCCTCGTTACTTTGAGCTCTATTCTGTTATGTGGACCAGAGCAGAATGCTGTCTCTGACAGCTTCGCATTGTGTGTGTGTTGCTAAGGGAGACGGGCTGCTTTTACTACGAAAGTAGTTTGCCCCCGTTCGCTTGCATCGATTTTTTTCTCCCAGCCAGCGAATAGCCCTTCTGGGAACAGTTTTGGACTCCACCCAGATGAGGGTGGTATTCTTGCTGGACAGAGTTCTGGCTATTTGGCACCTCTTTCAAGATTGGAGCCTCTTGCCCTCTCAAAGCCTTTCAGAGAATGCTAGGCCTCATGGCCTTGGTATTCCCAGTACTTCAGTTGGGCTTCATACACGACCCCTTCAGTATTGGCCGAAACCGAGAGTTCCATCCCACACATGGCATCACGGACGCCTCTGTATCAAGGTGGATTGAGCCTGTGTAACAGCCCTCGCCCATTGGAAAGACACTCAGTGGATGGAAATGGCCATTCCCCGGGGCCTAACGTCCAGACAGAAGGTAGTCAACTTAGGTTGGGGGGCGCTGTCTGATGGCAGACCAGCCTTTGGTCTACGTCAAAGATGCAACGTCGCCTTCACTTCAACTGCCTGGAAATGCTAGCAGTGTGTTTAGGCCTTCACACCTTCCAGTTGGAACTAAAGGGCCACCATGTCCTGGTTTGCTCAGACAGCATGACAGTGGTGTCCTACTTAAACTGACAGGGCGGCCTTTCCTCCAAACACCTTTTCACACTCCTGAAGGAGGTTTTGGAGTGGGCTCAGGTGATTCTAACATTCCCACCACTTCCACTCCTTGTGCTTCTCTGTACAGGCCCTGTGCACCCAGGACACATTCTTCCCAGATGTCCTTCACTCCAGCGCCGGGACACCACGGACCCTGGGTGCAGCAGCAGCAGCAGAAGACATGAGTTAGGCCCTGTTCAGCATTCCGCCTCATTCAGACAGTCTGAACAGCTCTTTGTTTGCTTCAGCGGCCACACCAAGGGGCTGCCGGTCACAAAGCAGAGACTATCTAGATGGATAGTTGAAACCGTCAAGCTGGCCTACTGCTCCTTGGGCCTTCCCTGCACCATAGGAGTAAGGGCCCACTCAACTAGAGGCATTGCCTCATCCTGGGCGTGGTCCAGTGGAATATCCATGGTGGATATTTGTGCGGCGGCAGGCTGGGCCTCTCCGTCCATGTTTAACAGGTTTTATAACCTGGATGTCCTGGCCCATACAGACCCGGATCATTTCTGCCTAAATGGAAACATTTTCCAGTACTGTTCTAGTACGCTCTTGGCCCTTTGTTAAAGTGCAGAGGCTGTACTGTCTGTCTGAGCTGTATTGTCTGTCTCCTGCTTATTCCGAGGTCAGATCCAGTATGAATCCTGAAGAGTTGGCCACTGCAGTTCCCTGATCCAGTTTGTATCCAGATGGTGGGTCAGTACATATAGACCACCTCTACAGGTCTGTATGGGAGTACAAACTACTTGTTTGTTGGTCAGAGGAGAACTGACGTCCCGACTGAGCCTGGTTTCTCCCAAGGTTTTTTTTTTCTCCATCAGTGTCACAGATGGAGTTTTGGTTCCTTGCCACTGTCGCCTATGGCTTGCTCAGTTGGGGACAACAACTAAATTGGGGAAAACTAAAATTGGGGACAAACAATTTATTAATTTGGAACTATTGATTAGTTTCCTTAAACTAAAATTGTTTAAAGTTTCTTTTTGAATTATTGATGTATTACTTTCCCATTTGATACTGTAAAGTTGCTTTGACACAATCTGTATTGTAAAGAGCGCTATATAAATAAAGCTGACTCGACTTGACTTGTACTACCTTCTGGACAGACGTTCGGATAGGACCTCTTAGTTCCTGATGGACTAAAGTCTAGAACTGCTTGTCTTTCCTGTTAGAATGGTGGGATTGTACTGGTTCCCGTGCGTTTTTGTACAAAATAAAAGCGTTCAAAAGCAAACTTGATTAAACATTAAAGCACATTAGCGTGAGAATCTGTAACGTAGGAGTCAGCGGAGAGGGGATCCATATGCAACTTTATTGACATACTCATGGTCATACAGGCAAGGTCGGTACACGGCAGACAGGATTAACGTAGGAGTAACAGAGAATCATCAGTGTCCAAGCAATAGGTCAGGGTAGGCAGCGAGCAAACAGAGTAATCCAATAAACAAAGCAAGAGGGGTCGACAGGCCGGCAGAATAACGATCAGGAATGGGAAACAAACTAGGTTGACAACGGGAAATCAAACTCGGGAATAAAATGACAAAATCGGAAATGCCTGACTAGGCAAATCAAGACTTCGCAACTAGTGCACTGAAATGACGGTCTATTTTTAGTCCAAGGATGATGAGGTCAGAATGAGTGACACCTGAACCGGAGCAATCTGAAGATGGGCGTTATAGGTAATGGAGTCCATGATAGAGTTTGTGACAGAGTTCTGAGTAACAGTGATGGCTTCCTCTAGTGGTGAGAGGAGGGAGCCGCAGTGGCATGATTTATGACAGAAACATTGCAAGTTTTCATATTTTTTCTATCTCATATTGTAAAAATTATTCATAAAAAATGCTTTTTTGCTTTTTAACTCAAAAAATGAGATGCATACTTTAAGATAAATGGGGACTACAATTAATCAGATGCAAATAGAAACACAAAACCAGTCTTAAATTAAAGAAAACAAGTTGACAAAAAGAATGAATCCAATATTTGTTGATAACATAGCAAAATTAGGGATTTATAAGCACTTGTTTGGAGTCTGGTCATTTTTGACCGGGAACACCACAAGTGTGACTTTTTGCAATTTTGTACAAAATAAAAGCATTTAAAAGCAAACTTCCTGATTAAACATTCAAATACACTAGTGTGATAAACAGTGCAATTTTCATAATTTTTTTTACTTCATATTGTGAAAATTATGCAGACATTTTTTTTTTTCACTCAAAAAATTAGGTACCTACTTTCAGATAAATGAGGCCTAATCAGATGCAAATAGAAACACAAAACCAGTCCTAAATGGGAAAAAAAAAACAAGTTGACAAAAAGAATGAATCCAATATTTGGTGATAATATAGCAGGAGAGATTTATAAGCAATTGTTTGGAGTCCAGTCATTTTTGACTGGGAACACCACAAGTGTGACTAGGAGAAATAAAACCCACAAAAAACTACAAAAGGTTTAAAAATAATAATAATAATAATAATAATAATAATAACAAAATAAAAATCTAAGAAGTCCTTATACCATGTGTGAACAAAGTCAGTAAGTTTTACTTTACACTGACTTTTAAGACTTAAAGCATTGCAATGCACTGCAACTTAGATACATGTGTCATCAATCTGTATTAAAAGATCATATATATGAAACTTTAATTAAAATATCATGGCATATATAAGTGACACATTACATATATGTACATAATTTGCTGTGTATATATTTGTAATATTTATGTAACAATTTATTAAAAGACATCTCAAATATCTCTAATATATGGGTATTTCATATAAGTGCATTTATATATTCGAAGCCTGATCTTTTGTTCTGTGTGCATTATGACTTATTAAACAATAAAATAAATAATAAAATCAAATATTTTTTAACAGAAAATAGTTAAAAAGTCAAAGTGATTAAACTAATAATGTTAGACAAATAAAGACAAACCTGAGTGTTGATCTTTCGGTGTGTGTGTCTGTGTGTCTCCTATCCACTTCCAGGGGACTAGATAGCAAAATGAAAACTCTCTGCTGTTATTTATTTATATAGACAGGCTACTCTAAAATCACACAATCATTTCCCGGTATGTAGGTGGCTCGTAGAAAGTTTGTGTCAAGACCAAAGGAGGAGATTGCGGGCTAGCTGTGACATGCGAAAGGAGCGAACACCGCCCTGATAGTTGAAAAAAACTAGTCACGGTGCTGTCTGACCGGACAAGCACATGCTTGCCCTGAAGAGGTTCTGACCTTTGGTTCAGAGCAAGAGAACTGTCAACAGCTCGAGGCAATTGACATGCCAGTGCAGCCGAGGGCCGTCCAGACCCCCGAGGCTGCTTGTTTACTGCATACAGCACCCCATCCCGTCTTGGACACATCTATCATAACCAAAATGCGTCTGGACACTTGCTAAAATCCCACCATCAGCCCAATCAGAAGTACCAGTACTTACATAGAAACCTATACATAAAAATGCATTTTTAAAGAAAGATGTCAGATGGATTTAGAGGCTTTTGCATCTCAGACACACACACACACACACACACACACATATATACACTACCAGTCAAAAGTTTGGACACACCCTCTCATTTAATGTTTTTTCTTCGTTATTTTCATGACTATTTACATTGTAAATTCTCACTGAAGATATCAAAACTATGAATGAACACATATGGAATTATGTAGTAAACAAAAAAGTGTGAAATAACTCTAGATATGTTTCATATTTTAGATTCCTCAAAGTAGCCACCCTTTGCTTTGTTGACAGCGCTGCAAACCCTTGGCCTTCTCTCAATGAGCTTCATTATGTAGTCACCTGAAATGATTTTCACTTCACAGGTGTGCCTTGTCAGGGTTCATTTGTGGAATTTCTTGCCTTCTTAATGGGGTTGGGACCATCAGTTGCAAAAACCATCAAGCTACAACAAAACTGGCTCACAGGATCGCCCCAGGAAAGGAAGACCAAGAGTCACCTCTGCTGCTGAGGGTAAGTTCATCCGAGTCACCAACCTCAGAAATTGCAGGTTAACAGGACCTCAGATTAGAGCCCAGATTAATGCCACACAGAGTTCTAGTAACAGGCACATCTCTACATCAACTGTTCAGAGGAGACTGTGTGAATCAGGTCTTTATGGTCAAATAGCTGCTAAAAAACTCTACAAGCAGAAGAGATTTGTTTGGGCAAAAAAACACAAGGAATGGACATTAGACCAGTGGAAATCTGTGCTTTGTCTGATGAGTCCAAATTTGAGATCTTTGGTTCCACTCACCATGTCTTTGTGTGACACAGAAAAAGTGGTCTCTACATGCATGGTTCTCACCGTGAAGCATGGAAGAGGAGGTGTGATGGTGTGGAGGTGCTTTGCTGGTGACACTGTTGGGGATTTTTTCAAAATTGAAGGCACACTGAACCAACAGTTCAGTGACATGCCATCCCATCTGGTTTGCATTTAGTTGGACCATCATTTATGTTTCAACAGGACAATGACTCCAAACACACCTCCAGGTTTTGTAAGCTCTATGTGACCAAGAAGGAGAGTGATGTGATGATTTGGGGTGCAATGTCATCTGCTGGTCTTGGTCCACTGTGTTTTTTGAAAACCACAAGGCCACTGTCAAAGACACCTGGGCTTCCATACCACCTCAGCAGTGCCACAGACTGATCACCTCTGTACCGGGCTGAATTGAGGCAGTAATTAAAGCAAAATGAGCCCCCACCAAGTATTGAGTACATATACAGTAAATGAACATACTTTCCAGAAGGCCAACAAATCACTAAAAATGTTATTATTATTATTATTATTGGTCTTATGAGGTATTCTAATTTAAGATGCCCTGTTGTGTGGCCACCTGCCGGCGGGGCCTGCTGGCTTGCCGCCGTGGCCCCCTGGGGCGTCTGCATTGTGGCTGCCGGATGACCTCCTCCGGGCTCTCCTCTGCCATTTTCTGGGTAGGGGCCGCAGTTATCCCTGCGGTGGTTCTCCTGGGATTCCCGCGCCCTGGGGGGCCTCCAGATGTTTGGGAGCCCGGGTCTCCTCCGTGCCTGCTTCATGCCTTGCGGGGCAGGGCTGTGGTTCCCCACTGACACTATCAAGCATTTACATGGAGGAATGCTGTTGCTTCAAACATATTTTGTAATATTAGTTATGTGTGCTGCGCAATAACATTTAACATTTAGTATTTACTGTGATTCATACGGACATTGGATGTTGTTGTAGTTTTTCTGCTGTTGTGTCTTTTGTTGTTTTCTCTCTTTGTCAGCAGGTATGGAAGCAGATTATCTGTTTTTGTTCTCTCTCTTTTTCTCTATCCTCTCTCTTTTTTTTTTCTTCTTTTCTTTTCTTCCTTCTTTCTCCTCTCCTGTTTTCTCTATCCCCCGGTGTTGTCGGTCATAGTATGGTTAAATAAATAAAATATTAAAATTAATAAAAAAAAAAAAAATAAATATATATATATATATATATAAAAAAAAAAAAGACTGTGAATGATGATAGCATAGCTACACATACACACTGTTATGTGTTATCTGTGTTACTGACAGGCCGGGAAAAAAACAAAAAAAACAACCAAAAAAAAACACTTTGGCATACAATTTAACTTCACTGTTTAGAAGAGACAGTGGTCTGTGATTTCCATGCTGAGTTAAATCTTTGTCAGCCTTCGGTAACAGGGTCATAATGGCCATATTATCGCTAATATTGAAAGAACCCTTAGAGACCGAATAAAGAATCATATTTAATAATGGTTGTCCAAGCTCATCCCAAAAAGCGAGGTATAATTCAGGAGGTTTTCCATCCCAACCCGGTGACTTCCCCTTCTTCATAACCATAAGAGCTGCCTTTAATTTATCTAATGAAATTGGAGTATTCAGAGACATGGCCTCCTCCTCAGAAAGAGAAGCAAGGGTTAAATCCTGGAAAAAATTGTTACATAAAGTTTTACTAAAGACCACCTCTGATTCATATAGATTTCCGATAAAAATTTTCAAATTCTCTATTAATATGTTTGGGTTCACAAGTCAAGCCATTTGGAGTTTGAATTGCCATCATATTTAATTTTTTTTCACTATTCTTCAGCCTGAGAGCTAAAAAATGGCTTAGCGCCATTGAAGCAATAAGTTCTTCTAACCTTGTGCACCAAAAACTCAGCTCTGCCATGCAACAAAGAGTTAAGTTCTGTGTGTATCACATTTATTTCTTGCTGAACATTCTCAGTGTGTGAGGTCTGCTGTAAACGCTCTAGCCTATTTCATTTAGTTTAATCTCCAAAGTACTCCAAAGTAGTTGTACACAGCAAAAAGCCCAGAGTTAAATTAACTCTCCTGGGAGTTTATTTGAGTCCACACTCAAGAGTGTGAAAGTGTTAAAAATCTGAGTGTTAAATTAACACTGAGTCAGAGTTAAAGTTGATGAGATAATTAGTGATTAATTAAGTGATGATTGATCATTATTGAAGACACCTGATGATAACAAGCAGAATCACCAAAAGAGAAAATCTCACTTTTTAAGCAACCATTATAGCGGTCAGTGTTTGCATTAGTTGGGATATTGACCCTTCCTTTTTTTAAAATTAGAGTTTGTTTGACTGCTGTGACAGTGTTATAACAGCGAGACAAACCAAAGAAGAGATGGCCATGTGGCCTTAGTCTTTGACATGTTCTTAATGTAACCTGTATAATAGAGTTTAGTTTCTGTATGTATGTCTATAATCAGACAGATCTTTAAAAAAAAAAAAACGGGCTATTTGCATTTAGTGTAAACAGACACACTATTTTAACATTTATTATGATAAAAAAAAAAAAATCCTTTAATTAAGACATACAGACATGAAGAATCAGCGTGAGAATCACAACAACGGTGAGCATCAAATAATCATGTTACAACCAATCAAAACTCATCCATGACTCCCATCATGCATTGTGGCATGAATAAATTATGAGCTGAATTGTCTCTGTAATTTCCTTTATCTGCTTTTCTGAATATGCTGTTTGTCACCGTTGTTGAGATTCATACTCTGGTTCTTGATGTCTGTGTGTGACTAAGCAAATGACTTTTAATTGAACAGCTCATAAGTAGTTCTTCTGAAATGTATTTAAAATAAATATTTTGTTGTGGATCCACATGGCTAAATACTCAAGATAATTATTTGACCGGAATCATTGAACTCATTTATTTAGAGCGCAACCTCTGAGTTATATTTCCAATAACAGAAACATAAATTACAGCCACTTGATGACTTGTGTTCTTGGTTTCTCTGGCTGTTATAACTGAAATACAGCAGCCAAACAAAACCTAATATTAAAGATATAAGGGTCAAGATCCCAACTAATGCAAACACTGACCACTATAATGGTTGCTTAAAAAATGTGATTTTTCTCCTTTGGTGATTCTGCTTGTTGTCATCAGGTATCTTCAATAATGATCAATCATCACTTAATTAATCACCAATTATCTCATTAACTGCACAGAAATCTTTATTCTGTAACAGTGGAATGTTGAAACGGCAACGAGATGTCTTAATTGGTGCAGAAGCAACTGATATTTTAGCTGACACAACACTGTGATCAGATAAAGGACATGGGCTTATTACAACATTATGTATTTCTGAGCATTAAGAATTAGATATAAAAATATAATCAAGTCTAGAGTAACTTTCATGTCTAGAAGAGTAAAAAGTGTACTGCCTCGCTGAAGGGTGAAGAATGCAATATACATCAATTAAATTTAAATCAGATATAAATTTACATAGATCAGCGGATGATAAAGATTTGGGGAGTTGTGGGAACACAAGCAATCAAGAGATACATCAAATACCGCATTCATATCAGCACCGAGAATAAGAAAACAATCCTAAATCTGCAATAAAGTTTTAGTGAGAGTAGGGGAAAAAGTTGGATCAAACTGAGGAGCATAAATTGAAATAAATGCAAAATTATGACCCACTATACATACTTTGATGTATGATACGCTACCATCCTCACAGCCATACCTTTCTAAAATATTAAAAGAAAGCTTCCTTTTTAAAACAACAACACAATAAATTCCCCGGTGTTAAATCAACACCGCTCGGTGTTCATATGGGAACCACCAGCAGGGTGTTAAAATTAACACCGACGCAGTGTTAGAGTTAATTAGGTATTTGAGTGGTTAATTAAGTGATGATTGATTATTATTGAAGACACCTGATGTGAACAAGCAGAATCACCAAAGAATAAAATCATAATTTTTTAAGCAACCATTATAGTGGTCAGTGTTTGCATTAGTTAGTCTCTTGACCCTTACATTTTTTACATTAGAGTTTGTTTGGCTGCTGTAATAGCCAGACAAATCAAAGGAAAGGCATCCATGTGTCTTTGATTTTGTTTTGTTCTTATTTTGACCTTATGTAGTGACCTGTATAACAGAGTTAGGTTTATTTGCTGATTGCATCAACCTTGTGGACAATATATCTAGAATCAGACAGATGTTTTTAAAATTTATTTTGATCTAAAAAAAAAATAATAATAATGAAGACACACAGACATGAAGAATCAGCATGAGAATCACAACAACGGTGAGCATCAAATAAGCATGTTGTAGCCAATCAAACTCTGTGGCTCCCATCATGCACTGCAGCATGAATAAATTATGAGCTTAATTGTCTTCGTAATTTATTTAATTTTTACGATTTTCTTTTGTTTGTCGCCATTTTTGAGATTCATACTCTGGTTGTTGATGTCTGTGTGTGCTTAAACAAACATATTTAATATATAGCACATCAAAACTCTTTTAAAACCAGTTTAAAAAAATAATAAATTTCATAACCATTTGACCTGAATCATTGAACTCGTTTAGAGTTTAATTTCGGAGTTATATTTCCAACATGCATAGCAAACGTAACTTAAAGATTAAACTGATCTGATGATTCAGATCAAATAATCATCATCACCACCACCACCACCACCTAATAACTTCTGCTCTTGGTTTGTCTAGATGTTATAACTAACATACAGCAGCCAAACAAACTCTAATGTTAAAAACATAAGGGTCAAGAGACTAACTAATGCAAACACTGACCGCTATAATGGTTGCTTAAAAAATGTTGATTTTGTGCTTTGGTGATTCTGCTTGTTAACATCAAGTGTCTTCAATAATGATCAATCATCACTTAATTAATCACTCAAATACCTAATTAACTGCTTTGGTGTTACTTTTAACACCCTACTAGTGGTTCCCATATGAACACCGAGCGGTGTTGATTTAACACCGGGGAATTTACTGTGAAGAGTGCCACATGATTTACTATTCAATGAGGATGATGCAGCTACATAATAAAACTTATTAGAAAACCTCTGGACATCCGCACTCTTAAAACAAATGTGTTAAATTATTAACACATTTTTTGTGTTATGGCCATTTTAACACATTATATGTGTACAACATTTAACACATCATGTGTACAAAGAAAAAAGAGAGAGAGAAACAACACAATGTGTCCAACACAATATGTGTTAAATATCATCCAATCACATTGCTGTCTATGTCACTGCACAAGCTGTTCACGCCTCTTTTTTCATTGGTGGATGATGTGGATCACTCATGTCAGGTATATGGATTTCCCTGTTAAAATGATAACAGGGAAACGTTTCTCATGATGATGTGGAGTTCTTTAAAGGATTATTTGGAGAATCTTCAGGGATTAAGTTAAAGTAACACTGAAGCAGAGTTAATGCTAATTTAACACTATTGACTTTTTTAATTTGAGCTGTGCTGGATACAGCAAGAAAGTTTAAAAGCCCATTTTCTGTGCCTTGTTGGTAACCTCCGTGAATGCGCGGTAACGATTCACGGTGAATGCCTCATGTTCTCAGATTTCACGCCGGTCAACGAAGGGAACCATACTGGTATGGAATCTGAGATGTACACTGTTAAAAGTGATGCATTGTATTTACTCAATAAAATTAAGGCAACAGATTACAAGCAATATTATTAATTAAATTCATCACATAAGAATTAACTAGATTTAATCAAATTAGATGCTTACAAATTATCCATTAAAAATGAGTAAAACCATTCAAAAATAATTAAGTAAAATTTAAATAAAAACATTGGTTTCATTGGACAAAAACAAAAAACAAACAACAACAAAAAAACCCACTATGCTAATGCATACTGTTATGCATCCCAGGCCAGTAGTTGGCAATCAAGAAACACCCTGAAAAAAAAACATAATAAACATACATGTCACCATTTCACATTTGATTGTTGTTTACTTGGCTTGGAGATGATACAGGCATCATATCAAACACTTGTGTTTTCAGGCCCCCAATAAGTTGTTGAAGACACCTGATGTTAACAAACAGAATTAGTGAAGGAGAAAATCATTTTTGTTGGTTACCATTACAGTGGTCAGCGTTTACTTTAGTTGGGCTCTGAACACTTGAGTTTCTAACATTATTATTTTCCAACTTTATTATTTGGTTGCTGTAACTGGGTTATTACAGCTAGATAAGCCCAGAGAAATGTTGGTTGAGTTGGTTATGTTTTGATGTGAATCTCTATTAGTTTACAACATCCTGTGGTTGCACACATTTGAGTCCGGTGTTTTCAGGATAATGAGTGATTTTTAAAAGCTGTTCTGATCAAAATATATATATAATAATAAAAAAAAAAAGTTTAGGTTTAGGCACACAGACATCAAGAATCAGCGTGAGAACCTCAACAATGGTGACCATCAAAAAGCATGTTGCTGTACATGGCTCCCATGATGAATTGCATTGATTTCTTTATCTGTATATGCAGGTTATCACCATTGTTGAGATTCATATGCTGGTTCTTGATGTCACTGTGTGCCGGAACGAACACTTTTTCTCACTACATTTTTGATCAGAATATTTTTTTTTAAGGAACTGCTTGATTTTGTTTATACAGAACACTCCAAATTTTACATTGTAGAATCACAAGGTTGCTGTATTCAGTTCAAATAAAATTTAGTTAATGAGGACAATCTTAATGAATGCAGATCAAATGGTGATTATGTTAAAACACAACCAACACCATCCAAACACTTGTCCTCTTGGATTGTCTAGCTGTTATAACTCAGTTACTGCAGCCAAACAATATCAAACGTTAAAAAAGACAAGTGTCCAGAGCCCAACTAAACGCTGACCACTGTAATGGTAACCAACAAAAATGATTTTCTCCTTCACTATTTCTGTTTGTTAACATCAGGCGTCTTCAACTTATTGGGGCCTGAAAACACAAGTGTTTGATATGATGCCTGTATCATCTCCAAGCCAAGTAAACAACAAACAAATGTGAATTTGTGAAATGTTGACATCATGTGCATGCTTCTAATGATTTTTGCAGGGTGTTTCTTGATCGCCAACTACTGGCCTGACATGCATAACAGTATTAGCATAGTGGGGGTTTTTGCTCAATGAAACCAATGTTTTTGTTTAAATTTTAATTAATTATTTTTGTATGGTTTTACTCATTTTGAATGGATAATTTGTAAGCATCTAATTTGATTAAATCTAGTTAATTCTTATGTGTTGAATTTAATTAATAATATTGTTTGTAATCTGTTGCCTCAATTTTATTGAGTAAATACAATGCGTCACTTTTTACAGTGTGAGACGTTAGATTCGCATCTTCCACACCTTCCGATAAATTCACAATACAAACATTATCCCACTGGCTTCGATCCTCCAAATCAGCCAGTTTCTCCTCGTAGGTCACCAGTTTCGTGGTGGATTTCTCAAAGTTTTCCTCCGTCTTACTAACTCAGTTGCTCAGGATGGAGTATCTGTCACGTAATTCTCTTACGCTGCTCAAACAGCTAGAAAGCTCCTTCTGAATGTTATCCAGTCTATCTTGAAGAGTTTTAAACTGTGCTTTGATAAACGACTGTTGCTTCTCCATAGCTGATGCGATCATTGCGGCAAGAGAAGCCTCCGTCTTGTCCGCTTCATTGGTTTGCTCGCGTTTTACTTGCCTACCGGCAAGTTTTGCTTAATGTGTTGACATATCGTTGTTGCCAAACAATTAATAAAATAAAGTGAATTTATTGACGAAAATGAGTGGGGACGAAAATGAGTGGGGTCGGCGGAAGCACAAGACTAAGCTGCCATCATACTCACAGGTCACGTGACTAGAATATGGATGTTTCTGTGCAATAATATGTTGAGTGTTTTATAAATACACAAATGTAGACTTAATGTTTTTCTCCTTGTTTTATGGCATTTAAAATTTTATTTATAATTTTGTTTCAATCCATAAAACATTTAAAAACTAAGAGTGCCTCAAAACTTGTTATAATTTGCATTTTGTATTTTTGTGTTTATTTTTATTTTAGTATTATTTTGTTTACTGCTTATATGCTGATTGGATTTATTGTTAATGTGTTTAGCAATGGAAAGATGCCTGTTTGTTATTTGAAGGTTTAATAAAATTGTTAAAAAAAAAAAGCTTTATACAGTGACGTGAGTCACGTGACAGTGCGCGCGCCTCCACAACTGACTGACGCACACACAGAGTGTTTGCAAGCTACAAGAAAGGAAAATACATTTTTTCTGAGCGGTGAAACTATTTATTTCTGCACTCTCAGAAAAAAAGGTTCAAAACTGTACCTTTTAAGGTGCAGTGGTGTTGCTGAGGTGGTACCCTGAAGGGTACAATTTTGTCTCAAATCCCATAATTGACTAATTAAATGAAAAAAAAAAAAAAAAAAAAAAACCTTAATGCTTCAATACTGAGAAGAAATGTATTGGTTCAGGCTTTTAGACATGAACACTTGTCATATGATCCTCAACAGTGGTGACAATGATTATTCATACTGCAGTGCATGATGGGAAGTTTTTACTATATTGTTACCCAGTATTGCAGCATGAACTGTTTTGTTGATTGTCACCATTGTTGAGATTCATATTCTGGTTCTTGATGTTTGTGTGTCTAAATAATCCTGGGGATTTATTTATTTATTTTTTTTTTATATATGCATTAAATAGTTTTAAAATTCATTCACTGTAACTTTTCCATCAATATATTTGCACAATAATCACCGGATTGATTGCATATACATATGTGCGTGTGCATATATATATCGCTAGCTAGCCACTTTGTTTGCAATTCAGCCAGATCATGATGGCTACCTTAAAATCTCAAGGGTCCCACCTCTAGAGGTACAAAATTGTACCCTTCAGGGTACCACCTCAGCAAACACCCAGAGTGTGAGGCACTTTTTAGCTAACATTAATGTTACTTCAACTGTGTCTGACAGAGGAAATCATTTTTCTGAGGTGAGTCTTACAATTTATAACAAATAATTGGGTTTATAAATGTATAAAACATAGTTTTCTAACTCTAGAAACATGCTAAAACCCTGTTTTATTATTATGTTTAGTACTGGTGGCGGTTGAGAGTTACCATGGCAACCGCGGGCACATCAGCTGCTGAAGAGGGGACGGCGTCCAACATTTATCTCTGTTTCTCAATATTTTACCAAAAAACACTTTTGATAATATTTATACCTTTGTAATTATGGTGTCTTTCCTTATTTATCTGAAATGTCCGCTAGCAAATGTTACGGTAGCATAGCATATCTGTTTATAATGATGCTGAGCATGGAACGTCTTGAATTCTTTCATTCATATTTGTTTAATTATTAACACATTTTGTGTTATTTTAAGTTGATCATGTGTAAAAGAGAGAGAGAGAGAGAGAGAGAGAGAGAGAGAGCGAGAGAGAGAGAGAGAGAAACACAGCATGATGTGTCCAACACAATATGTGTTAAACATCATCCAATCACATCGCTGTCGATGTCACTGCACAAGCTTCACACCTCTATTTTCATTGGTGGATGATGTGGGTCACTCATGTCAGGTATATGGATTTCTCCTTTAAAAATGTTAACAAAGAAACCTTTTTTCATGATGATGTGGAGTTAATGAGCTTAATGAGAATGTTAACAAGCAGAAAGGATAAAAATAAGAGGAAGAGAAACAGAAACACAACTACAACTGACTTCCAGTCACCGTCTCAGATGAAATCAACTGAAATAAAACATTAAATCTCTCAAGATCTCAGCAGAGGAGGATTAAACAGCTCCACAAACAGCATCAGCAGACATCAAATGGTACATTCCATATGATAACATCTCACTGATAACATCACTTCAGTTATGCAAACACCCACATAGCAGTTGTCTGGCCCAGCTCTGGGCCAAGCAAGCAGTTACACTCAGCCCAAATGCAGCAAAGAATGACGGTCCTTGTGTGACCCAGATCTGGACTACAGACATGAACCACACATGAGCCATAACTGGCCCAAATCCCAGCCAAATAGTAACTTATAACCAATGTTAAAAATAGTTGATTTATCAATTTTAATAACATTGAATTCATATCACACACTATTAATGTTGAAAAAATTGTGAAATTTCAACAAACCACCATTACTGTAATCAGTGAAAAAATGAGTTACTTTAAAGTTGGAGTGAATAACTTTTTGCAATGGGTGTCAAGCTGCGACAAAGTTGACAAACAATGGCAATTATTTTATATTACTGAATAAAAAATAAAAAAATTCTATGTCATAAAATCAAAAGTTTTGCAGCAAAGCAAAAATATTCATACATCAACACTCGTCATACTAACCTCAACAATGGTGATAATTATCAAACTAATTCAGATAAACAGATCAACTGCAATGCATGCTGAGAATCATGAATGAGTTTTGTACTATGTTGATACCCAGCATGCATTTCTGCATAAAAGGTTCTTTTGCTGATTATCACCATTGTTGAGTTTAATACACTGATTCTTAATGCCTAATTGATTTTTCTGAAATGTGTTTTCTATTAATTTCTTAATCCTCTGGAATCGAAGACCGCGCCGGCGCGTTTTGGTGCGTTTTTTTAAAAAGCCCTCTATATAAACTTAAATTACTTCGTCAGTTTTGATCGTACAGATAAGATAAATACATCAATCGAATCTGTAAAGGGTCTACTTTTATTTGCACAGACACATAATAACAGTGAAATGGTGAGTTTTTGACAAATAAAGAAAATATACAGGGAGTGCTGTGTGCCGCGTTGGTCTCTCTGCTCTTCATTTTGAAACGCGTAACTTAAATGATCAAATACTCGGCGAAAACAGCACATGGAGACATTATACACATACCTGGAGAAAGCTTGATATTTCTACTCTTAAACGAAGTAAGTCTTATCGAAAACAAATATTCTGTGATAAAGTAATCATTATGAAAACAACGCGATGTCTGGATCTAATTAAGTTTTAATTTGTCACGGCCCATAGCTTTCATATTACAATTAGCCACGTTAGAAGCGCGGGAGTTAAACGCCCACATCACCGTCAACAAAGCGGCAAGACTTCAAGTTTATCTGGATTACTGTTCATTTCTGAAAGAAGACGTGCTGAATATGTGCCACTGCTTTAATGTCACACTGTAGTATCACACGCTATGAATACATAAATTCCTTTGGCAATACCTTGCTTAAACATAATTTACTATAAATATGTTCATGTTTTGTCTATGTAGGATTGATCAAGGCTGTAAAAGTAACTCAAAATTTATACTTCTGTGAAAGTTTTACTGAGTTTAAAAATTCTGTTCTGCTGCGGAAGGGGTGTGTCCCCCTGAAGGGTCTGGGGGGAATGTTTTCCTATCTCTGGCCAGGTTCGTGAGATCCTGATAAACCAAGAAGTCTTATGTTTTTACAGTTGATTGGAAGATTTCTTTGTTCTGGTCTGGGTATATAAGCAAAGTAACAGATCATTACGGGGGACTCTGTATTCAGAAGAACCCCCATACTGTGTGTGAGTCTATGGAACTATGCATCCAAGTCTCTGACATTCTGCTGTGTGTCTCTCAGGTATGCATCTCCCACTCTTAGGTACATCTTTGAGCAATTGATGTTATGTATTTATCTGAATTGGAACTGAATTTAATTCTGAATTGGATTCTCTGTTGTGTTTTCAGGTACTCAGTAACTGCACAAGTAAATCCTCTACACTCTCTTTATTCAGCACTTGCTACATCACTCTAACATTACAGCTTCTTTTTAAAGAATACTCTAACTTGAAACAATACACTGCCATCTTGTGGTTAAACCGCAAAACGCCACATTTCCCCTCTCACTTGAAAGGTTTCTTCATATCATATATTACTATCAGAGGTGTATAGTCCAGGGGTCAGAAAGTAAAAGTCCTGCCATGTTTTTATTCCACCCATGGACTCAGGCAGTTGATTTCACCAGAGGTGGGACAAAGTCATCTATCACAAGCAAGTCTCAAGTCAAATACCTCAAAGAGTTAAAGTTAATGATAATTAAAATGTTGGTTTCATTGGTTAAAATAATATCACCATCATGGAGATCAGTGTTTGCTTTAGTTGAGCTCCTGACCTTTATAAAACTTTAAAATAATTTGCTTGTAAGCAATTGCTATATTGTTTCCCAGCACATCTTTGTGCATTACTGACTTAAAAACTTGAAGTAGCAAATTAGTTCATGATTGTACATCATTTGAATAAACATCATAAATGATCTCTCTTTGGTTTATTGTCTGATGTTCAGCTGTTACAGAACTGTTAAGAAAATCCTATTAAACCAATGCCATTATATTGTTTAAATATTGGGAAAAAGGGAACTGTACCAGCTCAGGCTTTTAAACATGAGCACTTATCATATGATTCTCAACTGTGGTGAAAATAATTATTCATGCTGCAGAGCATGATGGGAGTTTTACTGTGGTGTTACCCAGCATGCACTGCAGCATTTAGAATTTTGTTGATTGTCACCATTGTTGAGATTCATCTGCTGGTTCTTGATCTTTGTGTGTGACTTAATAGTACCAGAGTTCATTTTTATTAACTTTACATATCGTCACTGTCGGGCGGAATCCTCGTATCTCCAAAACCGTAATTTTTCAGGAAATGAAAAAAACTGCATATTTTTTGAGTTATTAAATATTATATCGTTAAAGTTGGTATCATGTTTTATCGGAGATACGAGGTTTTATGACTTGGGAGCAGGGAGATACGAGATTACGCCGTCATTGATAAGAATGGTACAGACACAGACTTCGCTGCTGCCAGCAGCGTTCATCAAAGCCTGCGGTCGCGTTGAGCCTTTTGACAAGAGAAAAGGCTTCAATAGTTAACCAAAGTTAACGACTGTGGTTACATACATTTTCCTAAACTCTATTTTAAACGTTAGAGCTATGAGTGATGCAATACCAAAATAAAGCGATAAACTGTCTAATAGGCGGAAATTAATCTGCAGGCAAACAAAGTCTGCGGTCGCGTTGAGCCTTTTGACCAGAGAAAAGGCTTCAATAGTTAACCAAAGCTAACGACTGTGGTTACATACATCTTCCTAAACTCTATTTTAAAGGTTTAAGAGCTATGATGCAATACAAAAAAACTGAGTCCGTCTTTTTTCCCCTTAATTCTTCCAGAACAGTTTATACTACTGTTTCAGCTATTAAAGTTACGTTTTGTATGTAATGCCAAAGTGGTTATATTTCGTTTCGTTTTCTTATTAAGTTAATTTAGAAAAACTTTTGGAGCATTTTTTTGTTCGTTAAATATCAGTTTGTTTGTTTGTTTGTTTTTTTTACGAACAGCGGCCAGCGGAAGACTTTTGCCTTTTAAATCAATACGACTTGCATAAAATAAAATATATAGATCTAAAACAGTTAAAGTAGCTATAGAACAATTTTAGTTTAAACATTAAACCTAGATAAATGTGCGCTATTATGTGAATATTGTTTTTGAAGAGGAGAAGCTGAAATCGCTTTGCAGGACATGAGGAGTCAGCGCGATCACATTTTTCAGCGAATAGGCTACATGCCTCACAAACATGGCAAATAAATAAATAAATAAATAGAAAGCTTTAAATTATTACTTAACGAAATAAAACAAATCAGAAAAAAACGCTTTCATTTTGTAATCCGGAAAGATGCTTTCCTTCAAAAGTTGCGTCCAAAGAAGAGATTGCGAGTCAGGGTCTTTGCGACATTATCTCAGAATACACTAGTTTATTAATGGATCATTCAAATATCTCCTTACTGTTTCCACCGACACATTCAATGCTAATTATTTTTGCCGGTGCTTTGTGACAAGAAAATGGAAGGGGACATATGCCCCGACGCTCCAGCGGAGTGAAGAAAAGGTGGAGATACGAGCTCTTCTCAGACAGTTGAAGTGTTCAAATGAGTTAAGAGATTTGCTCTCAAGCTATTTTCAACACTTTAGATTGGTTAATAATTTGTAAAAATTTCAGATCCATGTGGGCACTGACCAATAGCATCGATTTGTGAAAAAATATGAAATTTACAAAATTTGGACATACGAGGTTTCCGCCCGACAGCGACGATATGCAATTAGAGTAATACGTAGCATGTTAGTTTTCATAGGGTTGATTATACAAAACATATAAATAATAAAAAAAACTGAGCTTTTATAGACAAACACAAATGATGTGGTTAAGCCAGCTAATGATGTCCTCTTACAAAATAAATGGCTGCTCACTGCACAGCACTTCTCTTTCTCTGCTTTACAACACAATGTGCATTGCTACAGACAGATAACAGAAAAAAACAAAGACTCAAGTGTCCAGCTAAAGCAAACACTGATCTCAAATATGGTGGCATCATTCTGACCATTAAAACATCAACATCTGATCCGCTGTAATTCTCAATAACAGCAGGTGTTCATCACTAATTCACAATCACCATTTAATTGATCACTGAATTATTTCATTAACTTGAACTCTTTGAGGACTTGGAATTTGGTTTGAGACTTGCCTTGCTTGTGACTTGAAATAAATTACTTTGTCCCACCTCTGGTGAAATTAACTGCCTGAGTCCATGGGTGGAATAAAAACATGGCAGGACTTCTACTTTCTGACCCCTGGACTATACACCTCTGCTCCACAAACAGCATCACCAGCTTCACTAGCCTCAGGGCAGCCGTGGTCTAATGGTTAGGGAGTCGGACTTGTAACCGAAAGGTTGCAAGTTTGAGTCCCAGGCCTGGCAGGGATTGTTAGTGGAGGGAGCAATTGATCAGCGCGCTCTCCACCCTCAGTACCATGACTGAGGTGAGACCCCGAAGGCACCAAACCCCCACCTGCTCCCCGGATACCGCAGTGACAGCAATATGGTTGCCTGCTACACGGGTTAAATGCAGAGCACAAATTCTGAGTATAGGTCACCATCATGTCACTTTCATTACTGACCAATACAAACGTCTGTTTTATTGAGAACTTGAGTTGGTTTTATTTGAGCTTGCTGTTAATGTGATCGGTGTTTTGCATTATTTATTTATTTTTTTCCATTTTTGCTTTAGCTGGGCTCTTGACCCTTCACTTTCTAACATTAGTTTTTCTTCTGGCTGCTGTAAATCTGTGTTTGCAAAACATGTTTGTTATGGCAATAAAATCCAGAAGAAAATTTGATCAGGTGGTTTTGGCTGGTCATTAATAATGAATTGTTGTCATGTAATGTCACACCCAAAACATAAACTAGAGGTTATTTTACACTAACATGTGAAAGGATTTTGATTTGATGTTAATAAAACTAAAGTTTGATTGATTATAAAACCACTTTGCACATTAGGCATTTTGAACATCTGTGTGATTTACACACAAACATTCATCAAGAATCAGCATATGAATCTCAATGATGGTGACAATAAACTAAAAGATTCATGCTGCAGTGCATTCTGGGTACACCAATCAAAACTCATTCATGGTTCCCAGAATGCATTGCAACATGAATAAATTATGTACCTGAACTGCATTAGTATTTTCTTTTATTCTTACTATTTGTTTTAAATTTTGCTGTGTTGTGACTTTTTAGTAGCTTGTTTTGTGATGTTTAAAGATCTGTTTATCTGAATATTTTGTTGATTGTCACCATTGTTGAGATTCATATGGCAATTCTTTATGTGTGCCATAAACACAAACTTTTAATATATGTTATTATTATTATTATTATTGTTAAGAATGTCCAAACACTGTTGAAATTTAAATTGTAGAAACAAAGATCTTCTATGTTCAACAGTATAAAATGTAATAGTGAGTGAAACAAGCCACTAAATGAAAAATATTTTTAAGCCAAGATCACATTATCTTCCAGGTTTTCATTGCTAAAATAATGCGATCTGTAAACATAACTGCATCAGCAAAAGGGAAAAAAAAGCAATGTTATAAAAGCATATATAAGCAACTAAAGCAAACAGTGGTGATAGTTTCTGTTTGTCTCCTTACTTTTTTGTTTCTCTTTCCTTCAGTAATTCTGTTTGTTAACATTCTCATTATGTTGAACTCTGCTTCAGTGTTACTTTGATCACAGTGTATTTGTCCCACAATACAGAGTTAGTGTTAATCCTGAAGGTTCTCCAAATAACGTCCCCCATCCCTTTAAAGAACTACACATCATGAGTGTCTCAAGAAATGTTCTGGGAATGTCACTGACACCAGAGGGATATTCTGAGAATGCTCTGGGAACATTACATTTCTAGCAGGGAAATCCATATACCTGACATGAGTGATCCACATCATCCACCAATGAAAAAAGAGGTGTGAAGCTTGTGTAGTGACAGACAGCAATGTAATTGGATGATATTTAACACATATTGTGTTGGACACATTGTGTTGTTACTCTCTCTCTCTCTTTCTTTGTACACATGATCAACTTAAAATGACACAAAATGCGTTAAACTGGCCACAACACAAAAAATGTGTTAATAATTAACATCCTTTTTTAGAGTGCTGGTTTGAATCCCAGCTGAGCCACAAACTCTTTCCCTCACAATCTATAGATCTGTGTTTTACTGCCTATTGATTTATTTTATTTTTTTTGGCTCAGTTTTGGGGTTTCTGGTTAAAGACTGGTCTCTATGTGGTTTACTTAAGGCTGAGATTGGGTAGCACTATTAAAAGTTGTTCTGGCCCAGTTCAGGGCTGGTTATAAGTTACTCTTTGACCAAGATTTGGGCCAATTATGGCTCATGTGTGGCTCATGTCTGTAGTCCAGATCTGGGCCACTTAAGGGCCGTCATTCTTTGCTGCAATTGGGCTGAGTGTAACTGCTTGCTTGGCCCAGAGCTGGGCCAGATGTCAGTTACTATGTGGGTTGCTGTTCGCCGAGGTTACGTCAATAACCGGAACGTTTCCTCAGAAAGAACCTCTTCAATTTCTACCCTCTGAACTCTCTCAGTTAATTAAGAATTAAACCAGGCTACCACTTTACTTAAAAAACCCATGACACTTGTCTAAAAGTATTGAATGTTTTTTTACTGTCAAATGCTTTCTGGAGATCTAAGGCCCCAATTACACTGTCAGTTAAATGTGACCCAATTCTGATTTTTTTGCTCATATGTGACACAGATCAGCTTTGTTCTATTACAGTGTAAACAAGAAAAAAAGGCATGCATTTGGATATTTCGAGATCCGTTTCAGGCCTCATTCATAAGTGGAAATAAATGAGATATAAATCAGATATGCGACTGTGCTAATGCGACTGTCATGTAAACAGGCAGATCGGATTTTCTGAGGCATTGCGTTCTGTACGTGATTAAATTTGCTACAATTTGGTACTTCTCCACAGTTTTCATTAAGCCCTCGTCTAGCAATCAAAAATGCCCCCAATAGTAATTAAACATATAAAATGATCTTTATTTGTACATTTTCTGAGGGTTATCTTTTCTCTGCTCAAGCTGACTGTCATCTGAAGTGCACACATAATGGCACATCCAACTGCGCGCAATCCCAATAAACACTCGTCATCGGTATTCATGCAAACATAATCTTTTCTGTCTTAAGTGAATGCTAGGGGAACTGTTGGGGAAAAACATCATGTATAATATTATTTTGTTTTGTGCATTACAATTTATAAGACATTTGTCTCATGAATGCTAATCTAACAATAAAAGAAGAGGGAATCACTCGCTGCACTTCATTAAACTACTTTTGTAATTTTAATAATCAGTGTATTTTTAATGAACACATTTGAGTATTTGTTTTTCATACAGGAATGCTTTTGTTTAGATGTAAAATGATAAAGGTAATGCATTATTTGTTTCTATTTAGTCTATTTGTTATACAATTTTTTTGCAGCTGTTCTTATTTATAATAGCATAGGATAAAATAGGATAAAATAAGCTATTATATTAGTAATGTAATTAGTATTGTAGTAATTATTATTTTAAAAAGAACTGGAGGAAAACTTCAAATTCTCATAATCAACTTTGCTGAATCTATCGACTTCAAATGGGTGTAGCACAGAAATTTTTGTCCGATTCTAAAAGTCATATATATTTTTAAAGATCTTTTAACGGAGCATGTGAAAATAAAAATAAATTTTTTTTTAAAATTCACTAATTGTGACTCGTTTGGTCAGCACTGGTCACATTATTTTCAGGAGGAAGCACGTGCGGAGGCGGTAACAACAACACATGAGCAATGTTTCAGACAGTATGACAAGTGTAAACACATAAATCGGATATGGGTCACAATTGAAAGAATGTGTAAAGAGACTTCCAAAAAATTGAATATAGGCAACAAATCAGAATTGGGCATCAAGACCTGCCTAGAAGTACCATACCGCACATTTTACCTTCATCAATCTGCCTCCTTATAAAATCTGTTAAATAAAATAAGTATCAATTGAATAACATTTCCTAAAACCTGACTGAAAATATAAAATTAAACAACTCTTACTTAAATACTGATCTTTAAATAGCCCACTCTCTTCGGCAGCCCTCGCTTACGGCCATACCACCCTGAGGGCGCTATTGCTGGTCCCATCAGTTGTGTTCTGGCTGCAGTAGGGAGAGGAAGGCTCTCCCACAGTGTGCGTGTTTTTTCTTTTATTTGGTGTATTTTTTTGGGCTTTTGAACTACTTTTTCATCTTTTTCTTAGAGCTTTTAAACCACCTGACAGCAGCATCCTTGCTCGGTTCTGGTTTTTTTTTTCTTTTTTTTTTTTCTCCAAACTATGGATGGATTAACGGGTAACAACTTTGGACTGGTCGGAGAAGGACGAACGGCAAAGAATACTGGACTGGAACAAGAAAGAAACGAGGCAAACGACGATGGATTGGAACGAGAGACGAGCAAAGTAAACAACGCTGGAACGGAGCGGGAAAGAAGTGGAATAAATGAAGCAGGATCGAAAAATGGACAACGAGAAGGAAATAATCAGTTTGCAAGCAAAAGGAAATACTTAAAGGAGGCGACGGTGATAGTGAACGTGGAGGAAATAAATGAAGTGAGAGCTATGGACATTATCAAAGCGGTGACGGAAAAGTATGGAAATGGGAAAATTCTAGCTTTAAGGCCAAGGCAAGGGAAGGAGTACGAACTAACAATGGAAAACGAGAAAGTATGCGACGATCTTGTTGATGGATTATTAGTAAAAGGCGTAAATTGCGAAGTTAAAAAGTTGCAGAATAGAGACTATGTTGTCTCCTTCATGCACTTGCCTGCCTACCTTGATGATGAAATTATTTTAAATAAATTGGAGGGCTGGGGTGTTTTCCCCCTATCAAAAATAAAAAGGCGGCTTTATCCGGGCACGAACATCGAGGATGGTACGCGCTTTGTGAAAGTGCGGTTCCCCAGGGAGATCGTCTCCCTTCCATACAGCACAAAGATGGAGACGGCCGAAGGGCCTCAATTTTTCCGGGTAATGCACAGCAACCAGGTAAAGACCTGTAAGCTGTGCATGAGCCCGGATCACCTGGTAAAGGACTGCCCAGACTTTCGGTGCTACAAATGTGAGGAGAGGGGACACTTTGCGCGGGACTGCGATGCCGTAAGGTGCCCGGAATGCCGTAACTTTTTAAATAAATGTGAATGTTGGATGGAGGAAGAGGAAGGAGGGGGCGACATCCAGGTGGGTGGGCAGGTGCATGAGGGAAGCAACGAGGAGGAGCAATCGGCGACGCCAGCGCAGGCGCAACAAATCCCCGCGGAGGAAGACGAAAATGGTGCGGAAGCAACGAATGAGGTCATAGAGAATGAAAGAGACAACCAAACGGGACAAACAGTGGATTTATCCTGGACGCCGATGGAGATTACGCCCAGTTTTAAAGACTTACTGGAGGCTGCGGAAAAGGACGAGCAAAAGGAGCAAACCCACAGTGAGAGAAAAGAAAAGGAGGGGCAGACAGAGAAAGACAAAATCGTGAGGAGACAAACAAGACGATCATTAAAGGTAACGCCAAAACTGGATATACCTAAGAAAGCCATAAAAAAAGGACAAATAAAACATCGTAATCGTTATGAAGTGTTAAAGGGTCTGGAGGAGGAGAAAGAGGACTGAGATGTTGGTTTTTAAGTATTTATATCTTTTAATGGTCCTAAGTTGCGTGACTTTTAATGCGAGGGGTCTACTAGACCTTAAAAAATTTCAGAATGTAATAGAGAAATGCAAAAGGGCAGATGTCGTTGCGTTGCAAGAAACAAACTGGAGAGATGATGTAATGGATGTATTTAAAAAGGAATGGGAAGGAGGTCTGTTTTACAATAATGGTGATGGAAGGATGGGGAGAGGTGTGGCTTTTTTAATGAAGGAGAATGTTTATAAAATGAGTAAAGTAATGCACAAAGATCAATTGGGGAAATGTATTGTAGTGAAGACAAAATATGAGGGGAGGGATATAATCTTAGCGAACATACATGCACCGACGGAGGAGAAAGAAAAGAAAGACTTTTTTTATGTTTTACGGAGTTTTTTAAAGAAATATAAGGAAATCATTATGCTGGGGGATTTTAATACGGTTTTTAGCAAACAAGACATAGCGGAAGGAATGGTTTTCAAATCAGACACTGGAAGAAAGGAATTAAAACTGTTGATGGGGGAAAATAAAATGGTTGATATTTGGAGAGAAAGAAACGAAAGAAAAAGGGAGTTTTCAAGAAGGCAAATTGTAGGGAATTTCATATGTCAAACTAGGATAGATTATATTCTGTGTACAAGAAATTTAGAGGACTATATAGAGAAAATAAGGTATGAAGAAACGGTCCTAAGTGATCATAAGTTCCTATTTTTTAGTTTAGATCTGGAAAATGTACAAAGAGGGCCAGGGGTATGGGTTTTAAATACTGAAATCTTAAAAAATAGAGACTATTTTGAAAGGATAAAACGAATTATAGAACAGGAAAAGGGAAATCAAATGTACAGTGAAGACAAGAGGCTATGGTGGGAAAATGTAAAATTTCTAGTTAAGAAAAGCTCAATAAAATATAGTAGTGTAATACAAAAATGTAAGAGACAACGAGAAAAAATAATAAGAGAAGCTCTAGAAAAGGAACTGAAACAATCGAAAAATGATATACAAAAGGTAAAAGAGTTGGAAGGGAAATTGAAAGAAATAGAGGAAATGAAATATGAAGGAGCAAGACTAAGAAGTAAAGCAAAATACACAGTAGAAGGAGAAAAATGCACTAAATTCTTTTTTGATTTGGAGAAAAAGAAGGGGAGAGCTGAAACAATTAAAATGATAAGGGGGGGAAAGGGAAACATTATAAGTGAAAGTGAGGGAATTCTAAAAGAAATAAAGAGTTACTATGAGGAACTCTTTAGAACAAAGGGAGTAGGAAAGGTTGAAATGGAGAAATTATTGGAACAGATAAGGACCAAAGTAGATGAAGTGGATAAAATGGAATGTGATCAGAAAATTAAAGAGGAAGAAATTAGAAGAGCAATAGGTGAGTTGAACAGAAAGAAAAGTCCGGGAATAGACGGTTTAAGTAGTGAATTTTACATTCGTTTTAAAGAGATATTAATACCAATTTTAATGGATGTTTTTAAAGAAATTTTCAAAAAAGAGCAGTTGAACGAAAGAATGGGGATGGGATTGATGAAATTAATATACAAAAAGAAAGGAGAGAAGGTAGATCTGAAAAATTATAGACCAATTACGATGCTAAATACGGACCTAAAAATTTTAGCTAAGATTCTAGCAAATAGACTAAAAGAAGTGTTGCCTAAAATAATTAAAACTACCCAAGCATATGCGATCAAAGGAAGGGACATAGCTGATATCACAATGAGTATTAGAGATGTAATAGAATACTTAGAGGAGAAGAAAGAAGAAGGATATTTAATTAGCCTTGATTTTGAAAAAGCTTTCGATAGGGTTGAACACGAGTATTTACTCGAAGTGCTTAAAAGGTTTGGATTTGGGGATGTTTTTAGGAAATGGATACAGATTTTATACAAAGGGGTTGTAACGAGAATAAAATGTAATGGGTTTTTAACAGATTGTTTTAAAATAACAAGATCGGTTAGGCAGGGATGTCCGCTCTCTGCGTTATTATATTCGCTTGTGTCAGAGCCGTTAGGATTAATGATAAACGAAGAATGCAAAATAAGAGGAGTTCAGATCGAGGAGAATAAGGTAAATGGGAGGGTCTTCCAGTACGCGGACGACACCACTTTAATAGTTAAAGGGGAGGAGAGCGTCAAAGAGGCAATCAAGCTTGTACAGATTTATTGTAAGGGATCGGGGAGTAAAATAAATGAAGATAAGACTGTATATATGAGATTTGGATGCGCAATGGGTTTAACGAAATGTTTTAACTTCAAAGAAGTTGACAAAATAAGGATTTTAGGGGTTTTAATGGGGAAAGATAGGGGGAAAGTAAGAGATAAAATGTGGGAAGAATTAATAACAGGAATAGAGCGGAGGCTAAACTTCTGGAAACTGAGGACTTTAACTTTAAAAGGGAAAGTTTTAGTTTTAAATGTTTTAATTGAATCGAAGTTGTGGTATGTTCTATATGTTGTAGAAATGCCTATATGGATAGAAAAAAGGTTGAAAAGATGCTTTCTTGATTTTTTATGGGAGGGTAAACCCCCAAGAATAGCTTATAATACGCTCTTAGGGGAGATAGAGAGGGGTGGTTTAAGTTTAATGGATGTTGAACAGAGGAAAAATAGTCTAAGAGTCAAAATGGTCAAAAAATATCTAGACAAAGAGAATAAATCAGAGTGGAAAAAAACAATGAAATATTTTATAAACAAATGTGGGAATTATAATTTGGAAGATGGAATTTTGTGGATGAAAACAAAAAACTGGATGACGGAAGGTTTACCTGAGTTTTATAGGGAAATTTTTAATGCGTGGGGAAAGTTTTTAGAAAAAATTGAATATGATCCGCACGGAAGAGAAAGCATTTTAAATCAACCTTTGTTCTTAAATAATAACATCTTAAAACAGGGGAAGATTTTATTTTGTAAGAAATGGATGGATGTCGGGATAACGAGAGTGAGAGATGTGTTATACGAATTTAAAGAAGGGTTTCTACCAGAGCAGTATGTCATAGATACAATGGAGGAGGCAAAAGAAGAATACTGTAGACAAGAAATCAAAAACAATTTTGACGCAATCAAGCAGGCTATTCCAAGGGAATGGATTAAAAGAATAGAAAATGGGGAAGGAGAAAAAGAAAGGAACGTCTATGCGAAAATGGGGGGGAAAATCTATGATTTCAAAGAATGTACTGTCAAACAGTTTTATTGTTCTTTTAGAGACTGTGTTTTTAAAGAACCAATTGTGAATAAGTTTTGGATGCAAAGTTTTAAAAATGTCAACGAGAATGTAATATGGGGAAACATGGGAGGGAGATGTGTTGAAACTAAGCTGGGATGTCTAGAGTATTTTATAAGGCATAAGGTGATTTTTACAGATTTAATTTTAAACAAGATTGGAATGGAACGTGACCAAGTGTGCAAGGTGTGTCAAGAAAGGGACGAAGGTTTTTTACATCTGTTTTTATATTGTAAACACTTGGAAGGTTTTTTAAAAAGTTGTAAAGAGCTAATTAAGAATTTGGTTGGTGAATGGGACGAAAACGAAATAGAATGGAATAGAGTGGTGATGCTTGGATGGGAAAAGAATTGTCAAAATAGGATGTTTATCAATCTCTGTATAATGCTAATGAAAAGTGCAATCTGGGAAAGGAGAATTGTTGCTAAAAAAGAAAAAATAGTGATGGATGTTTGGAAATTGTTTAAATTGAAAACAGAAGGGTATTTGGAAAGACTGTATGTGTATTTTAAGAATGAAGATATGTTGGATTAATTTTACAAATTACTGTCACCAAAAGTCTGTCAAGTTTTGAAGGAAATGAACTGGGATCTGCTAAGTCGTTTTGATGGATGAACTAGTATGAAATGTTGAATCACCAAAAGAAAAGTGATGTTTATCAAATGGCTAAAAAAACTCTCTTTGTATCTTTTAAAATGTCTTATGTTCTTTGTACCTTTTAAAATGTCTTATGTTTTTTAATTGTTTGGAATTTTTTCAATAAAAAAAAAAAAAAAAAATCTCGCCCGATTTCGTCTGATCTCGGAAGCTAAGCAGGGGCGGGCCTGGTTATTACTTGGATGGGAGAAAGTCTGGGAATACCAGGTGCTGTAAGCTTTTCTTTACTGTAATACACTGGCTTCAGCAAAGGGACTGGAAAAGAAACTGAGAAAAGAAAAGCAAATGAAATTGTGGAAACTGAGTCTAATGTGGAGGCAAAAGATACAACTGATCATGTGCAATGTTCAGATAGAAAACATAGAAGCAACAGATGAGAAGGTAATGAAAATCAGGCTAAAAGCAAACTGAAGAAGCAAAATATAGGACGACATGGGTTAAGGTTTAAAGAAATACCAAATCTAAAGCTTGTGCTAAGAAAGCAAGGTTAGTACATGGATGGGAGACCGCCTGGGAATACCAGGTCCTGTAAGCTTTTCTTTACTGTGTTACACTGGCCTTTAAGGGGGGGGCTGATCTTTAAGTAGCTCATTCTTTGCGGCAGCCTTCGCTTACGGCCATACCACCCTGAGCGCACCCAATCTCGTCTGATCTCGGAAGCTAAGCAGGGGCGGGCCTGGTTAGTACTTGGATGAGAGACCGCCTGGGAATACCAGGTGCTGTAAGCTTTTCTTTACTGTGTTACACTGGCCTTTAAGGGGGGGGGGGCTGATCTTTAAGTAGCTCGTTCTTTGCGGCCTCTTTCGCTTACGGCCATGCCACCCTGAGCGCGCCCGATCTCGTCTGATCTCGGAAGCTAAGCAGGGGCGTGCCTGGTTAGTACTTGGATGGGAGACCGCCTGGGAATACCAGGTGCTGTAAGCTTTTGCCTTTTCTTTACTACTTATCTTCTCACTCTTTGTGGCGGTCATAGCTTACAGCCATACCACCCTGGGTGTGTAGGGGGAGATAGTGAGTCACCAGGAAGTGTGTGACAGCAGTGGGGAGAGAGAGAGGCTTAAACAAGGAGTTGGATTAAACATGGAGTCTGGAGGACAAACAAACGGCGGGAGCAGGGTGGAGTATTTGAAAGAAGCAACAGTTGTGATGGATCTAATGGGCAACAAGGAGATAAAAGTTGAGGATATCATCAAAGATGTAACTGAGAAGATGGGCTTTGGCAAACTTTTGGCAGTGAGGCTTGAAAATGGCTTGGAATATGAACTCACAATCACTTCTGTTCATGCTTGTGATGATTTGCTGGGTAGAGTGGAAATCAAAGAGCAGCTCTGCAGAGTAAGGAGGCTGACAAAGGAATATACTGTGTCTTTTCTTCACATTCCTTTCTATGTTGAGGCTAAAACAATTGAGGATAAACTGAAAGCGTGGGGGGTTACTCCCACTGTAATACACTGAAAGGGAAGAAGAAAATGGAGTTGTAAATATTGTGTTAGAAACTGTTAGAGAAAATGTGACTGAAACTGAACACGAAATGAATTAAGGAACGTATGGTTTTGAGAGAAAAGACTTCAGCAAAGGGACTGGAAAAGAAACTGAGAAAAGAAAAGCAAATGAAATTGTGGAAACTGAGTCTAATGTGGAGGCAAAAGATACAACTGATCGTGTGCAATGTTCAGATAGAAAACATAGAAGCAACAGATGAGAAGGTAATGAAAATCAGGCTAAAAGCAAACTGAAGAAGCAAAATATAGGACGACATGGGTTAAGGTTTAAAGAATTACCAAATCTAAAGCTTGTGCTAAGAAAGCAAGGGCGGGCCTGGTTAGTACATGGATGGGAGACCGCCTGGGAATACCAGGTCCTGTAAGCTTTTCTTTACTGTAATACACTGGTCTTTAAGGGGGGGCTGATCTATAAGTAGCTCGTTCTTTGCGGCCTCTTTCGCTTACGGCCATACCACCCTGAGCGCGCCCGATCTCGTCTGATCTCGGAAGCTAAGCAGGGGCGGGCCTGGTTAGTACTTGGATGGGAGACCGCCTGGGAATACCAGGTGCTGTAAGCTTTTCTTTACTGTGTTACACTGGCCTTTAAGGGGGGGGGGCTGATCTTTAAGTAGCTCGTTCTTTGCGGCCTCTTTCGCTTACGGCCATACCACCCTGAGCGCGCCCGATCTCGGCTGATCTCGGAAGCTAAGCAGGGGCGGGCCTGGTTAGTACTTGGATGGGAGACCGCCTGGGAATACCAGGTGCTGTAAGCTTTTCTTTACTGTGATACACTGGCCTTTAAAGAGGGGCTGATCTTTAAGTAGCTCGTTCTTTGCGGCCGCTCTAGCTTACGGCCATACCACCCTGAGCGCGCCCGATCTCGTCTGATCTCGGAAGCTAAGCAGGGGCGGGCCTGGTTAGTACTTGGATGGGAGACCGCCTGGGAATACCAGGTGCTGTAAGCTTTTGCCTTTTCTTTACTACTTATCTTCTCACTCTTTGTGGCGGTCATAGCTTACAGCCATACCACCCTGGGTGTGTAGGGGGAGATAGTGAGTCACCAGGAAGTGTGTGACAGCAGTGGGGAGAGAGAGAGGCTTAAACAAGGAGTTGGATTAAACATGGAGTCTGGAGGACAAACAAACGGCGGGAGCAGGGTGGAGTATTTGAAAGAAGCAACAGTTGTGATGGATCTAATGGGCAACAAGGAGATAAAAGTTGAGGATATCATCAAAGATGTAACTGAGAAGATGGGCTTTGGCAAACTTTTGGCAGTGAGGCTTGAAAATGGCTTGGAATATGAACTCACAATCACTTCTGTTCATGCTTGTGATGTTTTGCTGGGTAGAGTGGAAATCAAAGAGCAGCTCTGCAGAGTAAGGAGGCTGACAAAGGAATATACTGTGTCTTTTCTTCACATTCCTTTCTATGTTGAGGCTAAAACAATTGAGGATAAACTGAAAGCGTGGGGGGTTACTCCCACTGTAATACACTGAAAGGGAAGAAGAAAATGGAGTTGTAAATATTGTGTTAGAAAATGTTAGAGAAAATGTGACTGAAACTGAACACGAAATGAATTAAGGAACGTATGGTTTTGAGAGAAAAGACTTCAGCAAAGGGACTGGAAAAGAAACTGAGAAAAGAAAAGCAAATGAAATTGTGGAAACTGAGTCTAATGTGGAGGCAAAAGATACAACTGATCGTGTGCAATGTTCAGATAGAAAACATAGAAGCAACAGATGAGAAGGTAATGAAAATCAGGCTAAAAGCAAACTGAAGAAGCAAAATATAGGACGACATGGGTTAAGGTTTAAAGAATTACCAAATCTAAAGCTTGTGCTAAGAAAGCAAGGGCGGGCCTGGTTAGTACATGGATGGGAGACCGCCTGGGAATACCAGGTCCTGTAAGCTTTTCTTTACTGTAATACACTGGTCTTTAAGGGGGGGCTGATCTATAAGTAGCTCGTTCTTTGCGGCCTCTTTCGCTTACGGCCATACCACCCTGAGCGCGCCCGATCTCGTCTGATCTCGGAAGCTAAGCAGGGGCGGGCCTGGTTAGTACTTGGATGGGAGACCGCCTGGGAATACCAGGTGCTGTAAGCTTTTCTTTACTGTGTTACACTGGCCTTTAAGGGGGGGGGGCTGATCTTTAAGTAGCTCGTTCTTTGCGGCCTCTTTCGCTTACGGCCATACCACCCTGAGCGCGCCCGATCTCGTCTGATCTCGGAAGCTAAGCAGGGGCGGGCCTGGTTAGTAGTTGGATGGGAGACCGCCTGGGAATACCAGGTGCTGTAAGCTTTTCTTTACTGTGATACACTGGCCTTTAAGGAGGGGCTGATCTTTAAGTAGCTCGTTCTTTGCGGCCGCTCTCGCTTACGGCCATACCACC
>CM065117.1:3730198-3757698 GCA_033026305.1 Cirrhinus molitorella
TATTGCATTTTTCATTAGCATTATGCACAGATTTATAAACTTTTTGTTTTCACACTTCTTTTCCAAACCAAACATCACCACTCTGTTCCACTCCATTACCTTTTCATCCCACTCCCCAGTCAAGTGTTTAATTAAACATTTACATTTCTCTAAAAATCCTTCCAATTCTTTACAATATAAAAACAGGTGTAAAATCCCCTCTTCTTTTTCCTGGCACACTTTACACATCGCATTTTGTTCCATCCCTATTTTATTTAAAATAACCTCAGTGAAAATCACTTTGTGTCTTATGAAATATTCCAAACATTCTAACTTAGTTTCCACACACCTCCCCTTCATGTTTCTCCACATACACTCTTCTTTAAGATCTTTAAAATTCTGCACCCAGTATTTATTTGCAATTGGTTGTTTAAAAATACCATCTCTAAAAAAGCAATAAAACATCTTTACAGTACAGGTCTTAAAGTCATACAGTTTTTCCCCCAGTTTCACATAAATGTCTTTCTCTTTTGTCTCTTCCTCCATGCTGTCTATTTTATTTATCCATTCTTTAGGTATTGAATCTTTGATGGTCGCATACTTGTTTGCTATTTCTTGTCTACTGTACTCTTCTTTTGCCTCTTCCATCGCATCCACTATACACTGTACTGGTAAAAACCCCTCTTTAAATTCATACAAAACATCTCTAACCCTATTTATCCCAACTTCCATCCATTTCTTAAAAAATATTTCTCTGTCTTCTTTTAGGATATTATTGTTTAGGAACAGAGGTTGATTTAAAATGTTTTCTCTCCCTTGTGGATTGTATTGAACTGTTGTTAAAAATTTTCCCCAAGCACCTAAAACCTCTCTGTAAAAAGCAGGTAGTCCTTCTGTCATCCAATTTTTTGTTTTCATCCATAAAATCCCATCTCCCATATTAAAATTCCCACACCTGTTTAAAAAATATTTCATCGTCTTCTGCCATTCTGCATTTGTCTCTCCTTGTAGGTACTTTTTTACTGTTTTAACTCTTAAGCTGTTTTTTCTTTGCTCTATGTCCATTAAACCTAGACCTCCCCTCTCCACTGCCCCTAAAATCGTGTTGTATGCGATTCTTGGTGGTTTGCCCTCCCATAAAAAGTTAAGAAAACATTTTTTCAACCTCTTTTCCGTCCACAAGGGGAGTTCTGATACATATAAAACATACCATAACTTGGAAACCATTAAAACATTTAAAATCAAAACCTTCCCTTTCAAATTTAAAGTTCTCAGTTTCCAAAAATGTAATCTTCTTTCTATTTCTGTAACCAGGTGCTCCCACATTTCGTCTCTTACTTTCTTGTCATTTTTCCCCATTAAAATCCCTAAAATCTTCATTTCATCCACTTCTTTAAAGTTAAAACAATCCGTTAAAACCGTCGCTCTACCCAACCTCATATACACTGTTTTATCCTCATTAATTTTGCTTCCGGTTCCTTTACAGAATTCGTTTACAACTTTCATTACTTCTTTTACACTCTCTTTTCCTTTTACAATTATTGTTGTATCATCTGCATACTGAAAGATCTTGCCTTCAGCTCTGTTTTCTTCGATTTCAATGCCTTTTATTTTTTCATTTTCTCTTACAGACAGTCCTAAAGGTTCTGAGACTAGTGAGTATAAATAAGATGAGAGGGGACACCCTTGTCTTATAGATCTCGAGATTTGGAAGACATCTGTTAAAAAGCCATTGCATTTTATTTTTGTTAAGGCCCCCTTATATAAAACCATGATCCATTTGATAAAATTTTCCCCAAAATTAAAACGTCTTAAAACATCAAATAAAAACTGGTGTTCAACCCTGTCGAATGCTTTTTCAAAATCTACATTGATTATATATCCCTCTTCGTTTTTCTCCTTCATGTACCAAATCGTGTCTCTAATACTCATTGTAATATCTGCTATATCTCTACCTTTTATTCCATATGCTTGGTTGGTTTGAATTATGCTCGGCATTACCTCCTTTAATCTGTTTGCTAAAACCTTTGCTAAAATTTTAAAATCCGTGTTTAACATTGTGATTGGCCTGTAATTTTTTAAATCGACTTTTTCTCCTTTTCTTTTATATATCAAATTCATTAGACCGATTCTCATTCTTTCATTTACTTCTTCTCTTTCAAAAATTTCCTTAAACACATCCTTTAAAATCATAGTTAAAACTCCTTTAAAACATATGTAAAACTCACTCCCTAAACCATCTATTCCTGGACTTTTCTTTTTGTTCAGTTGATTTATTGCTCTTTCTATCTCTTCTTCTCTGATTTCCTGGTCACATTCTTTTTTGTCTTCGTCGCTTATTTTTGCTTTTATCTGATTCAACAAATTATTTTCCTCTTTCTCCTCTATGCCTCTTGCAGTAAAAAGATCTTCGTAGAAATCCCTTATTTCTTTTAAAATATTTTTGTTGCCCTCTACAATTTCCCCATTTTTCCCTTTTATTTCTTTTATTGTTTTCGCCTTCCCTCTCTTTTTTTCTAGATCAAAAAAGAATTTTGTACATTTTTCGCCTTCCACCATGTATTTTGCTTTACTTCTTAATCTCGCCCCTTCATATTCTTTTTCCTCTATTTCTTTCAGCTTACTCTCCAATTCCCTTATCTTTTGTATATCCTTGTGTTCTTCATTTAATTCTTTTTCCAGACTCTGCTTAATTCCTTTTTCTTTTTGTCTTTTGCATTTGCGTATGAGACTACAGTATTTTATTGAGTAATTTTTAATTAAAAACTTTACGTTTTCCCACCATATTCTTTTATCCTCTTTGTACATTTCGTTTTCCTTTTCTTTTTCTATGATTTCTTTTACTTCTAAAACATAGTCTTCATTTTTTAAAATCTCTGAATTTAAAATCCAAATTCCCGGTCCTCGCTTCACATTGCTAAAATCCATTTTAAAAAATAAAAACTTGTGATCACTAAAACTGGTGTCTTCATACTTAATGTTCTCTATAAAATTATCCATATTTCTTGTACATAGAACAAAGTCTATTCTGGATTTGCACACAAACTGCCCCACTATTTGTCTTCTTGAAAACTCTTTTTTCTTTTCGTTTCTTTCTCTCCAGACATCAATCAAGTTATTTTCTTCCATTAAAGCTTTCAGTTCTTTTCTTCCAGTATCCGTTTTAAAAACCATCCCATCTGCTATGTCTTGCTTGCTAAAAATTGTATTAAAATCCCCCATCATTATTATATTCCTATGCTTGTTTATAATTCCTCTTAACACATTAAAAAAACATTTCTTTTGCTTCTCCTCTGTTGGTGCATGCACATTTGCTAAAATCAGTTCTCTTCCATCATATGTAATTTCTACTACCATACATTTCCCAATGTTATCCGTATATATAACTTTGCTCATTTTAAAAATCTCATTCTTCATTAAAAACGCCACCCCTCTCCCCAACCTTCCGTCTCCATTATTATACAAAAAACCTCCTTCCCATCGCTTTTTAAAAGCATTCATCGTATCATCTCTCCAGTTCGTTTCCTGTAATGCAATGATATCTTCTCTTTTACATTTTTCTTGAACTTTTTCAAGTTTGTTTATGTCCAACAGTCCTCTTGCGTTGAAAGTCACACAACTTAAAACCATTAAAAAGAATAAAAAAAAATTAAAAGCCATTGTCTCAGTCCTCCTCCTCCAAACCTCTCAACACTTCATATCGGTTCAAAAACTTTGCTCGCCCTTTTTTCATAACTTTTCTCCTTGCAAGTTCTAGATTGGGTGTTACCTTTATTATTTGCCTTCTTATTTGTCTCTCTGCTTTGTCCTTTTTGATTTTCTCCACCTTTTCCTCTTCTTCACCGCCCGCTTCTTTATTTTGCTCCTTTTCCACTTGTCCCGTTTTTTCCACCCTGTCCAGAAAGTCTTTAAAACTCGAAGTTAATTCCATTGGTGTCCATGTTGAACTCTGTCCTTTTGCTTGTTCCTCATTATTTTTTAGTCCATTTTCTCTGTCCTCCTCGTTGTCTGTTTCCTTTTCCATTTCTCTTTGCTGTGATTGCTCTGTTTCTTTCACTTCTTCGTTGGTTTCTGGGTGCTTGTTGTTTCTTTCATGCATTTGCCCATCCACCTGGCTTTCTCCACCTCCTTCCTCTTCCTCCATCCAACACTCACATCTGTTTAAAATCTCTTGGCATTCCGGGCACTTAACAGCAGTGCAGTCTCGTGCGAAGTGTCCCCTCTCCTCACATTTATAGCATTTAAAATCAGGGCAGTCTTTCATCAGATGTTCCGGACTCATGCACAGCCGACAGGTCTTCACCTGGTGACTGTGCATCACCCTGAAATGCTGTGGCCCTTCCGCTGTGTCCAGCTTTGTGCTGTAAGGGAGGGAGACAACTTCTCTTGGGAACCTCGCCTTGACAAACCTCGTGCCATCTTCAATGTTAGTGCCCGGATATAGCCTTCGTCTAATTTTAGACACAGGTAAAACTCCCCAACCATTCAATTTTTCTAAAATGTCTTCATCATCCAGGTAGACAGGCAAATGCATGAAAGAAACAACATAGTCTCTGTTTTGCAGTTTTTTTACCTCGCATGTTGTTCCTCCTATTGTAAGTCCATCCATCAGATCATTGCACATTTCTTCCTTTTCCAGGGTCAGTTCATACTCTTTGCCTTGTCTTGGTCGTACCGCTAGAATTTTCCCCGCTCCAATCTGTTCCGCTACCGCCTTGATAACATCCACCGCTTTTGCATCGTTTGTTTTTTCCACATTGATGATTACCGTAGCCTCCTTCAAATATTTCCTTTTCTCAAACACTCTCCTCACTTCCGAATCCGGTCCGTGTCCAGCTCGTTGTCCATGTTCCAGTCCAGTATTGTTATGTTTCCGTGTCTCTCCAGCCATTTCCGCGTTGTTTACCGTAGGTCCGTCCATTTTTAAAAAAGACAAAAAAAAGACAAAAAAAGAAAAAAAAAGAAAGAAAGAAACCACCCTCCAGCAAGCCTAAGGCTGCTGTTAGGTGGTTTAAAATCAAAAACTACAGAAAAAACAAAAACAAACAAAAAACCACAAACAAAAAAACACTAGAAAAAAAAGAAACAAACAGGTGTGGGAGAGCCTTCCTCTCCCCTCTGCAGCCAAACTACTTCCTGTTGACTCAACAGCGCCCTCAGGGTGGTATGGCCGTAAGCGAGGGCTGCCGCAAAGAATGAGCTACTTAAAGATCAGCCCCCCCCTTAAAGACCAGTGTATTACAGTAAAGAAAAGCTTACAGCACCTGGTATTACCAGGCGGTCTCCCATCCAAGTACTAACCAGGCCCGCCCCTGCTTAGCTTCCGAGATCAGACGAGATCGGGCGCGCTCAGGGTGGTATGGCCGTAAGCGAGGGCTGCCGCAAAGAATGAGCTACTTAAAGATCAGCCCCCCCCTTAAAGGCCAGTGTATTACAGTAAAGAAAAGCTTACAGCACCTGGTATTCCCAGGCGGTCTCCCATCCAAGTACTAACCAGGCCCGCCCCTGCTTAGCTTCCGAGATCAGACGAGATCGGGCGTGCTCAGGGTGGTATGGCCGTAAGCGAGGGCTGCCGCAAAGAATGAGCTACTTAAAGATCAGCCCCCCCTTAAAGGCCAGTGCATTACAGTAAAGAAAATCTTACAGCACCTGGTATTCCCAGGCGGTCTCCCATCCATGCACTAACCAGGCCCGCCCTTGCTTTCTTAGCACAAGCTTTAGATTTGGTATGTCTTTAAACCTTAACCCATGTCGTCCTATATTTTGCTCCTTCAGTTTGCTTTTAGCCTGATTTTCATTACCTTCTCATCTGTTGCTTCTATGTTTTCTATCTGAACATTGCACATGATCAGTGGTATCTTTTGCCTCCACATTAGATTCAGTTTCCACAATTTCATTTGCTTTTCTTTTCTCAGTTTCTTTTCCAGTCCCTTTGCTGAAGTCTTTTCTCTCAAAACCATACGTTCCTTAATTCATTTCGTGTTCAGTTTCAGTCACATTTTCTCTAACATTTTCTAACACAATATTTACAACTCCATTTTCTTCTTCCCTTTCAGTGTATTACAGTGGGAGTAAGCCCCCACGCTTTCAGTTTATCCTCAATTGTTTTAGCCTCAACATAGAAAGGAATGTGAAGAAAAGACCCAGTATATTCCTTTGTCAGCCTCCTTACTCTGCAGAGCTGCTCTTTGATTTCCACTCTACCCAGCAAAACATCACAAGCATGAACAGAAGTGATTGTGAGCTCATATTCCAAGCCATTTTCAAGCCTCACTGCCAAAAGTTTGCCAAAACCCACCTTCTCAGTTACATCTTTGATGATATCCTCAACTTGTATCTCCTTGTTGCCCATTAGATCCATCAAAACTGTTGCTTCTTTCAAATACTCCACCCTGCTCCCGCCGTTTGTTTGTCCTCCAGACTCCTTGTTTAATCCAACTCCTTGTTTAAGCCTCTCTCTCTCCCCACTGCTGTCACACACTTCCTGGTGACTCACTATCTCCCCCTACACACCCAGGGTGGTATGGCTGTAAGCTACGACTGCCACAAAGAGTGAGAAGATAAGTAGTAAAGAAAAGGCAAAAGCTTACAGCACCTGGTATTCCCAGGCGGTCTCCCATCCAAGTACTAACCAGGCCCGCCCCTGCTTAGCTTCCGAGATCAGACGAGATCGGGCGCGCTCAGGGGGGTATGGCCGTAAGCGAGGGCTGCCGCAAAGAATGAGCTACTTAAAGATCAGCCCCCCCCTTAAAGGCCAGTGTATTACAGTAAAGAAAAGCTTACAGCACCTGGTATTCCCAGGCGGTCTCCCATCCAAGTACTAACCAGGCCCGCCCCTGCTTAGCTTCCGAGATAAGACGAGATCGGGCGCGCTCAGGGTGGTATGGCCGTAAGCGAGGGCTGCCGCAAAGAATGAGCTACTTAAAGATCAGCCCCCCCTTAAAGGCCAGTGCATTACAGTAAAGAAAAGCTTACAGCACCTGGTATTCCCAGGCGGTCTCCCATCCAAGTACTAACCAGGCCCGCCCCTGCTTAGCTTCCGAGATCAGACGAGATCGGGCGCGCTCAGGGTGGTATGGCCGTAAGCGAGGGCTGCCGCAAAGAATGAACTACTTAAAGATCAGCCCCCCCTTAAAGGCCAGTGTACTACAGTAAAGAAAAGCTTACAGGACCCGGTATTCCCAGGCGGTCTCCCATTCATGCACTAACCAGGCCCGCCCTTGCTTTCTTATCACAAGCTTTAGATTTGGTATTTCTTTAAACCTTAACCCATGTCGTCCTATATTTTGCTCCTTCAGTTTGCTTTTAGCCTGATTTTCATTACCTTCTCATCTGTTGCTTCTATGTTTTCTATCTGAACATTGCACATGATCAGTGGTATCTTTTGCCTCCACATTAGACTCAGTTTCCACAATTTCATTTGCTTTTCTTTTCTCAGTTTCTTTTCCAGTCCCTTTGCTGAAGTCTTTTCTCTCAAAACCATACGTTCCTTAATTCATTTCGTGTTCAGTTTCAGTCACATTTTCTCTAACATTTTCTAACACAATATTTACAACTCCATTTTCTTCTTCCCTTTCAGTGTATTACAGTGGGAGTAAGCCCCCACGCTTTCAGTTTATCCTCAATTGTTTTAGCCTCAACATAGAAAGGAATGTGAAGAAAAGACCCAGTATATTCCTTTGTCAGCCTCCTTACTCTGCAGAGCTGCTCTTTGATTTCCACTCTACCCAGCAAAACATCACAAGCATGAACAGAAGTGATTGTGAGCTCATATTCCAAGCCATTTTCAAGCCTCACTGCCAAAAGTTTGCCAAAACCCACCTTCTCAGTTACATCTTTGATGATATCCTCAACTTGTATCTCCTTGTTGCCCATTAGATCCATCAAAACTGTTGCTTCTTTCAAATACTCCACCCTGCTCCCGCCGTTTGTTTGTCCTCCAGACTCCTTGTTTAATCCAACTCCTTGTTTAAGCCTCTCTCTCTCCCCACTGCTGTCACACACTTCCTGGTGACTCACTATCTCCCCCTACACACCCAGGATGGTATGGCTGTAAGCTATGACTGCCACAAAGAGTGAGAAGATAAGTAGTAAAGAAAAGGCAAAAGCTTACAGCACCTGGTATTCCCAGGCGGTCTCCCATCCAAGTACTAACCAGGCCCGCCCCTGCTTAGCTTCCGAGATCAGACGAGATCGGGCGCGCTCAGGGTGGTATGGCCGTAAGCGAGGGCTGCCGCAAAGAATGAACTACTTAAAGATCAGCCCCCCCTTAAAGGCCAGTGCATTACAGTAAAGAAAAGCTTACAGCACCTGGTATTCCCAGGCGGTCTCCCATCCAAGTACTAACCAGGCCCGCCCCTGCTTAGCTTCCGAGATCAGACGAGATCGGGCGCGCTCAGGGTGGTATGGCCGTAAGCGAGGGCTGCCGCAAAGAATGAGCTACTTAAAGATCAGCCCCCCCCCTTAAAGGCGAGTGTATTACAGTAAAGAAAAGCTTACAGCACCTGGTATTCCCAGGCGGTCTCCCATCCAAGTACTAACCATCCCCGCCCTTGCTTAGCTTCCGAGATCAGACGAGATCGGGGGCGCTCAGGGTGGTATGGCCGGAAGCGAGGGCTGCCGCAAAGAATGAGCTACTTAAAGATCAGCCCCCCCTTAAAGGCCAGTGCATTACAGTAAAGAAAAGCTTACAGCACCTGGTATTCCCAGGCGGTCTCCCATCCAAGTACTAACCAGGCCCGCCCCTGCTTAGCTTCCGAGATCAGACGAGATCGGGCGCGCTCAGGGTGGTATGGCCGTAAGCGAGGGCTGTTGCAAAGAATGAGCTACTTAAAGATCAGCCCCCCCTTAAAGGCCAGTGCATTACAGTAAGGAAAAGCTTACAGCACCTGGTATTCCCAGGCGGTCTCCCATCCAAGTACTAACCAGGCCCGCCCCTGCTTAGCTTCCGAGATCAGACGAGATCGGGCGCGCTCAGGGTGGTATGACCGTAAGCGAGGGCTGCCGCAAAGAATGAACTACTTAAAGATCAGCCCCCCCTTAAAGGCCAGTGTACTACAGTAAAGAAAAGCTTACAGGACCCGGTATTCCCAGGCGGTCTCCCATCCATGCACTAACCAGGCCCGCCCTTGCTTTCTTAGCACAAGCTTTAGATTTGGTATGTCTTTAAACCTTAACCCATGTCGTCCTATATTTTGCTCCTTCAGTTTGCTTTTAGCCTGATTTTCATTACCTTCTCATCTGTTGCTTCTATGTTTTCTATCTGAACATTGCACATGATCAGTGGTATCTTTTGCCTCCACATTAGATTCAGTTTCCACAATTTCATTTGCTTTTCTTTTCTCAGTTTCTTTTCCAGTCCCTTTGCTGAAGTCTTTTCTCTCAAAACCATACGTTCCTTAATTCATTTCGTGTTCAGTTTCAGTCACATTTTCTCTAACATTTTCTAACACAATATTTACAACTCCATTTTCTTCTTCCCTTTCAGTGTATTACAGTGGGAGTAAGCCCCCACGCTTTCAGTTTATCCTCAATTGTTTTAGCCTCAACATAGAAAGGAATGTGAAGAAAAGACCCAGTATATTCCTTTGTCAGCCTCCTTACTCTGCAGAGCTGCTCTTTGATTTCCACTCTACCCAGCAAAACATCACAAGCATGAACAGAAGTGATTGTGAGCTCATATTCCAAGCCATTTTCAAGCCTCACTGCCAAAAGTTTGCCAAAACCCACCTTCTCAGTTACATCTTTGATGATATCCTCAACTTGTATCTCCTTGTTGCCCATTAGATCCATCAAAACTGTTGCTTCTTTCAAATACTCCACCCTGCTCCCGCCGTTTGTTTGTCCTCCAGACTCCTTGTTTAATCCAACTCCTTGTTTAAGCCTCTCTCTCTCCCCACTGCTGTCACACACTTCCTGGTGACTCACTATCTCCCCCTACACACCCAGGGTGGTATGGCTGTAAGCTACGACTGCCACAAAGAGTGAGAAGATAAGTAGTAAAGAAAAGGCAAAAGCTTACAGCACCTGGTATTCCCAGGCGGTCTCCCATCCAAGTACTAACCAGGCCCGCCCCTGCTTAGCTTCCGAGATCAGACGAGATCGGGCGCGCTCAGGGGGGTATGGCCGTAAGCGAGGGCTGCCGCAAAGAATGAGCTACTTAAAGATCAGCCCCCCCCTTAAAGGCCAGTGTATTACAGTAAAGAAAAGCTTACAGCACCTGGTATTCCCAGGCGGTCTCCCATCCAAGTACTAACCAGGCCCGCCCCTGCTTAGCTTCCGAGATAAGACGAGATCGGGCGCGCTCAGGGTGGTATGGCCGTAAGCGAGGGCTGCCGCAAAGAATGAGCTACTTAAAGATCAGCCCCCCCTTAAAGGCCAGTGCATTACAGTAAAGAAAAGCTTACAGCACCTGGTATTCCCAGGCGGTCTCCCATCCAAGTACTAACCAGGCCCGCCCCTGCTTAGCTTCCGAGATCAGACGAGATCGGGCGCGCTCAGGGTGGTATGGCCGTAAGCGAGGGCTGCCGCAAAGAATGAACTACTTAAAGATCAGCCCCCCCTTAAAGGCCAGTGTACTACAGTAAAGAAAAGCTTACAGGACCCGGTATTCCCAGGCGGTCTCCCATTCATGCACTAACCAGGCCCGCCCTTGCTTTCTTATCACAAGCTTTAGATTTGGTATTTCTTTAAACCTTAACCCATGTCGTCCTATATTTTGCTCCTTCAGTTTGCTTTTAGCCTGATTTTCATTACCTTCTCATCTGTTGCTTCTATGTTTTCTATCTGAACATTGCACATGATCAGTGGTATCTTTTGCCTCCACATTAGACTCAGTTTCCACAATTTCATTTGCTTTTCTTTTCTCAGTTTCTTTTCCAGTCCCTTTGCTGAAGTCTTTTCTCTCAAAACCATACGTTCCTTAATTCATTTCGTGTTCAGTTTCAGTCACATTTTCTCTAACATTTTCTAACACAATATTTACAACTCCATTTTCTTCTTCCCTTTCAGTGTATTACAGTGGGAGTAAGCCCCCACGCTTTCAGTTTATCCTCAATTGTTTTAGCCTCAACATAGAAAGGAATGTGAAGAAAAGACCCAGTATATTCCTTTGTCAGCCTCCTTACTCTGCAGAGCTGCTCTTTGATTTCCACTCTACCCAGCAAAACATCACAAGCATGAACAGAAGTGATTGTGAGCTCATATTCCAAGCCATTTTCAAGCCTCACTGCCAAAAGTTTGCCAAAACCCACCTTCTCAGTTACATCTTTGATGATATCCTCAACTTGTATCTCCTTGTTGCCCATTAGATCCATCAAAACTGTTGCTTCTTTCAAATACTCCACCCTGCTCCCGCCGTTTGTTTGTCCTCCAGACTCCTTGTTTAATCCAACTCCTTGTTTAAGCCTCTCTCTCTCCCCACTGCTGTCACACACTTCCTGGTGACTCACTATCTCCCCCTACACACCCAGGATGGTATGGCTGTAAGCTATGACTGCCACAAAGAGTGAGAAGATAAGTAGTAAAGAAAAGGCAAAAGCTTACAGCACCTGGTATTCCCAGGCGGTCTCCCATCCAAGTACTAACCAGGCCCGCCCCTGCTTAGCTTCCGAGATCAGACGAGATCGGGCGCGCTCAGGGTGGTATGGCCGTAAGCGAGGGCTGCCGCAAAGAATGAACTACTTAAAGATCAGCCCCCCCTTAAAGGCCAGTGCATTACAGTAAAGAAAAGCTTACAGCACCTGGTATTCCCAGGCGGTCTCCCATCCAAGTACTAACCAGGCCCGCCCCTGCTTAGCTTCCGAGATCAGACGAGATCGGGCGCGCTCAGGGTGGTATGGCCGTAAGCGAGGGCTGCCGCAAAGAATGAGCTACTTAAAGATCAGCCCCCCCCCTTAAAGGCGAGTGTATTACAGTAAAGAAAAGCTTACAGCACCTGGTATTCCCAGGCGGTCTCCCATCCAAGTACTAACCATCCCCGCCCTTGCTTAGCTTCCGAGATCAGACGAGATCGGGGGCGCTCAGGGTGGTATGGCCGGAAGCGAGGGCTGCCGCAAAGAATGAGCTACTTAAAGATCAGCCCCCCCTTAAAGGCCAGTGCATTACAGTAAAGAAAAGCTTACAGCACCTGGTATTCCCAGGCGGTCTCCCATCCAAGTACTAACCAGGCCCGCCCCTGCTTAGCTTCCGAGATCAGACGAGATCGGGCGCGCTCAGGGTGGTATGGCCGTAAGCGAGGGCTGTTGCAAAGAATGAGCTACTTAAAGATCAGCCCCCCCTTAAAGGCCAGTGCATTACAGTAAGGAAAAGCTTACAGCACCTGGTATTCCCAGGCGGTCTCCCATCCAAGTACTAACCAGGCCCGCCCCTGCTTAGCTTCCGAGATCAGACGAGATCGGGCGCGCTTTTTTTTTTTTTTTTTTTTTTTTTTATTGAAGAAATTTCATCATACAATTCTTAAACATGTATTTCACATGTAAATGTCTTTAAATTACAAAGAATACATCACAACATCACCAATATACACGTAAAAAGTGCATTAAAAGAACATATCAATGAAATTTCAAACAATAAAAATCACAAAACCTTTTAAAATTGAGACTAAAAAACTAGAAAAATAAATCACTTCCAGGTACATTCCATGCCAACTCTTTTTAAAACCCCACAAACTTGTGGAGTAAAAACATGATAAAAAGCATCCAACATATTTTCACATTTAAAATACACATACAGATTTCCCATATACACTTCTGTTTTTCTTTTAAACACAGTCCAGACATCCAACACATTTTTTTCTTTTTTAGCCACAGTTCTTCTCTCCCATATTGCACTTTTCATTAACATTACCCACAGATTTATAAACTTTTTGTTTCGACACTTCTTTTCCCAACCAAACATGACCACTCTGTTCCATTCCATTACATTTTCATCCCAGTCCACAGTTAAATCTTTAATCACACATTTACATTTCCTTAAAAAACCCTCCAATTGTTTACAGTATAAAAACATATGTAAAATTCCCTCTTCCTTTTCTTGACACACTTTACACATAGCATTTTGTTCTAGACCAATTTTATTTAAAATAGACTCAGTAAAAACCACTTTATGTCTTATAAAATACTCCAAACATTCCAATTTTGTCTCCACACATCTTCCTTTCATGTTTCTCCATAAAAACTCTTCTTTTAAATCTTTGAATTTTTCCACCCAGTACTTATTTACAATTGGTTCTTTAAAAACACCATCTCTAAAAACACAATAAAACATTTTTACAGTGCATTCTTTAAAATTACACAATTTTCCCCCCAGTTCCACATAGATGTTTTTCTCGGTTTGCTCTTCTTCCATACTCTCAATCCTTTTAATCCACTCTTTTGGTATTGCATTTTTGATGATTTCATATTTGTTTGTTATTTCTTTTTTACTGTATTCTTCTTTTGCCATTTCCATTGCGTCCTCAATGTATTGTGTCGGTAAAAACCCCTCTTTAAACTCATATAAAACATCTCTCACTCTGGTTATCCCCACTTCCATCCATTTCTTAAAAAATAGTTCTTTCTCTTGTTTTAAAATATTGTTATTTAAGAACAGAGGTTGATTTAAAATATTTTCTCTCCCGTGTGGATCATATTCAATGTTTGTTAAAAACTTCCCCCAGGCACTAAAAATTTCTCTATAAAACTCAGGTAAACCTTCTGTCATCCAATTTTTTGTTTTCATCCATAAAATTCCATCCCCCATGTTAAAATCACCACATTTGTTTAAAAAGTATTTCATTGTTTTCTTCCACTCACTTTTGTTCTCTTCTTGCAGGTATTTTTTCACTATTTTCACCCTCAAAGCATTTTTTCTCTGTTCTACATCCATCAATCCTAAGCCACCCTTCTCCACCACCCCTAAAATTGTGTTATATGCAATTCTTGCTGGCTTTCCCTCCCATAAAAAGTCAAGAAAACATTTCTTCAACCTCTGTTCTGTCCATAAAGGTATTTCAGATACATATAAAACATACCAAAGTTTAGAAATCATTAAAACATTCAATATTAAAACCTTCCCCTTCAAATTTAGTGTTCTCAATTTCCAAAAATGCAACCTCCTCTCTATATCTGTTACAAGCTGCTCCCACATTTCATCTCTTACTTTCCTTTCATTCTTCCCCATTAAAACTCCTAAAATCCTAATTTCTTCGACTTCCTTGAAATTAAAACAATCCGTTAAAACCATAGCTTTACCAAATCTCATATACACAGTTTTGTCCTCATTTACTTTGCTTCCCGATCCTCTACAATATTCTTTTACCACATTCATCACTTCTTTAACACTCTCTTTTCCCTTTACAATTATTGTCGTATCATCAGCATACTGAAAAACTTTTCCCTCAGCCTTATTTCCTTCAATTTCTAATCCTTCTATTGCTTCTTTTTGTTTTATAGCCAGTCCTAAAGGTTCAGATGCTAGTGAATATAAAAGTGCTGAAAGCGGACAACCCTGCCTAATTGATCTTGTGATTTTAAAACAATCTGTTAAAAACCCATTACATTTTATTTTTGTTATTGCACCCTTATATAAAATCTCAATCCATTTAATAAAATTCTCCCCAAAACCAAAACTCCTTAAAATCTCAAATAAATATCCGTGCTCAACCCTATCAAATGCTTTCTCGAAATCTAAACTGATTACGTATCCTTCTTCTTTTTTTTCTTTCATATACCATATCGTGTCCCTTATACTCATTGTTATATCTGCAATATCCCTGCCTTTAACTCCATACGCTTGATTTGTTTTAATTATACTCGGCATTACTTCTTTTAACCTATTTGCTAAAACCTTTGCTAAAATCTTAAGATCTGTATTCAACATCGTAATTGGCCTGTAGTTTTTTAAATCTACTTTTTCTCCTTTTCTTTTATATATCAGTTTCATTAACCCAATTCTTGTTCTTTCATTAATTTCTTCCTTTTCAAAGATTTCTTTAAAAACCTCATTTAAAATTTTTGTTAAAACATCTTTAAAACAAACATAAAATTCGGTTCCCAAACCATCTATTCCTGGACTTTTCTTTTTATTCAGCTGATTTATTGCTCTTTCAATCTCTTCTTCTCTAATTTCTTGGTCACATTCTTTTTTATCTTCCTCACTTACTTTTGCTTTTATCTGGTTCAACAGCTCCTTTTTTCCTTCCTCTTCCACCCCCCTTGCACTAAACAGATCCTCATAAAAATTCCTTATTTCTTCTAATATCTTTTTATTCCCTTCTACAATTTCTCCATTTTTCCCTCTTATTTCTTTTATCGTTTCAGCTTTCCCTCTCTTTTTTTCTAGATCAAAAAAGAACTTTGTACATTTTTCTCCCTCCACCACATATTTTGCTTTACTTCTTAACCTCGCCCCCTCATATTGTTTTTCTTCTATTTCTTTAAGTTTTCCCTCTATTTCCTTTATCTTTTGTATGTTTTTATTTTCTTTATTCAGTTCCATTTCTAAGCTTTCTTTCATTTTGTTTTCTTTGTATCTTTTGCATTTCTGTATCAGACTACAATATTTGATTGAGAATTTTTTGATTAAATACTTTACGTTCTCCCACCATAATCTCTTATCCTCTTCATACATTCCATTTTCCTTCTCTTTTTCTATAATTTCTTTAACCTTTGAAACATAATCTTCATTCTTTAAAATCTGCGTATTTAAAATCCATACTCCCGGCCCTCTTTGCATTTGACGCCAGTCCAACTTAAAAGATAAAAGCTTGTGATCGCTAAAACTGGTTTCTTTATATTTTATCTTTTCTATAAAATTCTCCATATTTCTCGTACATAAAACATAGTCAATTCTAGTTTGGCATACAAAATTCCCCACTATTTGTCTTCTTGAAAAATCTTTTTTCCTTTCATTTCTTTCCCTCCACACATCTATCATATTATTTTCATTCATTAAAGCTTTTAATTCTTTTCTTCCTGTATCCGTTTTAAAAACCATTCCTTCAGCCATATCTTGTTTACTAAAAACTGTGTTAAAATCCCCCATCATAATAATTTCTTTATACTTCTTTACAACATTTCTTAAAACATTAAAAAACTCTTTCTTTTCTTTCTCCTCCACTGGTGCATGTACATTTACTAAAATCAAATTTCCTCCTTCATATTGTGTCTCGACTACCATACATTTTCCCATCTTGTCCTTATACACAATTTTACTTACTTTAAAAACATCATCCTTCATTAAAAAAGCCACACCTCTCCCAAACCTCCCATCTCCATTATTATATAAAATACCTCCATCCCATCTCTTTTTATAATCATTCATCACATTTTCTCTCCAGTTTGTTTCTTGTAATGCAATAATGTCTTCCCTTTTACATTTTTCTTTTACTTTTTCAAACTTCCCCATGTCCATCAGACCTCTTGCATTAAAAGTAACACAACTTAAAACCATTAAAAGAAAGGAAAATAAATACTTAAAAATCATTATTCATCATTTTCTCCCTCCAGGCCCTTTAACACATCAAATCTGTTAGTCTCTGTCATAATCTTTTTTCTTGCACTTTCCAAATTTGGTTTTACCTTCAAAGCTCTCCTTCTAATTTGTCCTTTCCCCCCTCTGTCTTTGACCATGTTGTCCATCTTTATTTCTTTTTCACTGTCCGTTCCTTTGTTTTGATCCATCCTTCCTTGTCCATCCCTTTCCACATCACCCAGAAAAGTATTAAAACTGTCCGATATCTCCATTTCTGTCCATTGAGTGTCCTGCTCCATTGTTTGGTCGTTATTATTAAAATTGTCCTTTTCTCTTTCTCCTTCATCTCTGTTGCTTGCTCCCCCTTCAGTTTCTTTTTGCTGTGGTCCTTCCTCCTCTTGTTCTTCAGCAGTTGGTTCTTCCTCCTCGTTATTTCCTTCATGCACCTGTCCGTCCACCTGTTCTTCCCCTCCTCGTTCCTCTCCCTCCATCCAACATTCACATTTATTTAAAACTTCCTGACATCCCGGGCACCTGACAGCGTTGCAATCTCGTGCAAAATGTCCCCTCTCCTCACATTTGTAGCACACGAAACTTGGGCATTCTTTTAGCAAGTGATCCGGGCTCATGCACAGCCTACAGGTCTTCACCTGATGGCTGTGCATCACCCGGAAATACTGCGGCCCTTCGGCTGTCTCTAGCCGTGTGCTGTATGGCAACGATGCCACCTCTTTGGGGAACCTGACCTTTAGGAACCTTGTTCCATCCTCAATGTCAGTGCCCGGGTATCGTCTCCTTATAATTTTTGTTACGGGATCAACTCCCCATCCCTCCAATTTTTCTAAAATTTCATTATCATCCAGGTAAACGGGCAGGTGCATGAAGGAAACAACATAGTCCCTGTTTTGTAAATTTTTTACTGCACAGTCCACGCCTTTTATTTTTAATCCATCAGTTAGTTTATCACATGTTTCTTCTTTTTCCATTGTGAGTTCATATTCTTTTCCCTGTCTTGGCCTTAGCGCTAAAATTTTGCCATGTCCACATTGTTCCGTTACAGCTTTAATAATGTCCTCTGCTCTCACCTCAACCACATTCTCCACATTTACGATCACTGTAGCTTCCTTTAGATATTTCCGTTCAACAGATTTTCCACTTGCTTCTTTGTTTTTTCCACTTCCAGCTCGTAGTTGTTTTCCCAGTCCGGTGTTGTTTACCTTGCGTGTTCCTTCTGCCATTCCATTGTCGTTTGCCATTCGTGTTCCTCGTGCCAGTCCAGTGTCGTTTGCCATGCGTGATCCTCGTTCCAGTCCAGTATCATTTGCCGTGCGTGGTCCTCCTGCCAGTCCATTGTCGTTTGCCTTACGTGGTCCTCCTGCCAGTCCAGTGTCGTTTGCCATGCGTGGTCCTCCTGCCAGTCCAGTATCGTTTGCCGTGCGTGTCTCTCTGATCAGTCCAGTGTCGTAATCCATTAATCCGTCCGTAGAAAAAAGACAAAAACAAAATGAAAAAAAAGAATAAAAAAAAACTAAAAGAAAAAAAGGATTAACCACCCTCCAGCCAGCACAAAGCTGCTGTTGGGTGGTTTAATAACTGAAAAAATACACAGAAAAACTAACTTAAATTAAATAAAACAAAACAAAACAAACCAAACACAAACAACACAAAATGGAGGAGAGCCTTCCTCTCCCAACTACTGCCACGTCACTTCCTGTTGCTCTCTAGCGCCTCAGGTGGTGGTATGGCCGTAAGCGAGGGCTGCCGCAAAGAATGAACTACTTAAAGATCAGCCCCCCCTTAAAGGCCAGTGTACTACAGTAAAGAAAAGCTTACAGGACCCGGTATTCCCAGGCGGTCTCCCATCCATGCACTAACCAGGCCCGCCCTTGCTTTCTTAGCACAAGCTTTAGATTTGGTATGTCTTTAAACCTTAACCCATGTCGTCCTATATTTTGCTCCTTCAGTTTGCTTTTAGCCTGATTTTCATTACCTTCTCATCTGTTGCTTCTATGTTTTCTATCTGAACATTGCACATGATCAGTGGTATCTTTTGCCTCCACATTAGATTCAGTTTCCACAATTTCATTTGCTTTTCTTTTCTCAGTTTCTTTTCCAGTCCCTTTGCTGAAGTCTTTTCTCTCAAAACCATACGTTCCTTAATTCATTTCGTGTTCAGTTTCAGTCACATTTTCTCTAACATTTTCTAACACAATATTTACAACTCCATTTTCTTCTTCCCTTTCAGTGTATTACAGTGGGAGTAAGCCCCCACGCTTTCAGTTTATCCTCAATTGTTTTAGCCTCAACATAGAAAGGAATGTGAAGAAAAGACCCAGTATATTCCTTTGTCAGCCTCCTTACTCTGCAGAGCTGCTCTTTGATTTCCACTCTACCCAGCAAAACATCACAAGCATGAACAGAAGTGATTGTGAGCTCATATTCCAAGCCATTTTCAAGCCTCACTGCCAAAAGTTTGCCAAAACCCACCTTCTCAGTTACATCTTTGATGATATCCTCAACTTGTATCTCCTTGTTGCCCATTAGATCCATCAAAACTGTTGCTTCTTTCAAATACTCCACCCTGCTCCCGCCGTTTGTTTGTCCTCCAGACTCCTTGTTTAATCCAACTCCTTGTTTAAGCCTCTCTCTCTCCCCACTGCTGTCACACACTTCCTGGTGACTCACTATCTCCCCCTACACACCCAGGGTGGTATGGCTGTAAGCTACGACTGCCACAAAGAGTGAGAAGATAAGTAGTAAAGAAAAGGCAAAAGCTTACAGCACCTGGTATTCCCAGGCGGTCTCCCATCCAAGTACTAACCAGGCCCGCCCCTGCTTAGCTTCCGAGATCAGACGAGATCGGGCGCGCTCAGGGGGGTATGGCCGTAAGCGAGGGCTGCCGCAAAGAATGAGCTACTTAAAGATCAGCCCCCCCCTTAAAGGCCAGTGTATTACAGTAAAGAAAAGCTTACAGCACCTGGTATTCCCAGGCGGTCTCCCATCCAAGTACTAACCAGGCCCGCCCCTGCTTAGCTTCCGAGATAAGACGAGATCGGGCGCGCTCAGGGTGGTATGGCCGTAAGCGAGGGCTGCCGCAAAGAATGAGCTACTTAAAGATCAGCCCCCCCTTAAAGGCCAGTGCATTACAGTAAAGAAAAGCTTACAGCACCTGGTATTCCCAGGCGGTCTCCCATCCAAGTACTAACCAGGCCCGCCCCTGCTTAGCTTCCGAGATCAGACGAGATCGGGCGCGCTCAGGGTGGTATGGCCGTAAGCGAGGGCTGCCGCAAAGAATGAACTACTTAAAGATCAGCCCCCCCTTAAAGGCCAGTGTACTACAGTAAAGAAAAGCTTACAGGACCCGGTATTCCCAGGCGGTCTCCCATTCATGCACTAACCAGGCCCGCCCTTGCTTTCTTATCACAAGCTTTAGATTTGGTATTTCTTTAAACCTTAACCCATGTCGTCCTATATTTTGCTCCTTCAGTTTGCTTTTAGCCTGATTTTCATTACCTTCTCATCTGTTGCTTCTATGTTTTCTATCTGAACATTGCACATGATCAGTGGTATCTTTTGCCTCCACATTAGACTCAGTTTCCACAATTTCATTTGCTTTTCTTTTCTCAGTTTCTTTTCCAGTCCCTTTGCTGAAGTCTTTTCTCTCAAAACCATACGTTCCTTAATTCATTTCGTGTTCAGTTTCAGTCACATTTTCTCTAACATTTTCTAACACAATATTTACAACTCCATTTTCTTCTTCCCTTTCAGTGTATTACAGTGGGAGTAAGCCCCCACGCTTTCAGTTTATCCTCAATTGTTTTAGCCTCAACATAGAAAGGAATGTGAAGAAAAGACCCAGTATATTCCTTTGTCAGCCTCCTTACTCTGCAGAGCTGCTCTTTGATTTCCACTCTACCCAGCAAAACATCACAAGCATGAACAGAAGTGATTGTGAGCTCATATTCCAAGCCATTTTCAAGCCTCACTGCCAAAAGTTTGCCAAAACCCACCTTCTCAGTTACATCTTTGATGATATCCTCAACTTGTATCTCCTTGTTGCCCATTAGATCCATCAAAACTGTTGCTTCTTTCAAATACTCCACCCTGCTCCCGCCGTTTGTTTGTCCTCCAGACTCCTTGTTTAATCCAACTCCTTGTTTAAGCCTCTCTCTCTCCCCACTGCTGTCACACACTTCCTGGTGACTCACTATCTCCCCCTACACACCCAGGATGGTATGGCTGTAAGCTATGACTGCCACAAAGAGTGAGAAGATAAGTAGTAAAGAAAAGGCAAAAGCTTACAGCACCTGGTATTCCCAGGCGGTCTCCCATCCAAGTACTAACCAGGCCCGCCCCTGCTTAGCTTCCGAGATCAGACGAGATCGGGCGCGCTCAGGGTGGTATGGCCGTAAGCGAGGGCTGCCGCAAAGAATGAACTACTTAAAGATCAGCCCCCCCTTAAAGGCCAGTGCATTACAGTAAAGAAAAGCTTACAGCACCTGGTATTCCCAGGCGGTCTCCCATCCAAGTACTAACCAGGCCCGCCCCTGCTTAGCTTCCGAGATCAGACGAGATCGGGCGCGCTCAGGGTGGTATGGCCGTAAGCGAGGGCTGCCGCAAAGAATGAGCTACTTAAAGATCAGCCCCCCCCCTTAAAGGCGAGTGTATTACAGTAAAGAAAAGCTTACAGCACCTGGTATTCCCAGGCGGTCTCCCATCCAAGTACTAACCATCCCCGCCCTTGCTTAGCTTCCGAGATCAGACGAGATCGGGGGCGCTCAGGGTGGTATGGCCGGAAGCGAGGGCTGCCGCAAAGAATGAGCTACTTAAAGATCAGCCCCCCCTTAAAGGCCAGTGCATTACAGTAAAGAAAAGCTTACAGCACCTGGTATTCCCAGGCGGTCTCCCATCCAAGTACTAACCAGGCCCGCCCCTGCTTAGCTTCCGAGATCAGACGAGATCGGGCGCGCTCAGGGTGGTATGGCCGTAAGCGAGGGCTGTTGCAAAGAATGAGCTACTTAAAGATCAGCCCCCCCTTAAAGGCCAGTGCATTACAGTAAGGAAAAGCTTACAGCACCTGGTATTCCCAGGCGGTCTCCCATCCAAGTACTAACCAGGCCCGCCCCTGCTTAGCTTCCGAGATCAGACGAGATCGGGCGCGCTTTTTTTTTTTTTTTTTTTTTTATTGAAGAAATTTCATCATACAATTCTTAAACATGTATTTCACATGTAAATGTCTTTAAATTACAAAGAATACATCACAACATCACCAATATACACGTAAAAAGTGCATTAAAAGAACATATCAATGAAATTTCAAACAATAAAAATCACAAAACCTTTTAAAATTGAGACTAAAAAACTAGAAAAATAAATCACTTCCAGGTACATTCCATGCCAACTCTTTTTAAAACCCCACAAACTTGTGGAGTAAAAACATGATAAAAAGCATCCAACATATTTTCACATTTAAAATACACATACAGATTTCCCATATACACTTCTGTTTTTCTTTTAAACACAGTCCAGACATCCAACACATTTTTTTCTTTTTTAGCCACAGTTCTTCTCTCCCATATTGCACTTTTCATTAACATTACCCACAGATTTATAAACTTTTTGTTTCGACACTTCTTTTCCCAACCAAACATGACCACTCTGTTCCATTCCATTACATTTTCATCCCAGTCCACAGTTAAATCTTTAATCACACATTTACATTTCCTTAAAAAACCCTCCAATTGTTTACAGTATAAAAACATATGTAAAATTCCCTCTTCCTTTTCTTGACACACTTTACACATAGCATTTTGTTCTAGACCAATTTTATTTAAAATAGACTCAGTAAAAACCACTTTATGTCTTATAAAATACTCCAAACATTCCAATTTTGTCTCCACACATCTTCCTTTCATGTTTCTCCATAAAAACTCTTCTTTTAAATCTTTGAATTTTTCCACCCAGTACTTATTTACAATTGGTTCTTTAAAAACACCATCTCTAAAAACACAATAAAACATTTTTACAGTGCATTCTTTAAAATTACACAATTTTCCCCCCAGTTCCACATAGATGTTTTTCTCGGTTTGCTCTTCTTCCATACTCTCAATCCTTTTAATCCACTCTTTTGGTATTGCATTTTTGATGATTTCATATTTGTTTGTTATTTCTTTTTTACTGTATTCTTCTTTTGCCATTTCCATTGCGTCCTCAATGTATTGTGTCGGTAAAAACCCCTCTTTAAACTCATATAAAACATCTCTCACTCTGGTTATCCCCACTTCCATCCATTTCTTAAAAAATAGTTCTTTCTCTTGTTTTAAAATATTGTTATTTAAGAACAGAGGTTGATTTAAAATATTTTCTCTCCCGTGTGGATCATATTCAATGTTTGTTAAAAACTTCCCCCAGGCACTAAAAATTTCTCTATAAAACTCAGGTAAACCTTCTGTCATCCAATTTTTTGTTTTCATCCATAAAATTCCATCCCCCATGTTAAAATCACCACATTTGTTTAAAAAGTATTTCATTGTTTTCTTCCACTCACTTTTGTTCTCTTCTTGCAGGTATTTTTTCACTATTTTCACCCTCAAAGCATTTTTTCTCTGTTCTACATCCATCAATCCTAAGCCACCCTTCTCCACCACCCCTAAAATTGTGTTATATGCAATTCTTGCTGGCTTTCCCTCCCATAAAAAGTCAAGAAAACATTTCTTCAACCTCTGTTCTGTCCATAAAGGTATTTCAGATACATATAAAACATACCAAAGTTTAGAAATCATTAAAACATTCAATATTAAAACCTTCCCCTTCAAATTTAGTGTTCTCAATTTCCAAAAATGCAACCTCCTCTCTATATCTGTTACAAGCTGCTCCCACATTTCATCTCTTACTTTCCTTTCATTCTTCCCCATTAAAACTCCTAAAATCCTAATTTCTTCGACTTCCTTGAAATTAAAACAATCCGTTAAAACCATAGCTTTACCAAATCTCATATACACAGTTTTGTCCTCATTTACTTTGCTTCCCGATCCTCTACAATATTCTTTTACCACATTCATCACTTCTTTAACACTCTCTTTTCCCTTTACAATTATTGTCGTATCATCAGCATACTGAAAAACTTTTCCCTCAGCCTTATTTCCTTCAATTTCTAATCCTTCTATTGCTTCTTTTTGTTTTATAGCCAGTCCTAAAGGTTCAGATGCTAGTGAATATAAAAGTGCTGAAAGCGGACAACCCTGCCTAATTGATCTTGTGATTTTAAAACAATCTGTTAAAAACCCATTACATTTTATTTTTGTTATTGCACCCTTATATAAAATCTCAATCCATTTAATAAAATTCTCCCCAAAACCAAAACTCCTTAAAATCTCAAATAAATATCCGTGCTCAACCCTATCAAATGCTTTCTCGAAATCTAAACTGATTACGTATCCTTCTTCTTTTTTTTCTTTCATATACCATATCGTGTCCCTTATACTCATTGTTATATCTGCAATATCCCTGCCTTTAACTCCATACGCTTGATTTGTTTTAATTATACTCGGCATTACTTCTTTTAACCTATTTGCTAAAACCTTTGCTAAAATCTTAAGATCTGTATTCAACATCGTAATTGGCCTGTAGTTTTTTAAATCTACTTTTTCTCCTTTTCTTTTATATATCAGTTTCATTAACCCAATTCTTGTTCTTTCATTAATTTCTTCCTTTTCAAAGATTTCTTTAAAAACCTCATTTAAAATTTTTGTTAAAACATCTTTAAAACAAACATAAAATTCGGTTCCCAAACCATCTATTCCTGGACTTTTCTTTTTATTCAGCTGATTTATTGCTCTTTCAATCTCTTCTTCTCTAATTTCTTGGTCACATTCTTTTTTCTCTTCCTCACTTACTTTTGCTTTTATCTGGTTCAACAGCTCCTTTTTTCCTTCCTCTTCCACCCCCCTTGCACTAAACAGATCCTCATAAAAATTCCTTATTTCTTCTAATATCTTTTTATTCCCTTCTACAATTTCTCCATTTTTCCCTCTTATTTCTTTTATCGTTTCAGCTTTCCCTCTCTTTTTTTCTAGATCAAAAAAGAACTTTGTACATTTTTCTCCCTCCACCACATATTTTGCTTTACTTCTTACCCTCGCCCCCTCATATTGTTTTTCTTCTATTTCTTTAAGTTTTCCCTCTATTTCCTTTATCTTTTGTATGTTTTTATTTTCTTTATTCAGTTCCATTTCTAAGCTTTCTTTCATTTTGTTTTCTTTGTATCTTTTGCATTTCTGTATCAGACTACAATATTTGATTGAGAATTTTTTGATTAAATACTTTACGTTCTCCCACCATAATCTCTTATCCTCTTCATACATTCCATTTTCCTTCTCTTTTTCTATAATTTCTTTAACCTTTGAAACATAATCTTCATTCTTTAAAATCTGCGTATTTAAAATCCATACTCCCGGCCCTCTTTGCATTTGACGCCAGTCCAACTTAAAAGATAAAAGCTTGTGATCGCTAAAACTGGTTTCTTCATATTTTATCTTTTCTATAAAATTCTCCATATTTCTCGTACATAAAACATAGTCAATTCTAGTTTGGCATACAAAATTCCCCACTATTTGTCTTCTTGAAAAATCTTTTTTCCTTTCATTTCTTTCCCTCCACACATCTATCATATTATTTTCATTCATTAAAGCTTTTAATTCTTTTCTTCCTGTATCCGTTTTAAAAACCATTCCTTCAGCCATATCTTGTTTACTAAAAACTGTGTTAAAATCCCCCATCATAATAATTTCTTTATACTTCTTTACAACATTTCTTAAAACATTAAAAAACTCTTTCTTTTCTTTCTCCTCCACTGGTGCATGTACATTTACTAAAATCAAATTTCCTCCTTCATATTGTGTCTCGACTACCATACATTTTCCCATCTTGTCCTTATACACAATTTTACTTACTTTAAAAACATCATCCTTCATTAAAAAAGCCACACCTCTCCCAAACCTCCCATCTCCATTATTATATAAAATACCTCCATCCCATCTCTTTTTATAATCATTCATCACATTTTCTCTCCAGTTTGTTTCTTGTAATGCAATAATGTCTTCCCTTTTACATTTTTCTTTTACTTTTTCAAACTTCCCCATGTCCATCAGACCTCTTGCATTAAAAGTAACACAACTTAAAACCATTAAAAGAAAGGAAAATAAATACTTAAAAATCATTATTCATCATTTTCTCCCTCCAGGCCCTTTAACACATCAAATCTGTTAGTCTCTGTCATAATCTTTTTTCTTGCACTTTCCAAATTTGGTTTTACCTTCAAAGCTCTCCTTCTAATTTGTCCTTTCCCCCCTCTGTCTTTGACCATGTTGTCCATCTTTATTTCTTTTTCACTGTCCGTTCCTTTGTTTTGATCCATCCTTCCTTGTCCATCCCTTTCCACATCACCCAGAAAAGTATTAAAACTGTCCGATATCTCCATTTCTGTCCATTGAGTGTCCTGCTCCATTGTTTGGTCGTTATTATTAAAATTGTCCTTTTCTCTTTCTCCTTCATCTCTGTTGCTTGCTCCCCCTTCAGTTTCTTTTTGCTGTGGTCCTTCCTCCTCTTGTTCTTCAGCAGTTGGTTCTTCCTCCTCGTTATTTCCTTCATGCACCTGTCCGTCCACCTGTTCTTCCCCTCCTCGTTCCTCTCCCTCCATCCAACATTCACATTTATTTAAAACTTCCTGACATCCCGGGCACCTGACAGCGTTGCAATCTCGTGCAAAATGTCCCCTCTCCTCACATTTGTAGCACACGAAACTTGGGCATTCTTTTAGCAAGTGATCCGGGCTCATGCACAGCCTACAGGTCTTCACCTGATGGCTGTGCATCACCCGGAAATACTGCGGCCCTTCGGCTGTCTCTAGCCGTGTGCTGTATGGCAACGATGCCACCTCTTTGGGGAACCTGACCTTTAGGAACCTTGTTCCATCCTCAATGTCAGTGCCCGGGTATCGTCTCCTTATAATTTTTGTTACGGGATCAACTCCCCATCCCTCCAATTTTTCTAAAATTTCATTATCATCCAGGTAAACGGGCAGGTGCATGAAGGAAACAACATAGTCCCTGTTTTGTAAATTTTTTACTGCACAGTCCACGCCTTTTATTTTTAATCCATCAGTTAGTTTATCACATGTTTCTTCTTTTTCCATTGTGAGTTCATATTCTTTTCCCTGTCTTGGCCTTAGCGCTAAAATTTTGCCATGTCCACATTGTTCCGTTACAGCTTTAATAATGTCCTCTGCTCTCACCTCAACCACATTCTCCACATTTACGATCACTGTAGCTTCCTTTAGATATTTCCGTTCAACAGATTTTCCACTTGCTTCTTTGTTTTTTCCACTTCCAGCTCGTAGTTGTTTTCCCAGTCCGGTGTTGTTTACCTTGCGTGTTCCTTCTGCCATTCCATTGTCGTTTGCCATTCGTGTTCCTCGTGCCAGTCCAGTGTCGTTTGCCATGCGTGATCCTCGTTCCAGTCCAGTATCATTTGCCGTGCGTGGTCCTCCTGCCAGTCCATTGTCGTTTGCCTTACGTGGTCCTCCTGCCAGTCCAGTGTCGTTTGCCATGCGTGGTCCTCCTGCCAGTCCAGTATCGTTTGCCGTGCGTGTCTCTCTGATCAGTCCAGTGTCGTAATCCATTAATCCGTCCGTAGAAAAAAGACAAAAACAAAATGAAAAAAAAGAATAAAAAAAAAACTAAAAGAAAAAAAGGATTAACCACCCTCCAGCCAGCACAAAGCTGCTGTTGGGTGGTTTAATAGCTGAAAAAATACACAGAAAAACTAACTTAAATTAAATAAAACAAAACAAAACAAACCAAACACAAACAACACAAAATGGAGGAGAGCCTTCCTCTCCCAACTACTGCCACGTCACTTCCTGTTGCTCTCTAGCGCCTCAGGTGGTGGTATGGCCGTAAGCGAGGGCTGCCGCAAAGAATGAACTACTTAAAGATCAGCCCCCCCTTAAAGGCCAGTGTACTACAGTAAAGAAAAGCTTACAGGACCCGGTATTCCCAGGCGGTCTCCCA